>JAOEGL010000001.1:268498401-268645901 GCA_034509955.1 Urosaurus nigricauda
AATGGGACCTTTGGTTTTTCCCTTGCCCATTTGACATTTCGCTTGTGTTTTTTTTATATGACTGTATATTTATTAGTTTGATATTCACTCTTTCTCCTTATATGAGACCCAAGATGGCTCACAACATGAGCTAAAACAAAATACATTTAGAACAATAGATACCGTATATATCAATTGTAAGTTAAATCATATATAAGGCGAGGGCAGGGTTTGGGGCCAAAATTATGGATTTTGATATGACCTTTGAACAAGTCAAGAGCAAAATTTAGGAGCATGCAACAAAGGATGTAAAGGGTGAAGCAAAGGGAAACAATGCCAAAGAATATACAGAATTCCATCAGGTGTAACTGTTTGTGCTCACCACAAAGGCTGCATGGATGAGGAGGGAATTATGGTAGACAGTGGCTGTGTAATGTGTTGGGGGAGGCAATCAGGCATAGGCAAGGCTAAGAAAATGTATACATGTTAAAAAATAATAAAAAGCGTAGATAAGAAAATGGTGACTACATTTAGTGATGTGAAAATTTTAACTTTAATGAGATAACTTTGCCTAATTTTAACCCAGAAAATCTAACAGGCATACACAAGTATCCTTCAAAGCTTGATTCTTCTCTGTCTGACTTTGAAGGGAAGCACTAAAGAGCTGCCACCATTTGCTTGCCCAGACAGAGATGCAGAAAGAGTAGAGGGGATTTCTGTTTCTTTTAGGTGCTCCTGGGATGAACTAAACTCTCACCCTTTGCCACTTTACTCCGAGAAGGGGATGATTCCTTTTTTGATTAGTGTTAAAGTATATTGAATAAAGTACAGTTGGACCATGATATCTGCAGGGGATCTGTTCTGGGCCCTCCCATGGATACCAAAAATGTGGGACCTAACATCTCATTGTCCCTAATGGCAGTGCAACAAGTGAATGCCTGCTAGTGGGGCCACATGGACATGCTGCCATTGGGGACAATGGGGCTTGCCATCCGTGGATGCTTAAGTCTGTAGATGGCAAACCTGTGGATAATAAGGCTCCCCTGTATCTACTTATATTGACACATGGATACATTGAAAGTTTTTCAAACCAATTATTTGACTAAAATTTGTGTGTGTGTATATATATATATATATATATAGAGAGAGAGAGAGAGAGAGAGAGCGCAATACGTTTTTAAAAAGATTAACAGTATTATGAGCTTTATTGCTGCACATTTTTTTTCAAATGGGATGAGAAAATGACAATGCATAGTCTAATTGGATGTCTTCAATTGAAGACATCCAATTAGAGTATGTATTAGAATGCTTAGTCTTAAGTAATTTCCAGCATCCCCAGGCTGGGAGAGATTTGGATTCAGCAAAACTTCACCTGTCCTAGTGTTAGCTCAGTTGGCCCTTGGCCCAGCTTATCAGTTAGGATGTCACTTTCAGAGTTTTATTCTACATTTCAGAACTATGCTCTGGTCTCCTAATGTCAAAAGGACTGAAAGCATTTGTGGGCTTTTAAACACTGTGGTATTGTTCTTTCTGTCATCACCATCACCATCACCACCACCACCACCATCATGCTGTTGTCTTCTACTACTTGTCTGCTATTACCACCTAATATAAACTAGGAATAAAACACTGACCAATGCTAAAGCCATATGCTTAGTCTTCTCTTCTTAGGAGCTGATTGGGCAAGTGGTCTCATGTAGAATTTCCTTTCCCAAAGAATACTCATAGTGTGAAGCCTGTAAGATGAGCGACTTGTCACTTTTCTCATGGTGAGCTGTCAGATAGTTAAGCTGTTCCTCATTTGTATGTATTCATAAACTAAGGGTATACCTAGTATCTACCCAGCTGGAACTACACTATTGAGCTCACTGCTGAATCTGCAGCCTTGAAAATTATGACTTTTTCCTTTCTTTACTATGCTTTGGAATGGCACATAGAGGAGTGGAGAGCTTAAAAAAACCTGTAATCTCAGTCTAGATCTAAAGCTTCACTCATGGATATCACAAATAGTGTCTCTGGCCTTGGAGAAATGGATGTGCAATGACAGTACCAACAACCCAAATGATTTGTAAGAATAAGTGAAACTCTGTGACTGCTTAAACATGGTACATTACAAAAGGGAGGTGGAGAAGAGAAGGATGGAGGGAAGCAAGGACACTTTCTACTTTCCAAGAGGATAAGGAAAAAATCCAGTGTTTGATAAATAAAAGGGAGGAAGACATTGAGGATTGGGAAGAATAAATAGAAACTCCACCCCATCCTTCACAAATCTGCCGGCCGGCCTTCTTTTCCAGAATAGATCCTATTTATCCTCCCACCAAGTTTTCGATTTCCCCACCTTATTTTATAGTCTACATCCTAAGCTCCTGAACCTGATTATGTGGCTATGAGGTGTTGTTTATATTGCAGAAAAATCAATATGCAAATGCATTGACAGTTGGAAGACAACATACCAACAAGTAATAATTAAGCAATATTAGATAATTTGTTGCAATACACTAATGACTGCCTGCTTCTTGAAAAGTCCTTTGTGTGACTTCTTGCACCGACCTTGCACCATCTTGTGTTTCTCATAGAATATGAAGCTTTAAGGCTTTTATTGCTATGTTTTCAAGAACCATTATGACAGAAAAACTATCTGGACTGTCACTGTACTATCATTATAGACATTATAATGTCTCTAGAAACACCAGCATCAGGAACCAGTATTGTGTCTCACTTGGTGAGGCACAATCCCCCGCCCCCATCCCAAAACGGTCCGTTAATAAGCTGTGGAAATCCAGTGGCTCTCTTCTTTGTCTTTACTATTGTTGCTGTCAGTTTATTCACCTTCTTCAAGTGTAGGAGTAATTAGGAAGAGAAGTAGTAGTATCTTTCATTGGCCTTGACCTCCTCTTCTCGGAAGAGGTGTAGGCTGGGCCCAAAGTGCAGTGATGACTATGGAAGAATGGAAAAAAGGACCAATGACCTAAAGTGCCACCTGGATCTATTGAGCTACCATGTTATTTTGAGAAGAAATTATGTGATGGTGCATGTATCCTTAATATTCATTAGAGGAATAACAAAGTACAAATGTGAGTTATGTTGTTGTTGTAGCCAGGGCCCAAACAGACAGGCTAAAGTAAAGCTGCTTCGGGTCACTTTGGAGGTATGCTCTTTAAATTATGCATGCATTCTAAGAGGCTGGAAGCTGTGCCAAAGCCACAAACTCTTCTAAAGTTCATTGCTTCATTTCTGGTTGCTAAGCAATGAACTTTAGAAGAGTTTATGGAGTAGGGTAGGAGAGAACAAGTGATGCTCCTCTGGAACCTGAGGCAGAATCCACAAATGACCTCATGAAGTTCTTCTCCACAGAACTCATGAAGTTCTTCTCCACAGAAAATAGGCCAGAGGTAGACCAACATTGTTTTTCAGATCCCATCTTAAGGTATCCAGTTACTAAGGGAGAAGAATGCTATCAACTAAGGGAGAAGACTGCTATCAACAAAAGAGGAAATGTTGTTATAATTGTTGATGGGCAACTCAAAGACTTTGTTCTTAATTGTTTATCTTTTTCTTCACTACATTTGATCTAAGCCAAAAGTTGAAAAGTGATTTTTTTGCTCTTCTTTTTCTTGACTGGATAGTTCTTCAAAGAGACCATTTTTGCAAGCTTTTGTGCTGATGGGAGATGACCTATACTGCAAGAATTATGGACAAAGGGAAAGACAAAGGACATTTTTTAAAACTTTCAGATCTTGCAATCCAAATTGCTAAATTGAATATGAGCAAATCAAATCTTGATTGAGAGACCCTTGGGATGACAATGAGATTCCAAATTCTCCTTTTTCCTTTGGTCTGTCAACATAACAGGAGGCACTGAAGTTCATCTTCAAGCACACCTGAATTGGGGATCACTTTGGAAATGTCAGAAGGTCACCTTGTTTTAAGGAAGATTGATGATTCATTGTCCAGAAATGATAATATTATATATACAGTATTTTTCTATAGCAGTTGCTATTTTAAAGAAAGCTGTAGATATGGAAATCTGACTTTCCTTAACAGAATCATAGGGACACTGAAGGCTTGGTTTGAAATGCCCTACATTAAAATGTATATATGAAACCAAGGCATGTCAATGCCATCTTGTTTACACCTTTTGGAGAACAGAAATAATGGAAAAAGTAACAGGATTGTTACTATTGCAAAGTGGCAAGAAAAGGCAAGAAAATGTCTGCCTTCTCAATTGGTAGAAAATATGCACTGTGCTTTGAAATCTTATAATGAATTCTCCTTTAGTAATGACAGGTATTTGTACTTTTATCTTAAATATTGAACAAGATACAAAGGTCCGTGTGTGCCATGTCAAGGACATTTCTCTTGTGTTAGTAGGAGATAAAGAACATTTGTGAGCAAATATATGTTTAAAATATATAAGAATGCAGTTGATCCCATAAGCTCGTGACTTAGAATGATTTGTATTACTGGATGTCTTTGTGGATGAAAGTGTGTGTGTGTTTTTTTTTTTAAAAAAACTTTTCAACATGCATCCTGTATTGCAGTTACAGGTTCATAACCTAAATTTCTGGATCTCCAAACGCTCTATATTAAGTTATACAATATATCAGTATTAATATCTACCTACTGACTTATCTATCTATCTATCTATCTATCTATCTATAATGTATTTATTGGAGCCAGTGTGGTATAGTGGTTTGAGCACTGGACTGCAACTCTGGAGACCATGAAAACCCACTGGGTGACCTTGGGCAAGTCACACACATCCTCAGAGGTAGACAAAGGCAAACCCACTGTGAACAAATCCTGCCAAGAAAACCCCATGATAGCCTTAGAGTCACCATAAGTCAGAAACAACTTGAAGGCCCACCACCACCACAGCATATATCCACAATTATTGCACTATTGCCACAATTGTAAATGCCCCTGAATCCAGCCTTAAACTTCAGGGAGCTACACCGAACAATGGAAGTCTATTCTACTGGCAATAGGGCTTCAACAAAATTATGTTTCTAGTTCATCCCACCAGCAAGTGTGGCTGTGGCAATGAGAAGCAGGACTCCTATTTCACTTCTTTATCCCACCATGAATTTCTGGTGGGAAGGTGCTGGAAACATCATCCTGATGTGTCCTGATTGCCAGATTGTCTCAGAGCAGCTACTGATTGTTAAGGTATTTGGGGGGCTTCGGCCAGGAGACAATTTGTTTTAACACATTTGTATATTAAATTAGCAATGTGGGATCTCAGATGCTTTTCAACATATATATGAAGCCGCTGGGAGAGATCATCTGGAGGCATGGGGCGGGGTGTTTTCATTACGCTGATGACACCCAGATATATTTCTCCATGTCTCGGTCATCAGCTTTGACTTCAGATGGCGTCTCTCTTCTCAATTACTGTTTTAAGGCAGTAATGGACTGGATGAGGGAAAACAAATTGAAGCTGAATCCAGACAGAATGGAGATACTTACGATATTGGCTCTGAACCCAGGTATCAGGATACAACCTTAAGTCCTAGAAGGGGGTCACACTCTCCTCAAAGAACTGTGTTCACAGTCTGGGGCTGTTCCTAGATCCATCACTGCACATGACAAATCAGGTGAATATGACGGTCAGGAGTGCCTGTTATCAGCTTCGGCTGATATGCCAGCTGTGCCCTTTCTTGGAAGTCAGGGACCTTGAGACCATAGTACATGTGATGGTGACCTCACGTCTGGATTTCTGTAATGCACTCTACATGGGGCTACCCTCGTGCTTGGTCCAGAAACTTCAATTAGTAGAGAATATGGAAGCCAGACTGGTCTCGGGTACATCTAGAAGACACCATATTGCTCCAATCCTAAGATCTCTTCACTAGCTGCCCATCGGTTTCCAGTCCCAGTACAAAGTGTTGGTTATTATCTTTAAAGCCGTAAATGGCTTGGGTCCAACCTATCTCCAACACAGCCTCCTCCCATATAATCCTCCCCTCACTCTCAGGTCCTCTGGGAGAAATCTGTTACAACCAATAAAAACAAGGTTGTCTACAACTGCCCAGAGGACCTTCTCATCTGTTGCTCCCAGATTGTGGAATGGCCTGCCAGATGAGATCCGTCATCCGCCTTAAATAGCATCAAAAAAGCTGTTAAGACGGATCTCTTCCGGTAGGCCTTTCCTGAATAGATGCCCTGCCACCACAGAGAATAAGTAAGGTATTGATCTTGTTCCTTTCCTATTAGTTTATATACATTTGTTTGCTTGTACAAACTGATTTAAATTGTTTTTTAATATTAATATGTTTTAGATTGTAAATGGTTTAATTCTTTTTTAATGGGGGGAGGGTTGGGGGATATATATATATATATATATATGCCGCCTTGGTTGCCTGAGTGCAGAGAGGCGGGATATAAATATTATTATTATTATTACAATATCAATACTACTAATAATATTAATACTAATGCTAATTGTATAGCTAATTGCAATTACTGAAGAGCAGCAGGAAATTTCAGATAAGCAGACAAAACAAGGCCATGATCATGAGGAGGATTTGTGGCAAGTAAGAGGATGACATGTAAGACATATTTGTGCTTTCTATCTCAAACATTATTGCAGAGTTGCAAACTACAATGAGACCATCTGACACTCAACATCTGTACCACAGATAATTGTAATATTCAGTAAAACTTGCGAAATATAATGATACCAAAATATCATGATATTGTGTAGTGGTTAAAATTTTTCCAGAGTACATTGGTGAGTTTTCACTTGATTCTTTTAGACTAAGGTATATTTGTTTTGTAAATGATTTTAATCAATTTTACCTTTTGTAATGATGTTTCTAACTTTTTAAATTGCCACAGAGGCACAGCTGTCACTGTTAAAACAGATGTACTATTCCTATCGTGTCAGCTTATTCTTGCACAATTTGTTTTGCAGCTAAGCAGCTGTAGAAGAACAGGGACCTGTTCCCCCCTCTCCCCCCCCCCCCATCTTCCTCATTGAGTGTGAGCATGCAAAGCCCCAACATTATTAAAAATGCTCAATAATGCTGCTTTTATTTTGGGCTACATAAGAAAAAAGAACAGGACATCTTGAATTAAAGCAAGACTTGCAAGAATTCCTGAGCTACCTTGACTCCACTTATCTAAAAAAGGAAGAACTGATAGATCAGTTAAGTACAATCTAGAAAACAGTGGTGTTGCTGGATTAGAATAGATGCATCACATTCTTGGATTCAGAAATTTGTCAGGAATATCTGTGAACAAGTATAAAATAGAAACAAAAGTTCCATATCTATTATGCTTCCTGCAGGGTAGATATTATAAACATTTTGATTACTGGTTTCAAAATCCACAAAGTGTTATCAGCTGGAGTTGGGTACCATCAATAATTCCAATTTTAGCCATCTGCACTGCAGAACTAATCCAATTTGACATCACTTTAACTATCATGTCTAGTGCTATGGAATTCTGGGAACTGTAGTTTTGTGAGACATTTAGCCTTCTCTGTCAGAGAGTTCTGGAGCTACAACAAACTACAAATCCCAGTATTCCATAGCATTGAGCCATGGCCGTTAAATAAACTGGATTATTACTGCAGTGTGGATGCAGTCCTAGTCACATTTGTGTAACTGACCTGACCTGACCTGACCTGACCCTCCCAAGCCCACCATATGAGCCAGCAGCTGGACTGAACAAAAAAGTCTGCTCAGCTTCTGATTGGGACATAAGGAACATGAAATTTCCACCCCCTCCTTCCAGTAAACAAAGCTGCAACAAAGGACATGCAATACGGGCCTTGCTTCTGATTGTTGCAATCTCACTTGTTGGCAGGAATGTGTTGAAATCCCTCTCCTTTTGTCCTGGTCAGAGGCTGAATGGATCTCCTTTGCCTCATCTGGCTGCTGGCCCTTAAGGTGAGCTGAGCTGGCATTAATGCAGTCTTACTTGTGATAAGAGAAGGTAGCAATATGTGAACCAAGAGCAGGTATTGTGCAGCTCTCCAGCTGTTGTTGGACTGCAGCTCCCAAAGTTCCTCACCATTGTCTGTGCTGGCTAGGACTTTTAGGAATTGCAACAACATCTAGAGGCTGGTATAAAGCGAATGCATATGACTTATGTTTGCACACACCAATCTCACTCAAATCCCAGATATATTTATTGAGATGTATATACTGGTATTGCCACTTTTTCTTTTTCTTCCCAATCCTCCCCCTCCATTTTTTTTTCTATTGGTAAGTTTGAAGGCAGAGACTCTCATTTTCTGTTTAGTGGACAGTTTCTAAGCACCTTATACAGGATAAACAATAAAAATGGCAGTAATAATATTTTCACATGTAAAATATGAACATAAGACTTCATTTCAAGAGTAGATATAATGTCAAGTAAACACATAATATTTATGTTAACTACTCTGCTTTTTTTTTTTTTAAATTAAGGTTTGTTCCAAATCCCAAAGAGTCAACAGCAGTCAGGTATGATGTTGCACACTGGGCTTATAACCTTGTAACTGTTTTCTTTTTACATTTATGATCATGACACCATTGCCATGATCATAAGTGCCTTGAAGCCCATCTTGAAATCCAACCCACCACACGAACATCTGTGGTGCTGGCGATGGGTACTCTGAAGGATGGCACATCTAGCTCACTCCCACCACTGAGTGCTCTTGCACTGATGAATTATGACAGGACCTTGCAGAGGTCTCTGCTGTTGGTTAGTGCACTGCTGCTCACAGGTAGGAATGAGATGAATGCACCATCCTTTAGTGCCCCACTTGCCAGCACTACTGTGGCTGGCTGACATTTTAATTTTGTTTTTAGGGGTCAGATGAGGAGACAGAATGTAGCCTCAGTATCCTGGCTACATGTCTACTGCAGGCTCTCATCCAATATGTCTTTACTGTAATTTGTGGTGTTTAGGAATTCCATCAGTTATAAAATGTTTTTGAAGATGTTTGGTGGAGAAAAAGAACATTCCTTGTGGCCAAAAAATGTGTTGTCTTCTGGTTTGCCCTTTACATCATTTAGTTTGTATGTTAGTCAGTTTTATAACAACCCTAAAAACCACACCAATGTGCAAATCACAGTTGCCTTTGGGCCTCTGGCAGATGCAGAAGGACAAAGTGTGAATCTCTGCTCCATCCAGACAGCTGGCAGCTGGAGCAGAATTTTATTTCGGGCAGCAAAGTGGGGAAGAGACTTTAAATGGGCTTTCTAGATTGACAAAAAGAAGTGTGTTCATGGCTGCATGAAACTCTAGCCTTTAGATGAGAAAAAGGGAAAGTGTGCCATGAAAACACTTTTTTTTTTTTTTTTGCGTTTTAGGGGAAAAGAAGCGCCTTTAAAAAGGTGCTGGTTTTCCCAGCTTCTTTTTTAAAAACTGCGGAACAGCACAGCTCCATCTAAAGGCCGTGGTGCAGCTGCTAAGCATTAAGGAAAAGCTAACTTCATGTCACACTTTCCTGCCAATCTAGAAAGCCCCTTTGTTACTTTTCTGGATGATGGTTGGTCTTCCCCTTGCTTTCAAGAGTAAATGAGCAGAAGACACATCTTATTGGATTTGGATGAGATCTTGACTTTGAAACACTACAACAGGGCAGATGAACAATTCACACAAATTTGCATCCTGTTTTTGTTTCATATTAAAGATATGGAACTTGAATGTGAATTTTGATACAACATGTGGAGGGAAACAACATTGATGCATGGTTACATGTGCTATGTATTTATGTGCATGTTGACTGTTTGAAAATGGGCACTGATAGGATTTTAAAAAAACCTTGGGGAGATTCATTTTTTAAACTTAAGCTTGTATTGGCGAGTTACACTGCATGAAGCTAAATGGTGGTTTTGAGTGTTGCTGTGTTTGTGAGTGGTTATCAAGCTGTCTTTGGTTTGAATATTTATAAGGTTAGAGAGTATCCAAAATATACTACACTGATTGGGCAATGATCAACATTCCACAAATGCTTGTGTGTGTGTGTGTGTGTGTGTGTGTGTGGCGGGGGGCATTGGGAATGTAGGTCCCTTTAAATCTGGTTAGAGACTTTGGGGGAAAACAGGGAGAAGACATAAGAGCCAGGAAAGAGAGAGGATAGCTGGAGACAGAGCTGTAAAGAAGACTGGGCAGATTTTTTTAAAAAAAAAAGGGAAGAAGAGAGAAAGACTGATTACCTTGGGCCCTCAGTATCTGCTGGGGTTTGGTCCAGGATCTCCCACAGATACCAAAATCTGTGGATGCTCAAATCACATTACATACAATGGCATAATAAAAGAGTGCCCCTTATATACAATAGCAAAATCAAGGTTTGCTTTTGGATTTTTTAAAAAAGTATTTTCAAGCCATAGATGGTTGAATCCATGGATGCAGAATCTGTGGTTACAGAGGGCCAACCATACCAAAAATATTATTTTCTTCTTCTTTTAATTATAGTCAGGATTCAGGGAAGGTCAGAGCCCTATTGTATATTAGTTGTATGTTACTTTTCTTTTTTCTTCTGCCCTTTTTCTTCCTTCTTTTCCTTTTCCTTTGATTCTATATTACTTTGATTCTAAATTAGAGTGTTTGTGATAAAAATTACTAAAATCAATCTCAAAAAAGAAAAGAAAATACAGTTGAAATGGAATGAAGTACAGTGGCCCCTTGGTATCTGCTGGTGTTTGGTTCCAGGACTCCACTGTGGATACCAAAATCCGTGGATGCTCACATCCTTTTAAATACAGTGTCACAGTAAAATGGAGTCTCTTATATAAAATGGCAAAATCAAGGTTTGCTTTTTAGAAATTATACATTTTTTAAAAAATTTTCAAGCCATGGATTCATGAATCCATGGGTAAAGAATCTGTGGATATGGAAGGCAGACTGTATTGTAAAAAAGAGCATGGCTTGTTGGCTAGAAACCTGAATAGAAGCATTAAGCACAGCCACTCTGGGAGTCTTTTTGGCTGAAGGGGAGGGTATATTTATTTATTTTAAAATAGAAGTAATGATGAAATTTTAAATAGACAAGTGGGACCATCATTTAGAATTTCATTACTTCTATATTTTTTTTTAAAAAAAACTTTTCATCTGACATTATAAGAGTACCCCCATTATTAAAACCTCTCTTATCTGAAATATCTTCTAAACTTGAAGGGATCATTGCAGGCCATCCTGTCTTATATTGCAATTTCTGTTGGTAACTTGGTAAGAGATACGTTTGAGTGTTGGACTATGACTCTGAAGACCAGGGTTCAATTCCCAGCTTGGCCATGAAACCTACTGGGTGACTTTGGGTGAGGCACACTCTTTCTCAGCCTCAGGGGTAAGGCAATGGCAAACCTCCTCTTAACAAAGTTACCAAGAAAACCCCATGACAGAGTCACCTTAGGGTCACCCAAAGTTGGAAATGGCTAGAAGGGACACAACACACACAGAGGCTTCTTTATACAACCATCTGATTATGCAAATGTTCAAACATCCTTGAATGCATTGAGAAAAAATAAGGCTGTCCAAATGACACTTGAAAACAGATTTTAGGACAGTCTAAGGCCAGAACATTAAAGAGGAAAGAGGTAATTTTAATGTAACAATACAGAATTAAAATAGTCTAGAGTAGTTGTTCATGGTATAATTCCTAAGTTGGAAGAAAGAACAAATGGACTGATTTGGCACACAAATTAGTAAGGTTAGATTGATTTTGATGTTGTGGGTGGGCTTTTATGTACTTGTGAAGTTGCAGTGTTTTTATTTAAGGGATATATTGGATTTCTGGGCATGTGTGATATGCAGCAATTTAAAATTATTGGAGTTCTTCATATTTTGTTAAGTATGCTTCAATCTGAAAGAGTGAAGCTTTCCTACAAATGCTAAGTAAATTGCTCTGTAAGTCCAGAATCCCTGATTACCTCAGAATTGAAATGCTTACAAAAATGCTGAAGTGTTCTAATAATTTCACAGCTCTTTATGATTCGTCTGCTTAGAACCCCAATCATTTCTAAATCGGAGTGCTCTCATTATTTTGAAGTTTCATGTGCTGCATAAAACGATTTAAGATTATTTCCCAGCTTTTCATGTTTTATTTTTATTTATTCTTTTAAATAGTGGGTGGGGAGACCAGTTCTTTTCTTAAAAGATACAAATGGATTTAAGCATTCACTGTTTAAAATGGAAATTGAACCCAGTTCCTCAAAATGCTGTAAGGATGGCTAGGGTGGGGAAGGTGTATTGAGAGCAGGGAAACCATTGTCTCACAAGCAGAAAAAACACAAAACAGAAGATTGTCTAAAGTGGAAGGGACAAGAAACGTGTAGATGTGAACAAAAAGAATTAGGGAAACATTTTGTTAATGACAAATCTATACTGTAATTAGAAGTTTCTCTCTATCTGTATGTTTGTCTGTCTCATGCTATATGAATGCACATGTTTGATCAGAGAAGTAGTAAACTTGGTGCATTATCTAATAAGGCCAACAATTATCTAATAAGACCAACAATTAACACGATAGTAAGGTTTTTAGCCCATCCCTGTTAACTAGTTAAGATACCTCAGACTTGAACACACACTTCTGCATGGGTCGCCTCTAGAATGCACCTTTATGAGCTAGTTTTGGATAAACCTTTTATGTGGATTTGGGATGATATACCAAACATTTTTCCCCCTAAGTTCAAATTGGCAATTTTCTTGGGGGAAAGGAACTGCTGTTCTTGTTTCATTTTGCATGGAACGCCTTATTATTATTTTTTTAAAAAGAACTGTTAAGCGTTGGACTATTGACTCTGGAGACCCAGGTTCAATCCACTGCTTGGACATGAAACCTACTGAATGACATTGGGCACATCACATGCTCTCAGCTTCAGGGGAAGGCAAAAACAAATGTCCTGTGAACAAATCTTGCCAAGAAAACCGCATGATAGGTTTGCCTCTTAGAGTTTCTATAAGCCAAAAATGACTTGAAGACACACAAGAAGAAGTAGAACTAGTAGATGAAGAAGAAGAAATTACATTTCTTTCATTCAGATTATAAGCAAAAACATCGACATCAGCTTTCATTTCATTTCCTGAGCTATTTTTGTTGTCTTTGTTATTGGTGTTGCTACTCCTATCACTGTAATTATTGTAGAATATCACAGAATGGTAAGAGTCAGTGTGGTGTAGCAATTTGAGTGTTGGACTATGACTCTGGAGATCACCCTTCAAATCCTGGCTCAGCCATAGAAACTAACTGGGAGACTTTGGTTAAGTCTCAGCCTCTTAGCCTCAAAGGAATGCAAACTCCTTCTGAACAAATCTTACCAAGAAAACCCCATAATGCATTCACTTTAAGATCACCATAAGCTGGGAATGACTTGAACACACTCAACAAGAATCACAGAATGGTGATACATGGACTTTATTTTGTCTTTAAACAATAATAGTGTATTTTTCATATGTCTGCCTTTGTTCCTTTAAAATACTTGTTTCCATGGGCATTTGTTACTAAAGTACTTGGCTTTGAAAAGATTAGAATAGTCCTTAGTTTGATAGACTGAAGCTTTCAAGTGAAACTATGCAGTTGATAGAATTGGGGACATTATGCCCAGAACTGGAGACATTATGAATGAAACCACAGACAGTGGAACCCTTAAATTCTACCATTGACAGCCCTTACAAAATGATAAAGAAGGGGTATGCTCACCATGCCAAGGAACGGGCATGGGTCCCGATAGCAGATGGAAGAAGAAGCCTTGTAACTATATCAGTTGGATTTCTCCCCTAGGTTTTAAACTATATTGACTGTACCAGTTAGGAATCTCTGCCACCTACTGATTGACAATGGTATTTCAGGCCTCAAATGTTTATTAATTAAAATAAATTTATTTAGAAAACATGCAGTCCTTTAGGTATGCGTGCTAAGTTTCAGATGTTGGTGTTTTGTGGTCTTGGAGACATGGTTTAGTTTTAGTTTATATGAGGCCAAGCTTCTTAATTAGCTGGCTATATTTTTCTAAAAAGTAGGATAACCAATTATTGCCTAAACAGAAAGTTCAGTGTATAGCATGAACTAGCATCCAACTCTTTTTCAGACTAAATATTTAGAGCATTAAAACTTGTGGGGTTTGACAAATGACAAATCCTAGAAATAAAACCCACAGCCCAATCTCCCGCCCTGTATTTTCTAGGGATGCAAAGGATATGTTTCTGTATGTACCTTCAAGACACCTGTTATGGTGACTCCATAAATTTCATAGGATTTTCTTAGGGAAGGAATACTCATTCTTTCCTTAGGCAAGGGATACTTCAATTCCTTCCTCTGAAATATAGCTTACAGCTCCAATATATTACCAAGTCGAGTCCAAGTTGAGTTACTGAAGCAATTTCAGTCCAACCTGAGTCCAACTTAGTTGACTTGGGTCTATATCACAGTAAATGGGACACAAGTAAGAAAGTTTGTGAACAAATATCCTAACTCAAATCCCTGTCTTTCCTTCCTCCTTACTTGTTACATTTCTGTCCCAGAGTACTATACCACTTTAATTCTCTGGATTGCTAAAGGATAAAGTTAAAGATGGGAAAGGTGTGCTATGAATAGGCTTCATTGTTAACTAACATGTATACTTTGAAGCATTGTCTGGATGTCCTTCCCTCCTGGAATGCACAAAACGTAGCTTACAATGCTATCAATTATGTGAATGGAATAATAAAGCATATGAAACAGTAACTCCCATGCATGCTGACAGCCAGTGACATTCATAAAGGAGACGATGAAGTGTCCAGACTGTGAGGGGCTTCCAAGGCCCTTCCACTGAATATCAAACAGCTTTCCTTATTGCTACTTCCCAATAGCAGCATACTGCTTACAAACAGGTACTGATAGTATTAAACAACCCCCCCTTCATTTCCTTCTTTATATGATGCAGGGGGAAAAAAGAATATTTGGATAGATGCTTGTTTCTGGGACTTACACTGTGTATAGGTGAGAGACTGTTAACAGTGTTTTGAGTAGTAGAAAGAGGTGATTGGACTGGTAGAGTTATGCAGCCGTAATTGCTCCATATTCAGCCATGCTATGTTTTCAAGATCATGGCACTATTGCCATGATTGCAAATGCCGTTCCCCAACCTTCCTTAAGATCTAGCAGGCTTCTTCATCAGGCAAAGGTGTAAAAGTCATACAGGAGGGGAAAATGATGATGTTAATCACATACCTGCATTTTGTCAAGATGTTGTTGGTGTTGTTCTCAGTTAAGATAGTATAGAGGGATATCCATGCAGGCAAGCCACTCCTTTTTCTGGTCATGGGGTACTGGGAGACAACGTATTTTAAAGTCCAGGAAATAAAATTTAAATTCCACTAGCAACACAGAAAGGTACTTCCTTTGAGATCCAGTATGTCTCTATCCTTTGTGAGGTTACAAAGCCCTTTGTTAGGCAGAGAACACTGAATTTCTCAAGAAGCCTCCATACTTTTGCATTCGGAAAATTTTAGGTGTTGTTAGGCCAAATGCAGCTCCAATTATTTTTTTAAAAAACTTTACCTTTGTTAGAGGTTGAAACCTTAAATAATAAAGTCCCAGTTCATTGGCTCCCTCTTTAGGACTGGCCTGTTGTGGCTAAAATGCAGTATCTTCATATCCAGGAAACATATCCGATGTAGGCATGTTGTCTATATAGTAAAGTACAATAACACCCAAAATCCACAAAACAGTGATACCTTTATTGGAATATTGAAATCTTCAAATCTAAAATTATTTTTGACTTGGTTTTTAGAAAGGAGAAGAATAGCATTTTTTCCCACCTACTTTTAAGATAATGCCACAAGCTCTTTTGATTTTTACAAGTGTTGGTAGGCATGCAAGTGTATTTATTCTAACTCTGTTTTTCTGCTTCTTGGACTGTGGAATACAAGTGTTGCAAGAGGCCAGTTGCCATGCAAATTCATATTAGTGGGCTGAATCTCTCATTTGTCATTCCTGAGACGAGTTTGTAAAAGACCACTGAATTAAACCATATTTCTTGAGATTGGCTCCTATGGAAGCAATTTCAAAATGAGCAATGACGCCGTATGTTATTAATCATCACTGTTAGGTTGAGCACTCAATAGACCAAAATTTGCTTTTGTCAGACATAACACACTAGTACAAAAACCATTATGTGTGTTTCTGTTTTACTGCAAGAGGAGCACTTAATCCTGGCTTGCTGTCTATCGTTATTTAAGATACATTTATAAACAGAGGTCTTCCTGAGGGATCCATAAATCATACATTACTTCTTAGTTATGCCATATTTTAGCAGAGTGTTAACATGCAAAAAAAATAAAGGTTTGTCACTTACAATGCTAATAAACTTGCCTCACAGTGTTGTGTCAAGGCTAATCCATGTACCACCCATACGGAAGGCAGATATTGAATATGCAGGTTCACTTTACCAGTAGCATTAATATGCTGCCATAATGAACTTCAAAGCACACAAAGACGCCAGCTCTTCCCCCATATAGCCCCTGACCTCAGAGCTCTGCTTTTTATCTTTATATAAAAGGGAAATACGTTTTTCAAAGAAGCCTAGCTTAGACACTAGGTATTGTCCACCACAGAATAATAGCCTGTGAAAGTGATCTAGCTTTTATTTTTATTTTTATTTTTTTAAAAAATCTTTGTTCAGGAGTGTTTTTCTTCTCTTGTACCTTTTATAATTTTGGAGAGCAAAAATCCTTGCTTTCAGAGGTGGTAAACACATTTTCATAGACTTGAGGTATCTTGTTTTGATGGGTCTATCTGTTGTTGAGATTTGATTCCATTCCTTTTGTGCTGTTTATTTCAGAAGGTGGTGTAAACAATATTTAGGAAATTTTAAGATCTAGTCCTCAGTAAGGTTACTGACCTATGTTTGATTGTTTGCTCTTCCATATATATATTACAGTAATTTGAAAAACACTTCATAGAAAACTGATTGTCAAACTGAACAACACCAACAACATCTTAACAAAATGCAGGTCTGCAACTAAAATCATCATTTTTTCCCCTCCTGTATGACTTTAACACCTTTGCCTGATGACAAAGTCTTTGGTTTACTAGTTTTCTGTGTGCTGAGGTAGTGACTGATATGCATTAACAACTGTACACTAAGAGAAACATCTTGGAGTTGCTATGTGGCAATCTGGAGAGAGAGGGAGGGAATTCTTTCTATTACCAAGAAATATTATGAGACAATAGTGGCAAGAGAGGGTGCCATCCATAGTTACTATCTGGATAGTCACCTGGCACAGACCCTTGCTGCTCTCATCACCAGAACATCAGCAGAACATGCTATCCAGTCAGCAACAATGTACTTTCATGGAGCTAGCTGTACCACCTTTTGAACCCTCTGCTTCCTTTACTGCCCCAATGTGCTTATTGGTATGGATTGTTTATTCTGTGCCCATGGCCAATCACTACACAGGGAATGCTGGCACTATTACCTAGCACACCTTTCCACTGACCCTCACTGGTGAGAAGGGCCGCATCCATACAAATCTGAATATTCTGGGAGAAGCCTGGAGTATACTGACCCTGGAGCTACTCTGATGTCCCACCCTTATCTGGAGCCCTCTGTTACAATGCTGGTCAGCTGTTGCAGGGACATCCCACTGCAGTGCCTGGTCACACCACCACTGCAGCAGGTTGCTCACTCTGAGATCAGAACAAGGTGCCCAGAGTCGATGCCATGGCTGGGCATCTCATTCTGACTTCAGATGTGTGACTTGCTGTGGTGGCAGCTGCACCAGGTGACAGAGTGGAATGTGCATGCAGACAGCTGCTTGACATGGAGGGCTATGGGTCTTTGAGGGCAATCTTTTGCAAAGCATGAGGGGATTTTTTTTTAACATTTTAAGGGTGTTATACTCTGTGTTCAGTGCTGGACTGGCTAGATGTCAATTGGGCAGTTTGCACCAGAATGAGGATTTGAGTCTGCATTGTCTAGACTCCCCACCAAGAGGATGGGGGGGGGGCATTTTATTTGGCCTATGTGGACAACCCATATGAAACATTAATTCAACAAAGTACTCATTGAATAAATATTTATTTATTAGATAAATAAATAAATAAATAAATAAAATGATGCTGCAGTCATAGGCTTAATAGTAATGAAATTTATTTCCTGCCAGAGTTGGGGGAAGTAACTTTTGAGGAATTAGAATTTCCAGAATCTCACATACAGCATGGCCAAGGTCATTGACAATGATGGCTGGGGGATTCTGGGGGTAGCACCTCTAGAACAGTAACTTTCCCAAGTTTTGCTTCATATCACAAGTGGATACTTCACATGACTGAATGGGAACTTCTTAGGTAGAAGAGATAGTCTCTCTTCACAAGAATTTTCAGGGATCCTTGTTTCACTTTAACTTCCCTCCCCCACCTTGCAACACAGTCAACCTTAGGCCCCTATTCAACTGACTAGCATTTTGGGAGGGTGTTAGAGGAGCTGTCATGGAGAGGAATGGATACAGAAGACCTTTTCCACCAGCTTAGTTATGTGCACTTAACTCTGGATTCAGAAATGATACCGTTTAAATTTCATTCAGTCTAAATATATTATTGATGATATAGAAGCGTTCACTGGAATCCTTGATCACCTCTGTTTAACACAACTGTATGTATATTTAGCTAAGTAGCAGACGTATTAAGAAACCCTGTTGGTGAATTGTGAAGATGTGTATTGGGACACTGTTAGGAGTGCTTGATATGCATGGAGATAGGGCTGTTGTGCATTGATGCACTTTGTCAGCTCTGCTACACAGCAACTTAACAGTAGCCCTCTATTGGATATTAACATTATAAAACTGATCCATTCCATCTTCGACATATCTAAGTCCACATAATGAAGACATAATTTCCATATAGGATTCCAGGCAGTTTATTTCACTTAATTTTATTTACCATAAATCTTCGATGACACCTTTTAGAATGCAAAGGCTTTCAAGGCAGCTTACAAATACAGTGGTCCCCCGGGTTATGAATCCCCCGAGGTACGAAAACCCCGGGGTACGAAAGAGCCGGGGCTGGAAAAATGGCGCCTGCTTGCGAAAAAAAAACCCGGGGTACCAAAAAAAAAAAAAAAAAAAGAAAGAAAAAAGCGCCGGCCCTTTAAATTTCCCGCATGGCGCAACAAACAAAACGGTCCCCCGGGTTACGAACATTTCCGGGTTACGAAAGGTAATCCGGAACGGATTACTTTCATAACCTAGGGGACCACTGTAATGCAAATATATATTAATCATATCCCAGTAAATAATATTAACATATAACAACTGCTCCTTTGTGTATTATTATTATTGTTGTTGTTGTTGTTGTTGTTATTATTCTATTTATTTATATCCTGCCTTCTTTCCAGTACAGGGACTCATGGTGGCTAACAAACTTTAAAACAGCCTAAGTTAAAACAATATGAAACATTAAAAATGCAAAGTTTAAAAAAACAATTAAACAATTCAAATGATTAAAACATTACATTATTAAAATTTAAAATAAAAACAAAACAGCACCCATGTCAATATGCAAAATTAGTAGCATAAAAATGTTTTTATCTGCTGTTGAAAAGAAAACAAAGATGGAACCATGCTGGCCTCTCTAGGGAGGGAGTTCCAGAGCTTGGGAGCAGCTACTGAGAAGGCCCTCTCTCTTGTTCCTACCAAACATGCCTGAGACGGTGGTGGGACACTGAGAAGGGCCTGTCCATATGATCTCAACACCCGATTAGGCTCATGCATAGTACATGTGATAGAAGACACTCTGTGAGGAAAAGGTGGACCAGTGTGAGTAAGTTCTGAAAAATTGAAAAATTTACTTTTTTTTTTTTTTTGAATTCTATACTCCTCCTAGAATTTTCTTGAATTCTTCCAGAGTATTATATCACTTCTCCAAGTTTTGTTCTCTCTGTTCTTCTGGAATACATGTTGTTGGCAATGACCCTATAGGTGGAAGGAAGGACAATTATAACCGTGTTGTTGTTTTCTTTCTTTATGCTAAATGCAACAATGTATTACTTCTCTTTTGGAATAAATTTGCATGTTGTATGAAACTACCATGGGCATGTAATTGAGGAAGTCCCTATAACTGTTTTCCCCCACTGCTGTAGGCTGAAAATGTTTTGCAGTGAATGTGTAAACATTTGTGTGTACATGTTTGTGTGTTCTGTATAATAGGGTTATCAACTAATAAGAGAATTGCACTTTGATTTATTATCTGCCCTTTAACCAACTAATCCATCAATTTATTGATTAAATGTATTGGCAAATGACCAAACCCTTTGTTGTAGGCACCTTTTTAAAATATTGAAGGGAAGTATGAGATAATTTACAATTTAATAAATAAAAATTACTGCTCATTAGAAAGAGAGGCTGCCTTTAACATTTTGTCATTCTTTATGTTATAACATGCCAAATCCAAACTAGCTTCCAGCCAGAAGTAAGTGTGCCCTTAGCTTCCAGTGATTAATTAAATGAACCTTTCTTTGAATAATTTACCAATCAAAAAATAAAAAATACAGCTATCATCTATATGTTTGCATGCATCTCTCTGTGTGTATGCATAGGTACATGCACTCATTGACAAATGTGTTAAAAGATTAAGGTTTATACATGTGCTTAGAATGCTAACTTATGGCTACTTACATTTTACCTCTGTTTTCACAGGTGAAATGGGTGGTATATCAGACAGCTTATTAAAGAGACAAGCTTGCTGTTTTCCCAAAGTGAGATGACAGAACCAGTCATGGTACGTATTGTAATTTCAGTGCTGCAATACATCTTGAAGCTGTCTGAGGTAAAACGCTTGCTAAGCATTGCATTGGGGCTGTCAGAATGCTTCATGGGGTAGTAATTAAATTGAGGCAATTCTACAGTTCATTTTGTGGAACCAAGCCAAAACTATATGTAGCCTTGAAATATTTTTCTCATATACCTTGCTTCTTATTTTTGTTTGAAATGGTGAAAACCAGATGTCTTTTACCTAAGGACATTTTCCCCCAAGTGGAATGCATCCAACTTTTTGCTATTGTCCATTCTCCTTTTTTGTTTGTTAGCTATAATTTCTTTCACTTTATACTTGAAAGAAAGAGGACATTGACAATTTAAAATATAATTGCTTTTGCAGTATGTACTTCACTTGCTATTAATATACACCCTGACTTGAAGAACAAGGAGGACTATTATTTTTGTGTCTGCCAGCCCCTAAAACAACTTAAGGCTACTCAAAATTTTCATTGTTGATCATACTTTAAGATTGTCTGCTAGAAGCAACATACTACACAGAGAATATCACAGAGACTAGCTATCCTACTCAATGAAAACTGAATATTCCTTTGATCTGTGACAGTCCATCAGAACTTTATTTGAAACCTGATCTTCAGGTTGCCATCTAGTCATGCTCTTTTCCAGGACATTCCATTCTGCTCTGCCACCCAGTTTTCTGTTTGACCACCTCACCATATACTCATGTCTGCTGTGAAGATTCATGTATAGATGTATACAGCTATATTGTGGCCACTAAATGTGTCCAGTCTCACAGGCCTGTTTTTAGGGATTTCTTCCATAGGTTTGGGGTTGTTTGATAGCCAACTTGCTTTTTTTTGGTATTTCTGCAAGCCTGAACATCTCCAATGAATACATATAACTTGCCTTTGACTGTGAATGCCCCTGTTTTGGTTATTAAAAAATTGCCACTTGCAGAATGGGTTCACTGGAAAGGCCAAGTGGGACAAGCATCATGATGCTGTGGTGGGAGAGTATTCCTGTTAACAGTTCCATCCATCCATCCATCCATCCATATATCCAACCATGCCCAATTTAATAAAAAAAGAGCAGTTCAAATAACCAGCATCTACGGGCATGTGTGATTGGGCCATTTAGACTGATTTCTCCTTAATAAAATAAATAAATAAATAATAAAACTTTTATTTATACCCCGCTTTTTGTGAGAACAATCAAAGCGGCTTACATACATAAAAATACAAATACAAATATAAACAGTATCCCCCCCTTAAAACAGAATTAAACAATTATACAATTAAAATCCAAACAGTAGATAAAACTGCTAGAACACAATAATACAACTTACAATTAGTGGTAGGCAGAATCATTGTAAGTTATGCCAGCCCCATTCCAGAGTGATTTCTCCTTGTCCTCATGGCTCCCTGTCTTCACGATGCAGGGCCAAAGCCCCAATTCATGTGTGAACTATCTTGATGTGAGACAGTCCAGTGCTGAATCCATCTCATCCCTGACTTAAAATGGATTGAAAAGACTTACTTTTTGTTCCAGATTTTCCAGAAAAACCTGGAGCACTCTGGAATGATGTCAAGTAGCTGTATAAATATGCATCTTGCTGTGCCATCAGATGCGAGTTGCTCCCTCTGAGGTCACAACAAGGCACCCAGCAATGTGATTGATGCTGGGTGCCTAATTTCTGATTTTAGAGGGAGCGACTCATGCCAGTGGCAGCAATGTTGGGTAACAATGAGGATGTGTCTGTAGACAGCCACCCTGTGTCACTCTGGAATAGAGAGTTTATGGGGGCAATTTGGGGTAGCTCTGGGGCCATAATACTCTGGGAGCAGACCAAAGTATTCTTGTCAGTGTAGACAAGCCCTACATCAAGCACTGCCAAAACAAAAACAAACAAACAAACAAACACACACACACACCAAAAAAACCCTAGGTTAAAAAAGAACTCTTTCCCTGTCTAAATGGGAGAAACACAAATTGGAAGTTTCTTGAACTCATAGTCAGGATTAGGCTAAGTGCAGAGGTGGGAATTGTGTATCCACAGGCCATATGAATGGTTCCTGTGCAGCATCCACACCCTTGAATAATTTCAAGAACTACCACCCTACTGGGTGACAACTCCCTCTGGGGTGTCACCCAATGTGGTCAGTATCCCTCATGCCCGCTAGTGATGCCACTGCCACTACCAATGCTGCCTTGGGTCCAGACTGTTTGAAAGACCATATTTCCTTATATAAACCAGGATGTGTGTTGAGACCATTAGGTGAGGGATTTCTCTCAGTCCCACTGACTTACCAGGTGTGGCTGGTGAGGGCTCAGGAGAGATCCTTCCCCAGTCTGCTCCCAAGATGAGGAACTCCCTTCCATGGGAAATCCCATCTTTCTATGGCAGGTGAAGACATTTTTATTTAGGCAGGATCCCATTTTGTGAGAAAGGTAGGATATAAGTGCTATAAATTAATAAATATATATAAAACACCAAGCCAAAAATCTTGTAGTACAAGTCTCATTATCATATTCTCAAAACAGTTGTACCCCTCAAATTAAGATAACATTTCATGACTGATTCCAAGGGAAATGAAAATTATGAAGATTTATTTATTTATTGGATTTATATTTTGCCTTTCATTCAAAATGGGATTCAAAGAGGGCTTTTGTAGGTAATGAGCTCCCCTTTCTTCAAGTGTTTACAGATTAAAAATGTTATAGAGCTTCTCCAAGTGAACAAAGATACCTGAAGATGTAGATAATTTAAATGTAAAAATCTTATTAGGAGTAAGTAGAAAGGCCCTCTATTCTCCATACACACCTTATCTGATGTCTGGAACTGGGACTTGATTAGTACGCTTTACTAGAGCAGATGTGAAGATGGTTGACATGAGACATAGCCAGTGATTCAGTTTATCACATGGGAGGAATTTTTCTCAATTTCGAAAGAAATGGAAGTGGGGCCAGTTCGGAATTGAGTAAATTCGCTAGTTTAATGAATTTATGTGATTGCGTATTGATACTGCATTGCGTTCAGAACTGCCCAAAATTGCCTCCCAGTGCTCGAAATTGCATGTGATAGTTTCTCACGCAATCACGTGAAACCCCGTGATTGCATTCTAAAGGACTTCCCTTTGCCCAAAAATGTGTGTGTCTTGTTCTGTTTCTGGGCACTTTTCAGCTCCCCTGTTTTTGGCATGGGGATGGTGACAAGGCAAAACTGTTGGAGGAGTTTTTAGTGTTCTGCAATAATTTGTGGGTGCAAAATTCTCAGGAAAAAAAATCATTGCATTGGTGTCCTGCAGCTCCAAGGGCCACAAAAATTTAAGCACCACACACATTGGCTGCACTTTCCGACTGCTGTACTACACAAGAGCAAGTTTCCCTTTCCCTTCTGGGAACACCAGCAAGAAACTGTAACAAGATTCACACTCCAACAGTTTTGCACAAGAAAGTGACAATCTCATTTCTTTTTAACTTCTGAGGTGCCAGACTAGAATTAATAGGCCACTCCCAATTTATGTTCCTTACATCTAATAGCAAATGCAAAACAAAGAAACAAACAAAACCTAATTTACTTGCACTATGTTTTTAACCATCAGATTTTTTCTTTTGTCCATTTCTTAACTGATGATACTGCGTTCATGAATTTCTTTGCACTTTGTACTTCCAACAGAAGCAGAATGTGCCACACACATTGAACTTGTATGCTAGCCTGCATGTGTGTCCTAATCACCCACTGCAATTCATCAGGCTATGTGTGCATGAACACTATCATTAGTTTGTGGCATGAAAATGGTTTTAAATACGTTGACTGAAAGAAACGTCAAAGATTTTTGGAGGAAGAGAATGAAAAATTGTAAACATAAGAAAAGTATATATTTATGCTCTCGGCAGCCAAATGTGCTTTTTAATGGAATTTAAATAAATGGAATTTTTATGACAAAAAAAGCAACAGTAAAAGCAGTGATTATATTTTTCATAGTTCATTTGCCTTCTTTGCCCTGCAGATCTTGTATGGGAGGAAAATGAGATCCCTAGTGAAGTCTACAATGTGATTGACTCTGAAGAAAGACTCTGAGACCCACTGGTGCTTAATGACCCTTATTGGTCTGTTCAGTAGGAATTGGTATGATCTTAAAAACAGACATATGGTTCTTCAAAAATTATAAGAAATGTCATTTTTGCTGTGTGATAATGGGGTAGTTGGGGATTCTTAAATGCTGCTGGCTTCAAATAGTTGATTTGTAAAGAGACGGAGTAACCAAAGATAGTTGTTGACATTGTAGAACCAACCTAGTGATGCAATGCAGACAGTTAAATTACATAATGTCCTTGGTCTCTGTGTGCCTCCTAGAGAAACAGTCATTACAGCTGAAGGAGGAAAATCATAGTTCTCTTTCTGTTTTTTCTCTTTCAGGTATAGACATGACACAAGCCTGGTTGAATTTCTAAACTTGTGAATGGCAAAGGTGTATCCACTTAGGATTGTTTCCCTCAACAATTAAAGAAATTATGGTCTAAATCCAATTGTTAATCCCAACAGGAATTGATCCATTAAATCAATTGAATTTACATACGTGTTGATTTACCAAATTCCCATCACTTGGGTCTATTCTTATCAAAAGTAACAAGTGGATTTAACCCTACATAGCATAGAATCATAGAGTTGGAAGAGACCACAAGGGCCATCCAGTCCAACACCCTTTCATGCAGGAACTCTCGATCAAAGCATACTCAACAGATGGCCATCCAGCCTCTGCTTAAAGAGGAAGATGACTCCATGGTGTGTTCCACTGTCGAACAGCACTTACTGTCAGGAAGTTCCTAATGTTGAGGTGGAATCTCTTTTCCTGGAGCTTGCATCCATTGTTCCGGGTCCTGTTCTCTG
The DNA here is from genome assembly GCA_034509955.1 of Urosaurus nigricauda. Taxonomy (NCBI): domain Eukaryota; kingdom Metazoa; phylum Chordata; class Lepidosauria; order Squamata; family Phrynosomatidae; genus Urosaurus; species Urosaurus nigricauda. Next base: position 268,523,957 of record JAOEGL010000001.1, read on the forward strand.
GAGCAGCAGAAAACAAGCTTGCTCCCTCCTCAATATGAAATCCCTTCAAAAACAGGGCTATCATATCACCTCTTAATTTTCTCTTCTCCAGGCTAAACATACCCAGCTCCATAAGGCGTTCCTCATAGGGCAGTTTCCAGATCCTTCACCATTTTAATCACTGTCCTTTGGACATGCTCCAGTTTCTCCACATCCTTTTTGAATTGTGGTGCCCAGAACTGGACACAGTATTCCAGGTGGGGCCTGACCAAAGTGGAATAGAGTGGCACTATTACTTCCCTTGATCTAGACATTGTACTTCTATTGATGCAACCTAAAATTGCATTGGCCTTTTTAGCTGCTGCATTGCACTGTTGACTCATGTTCAACTCAGGACTTACACATTCTAGCATGGGTTCCCTTCTTGTTGTTGTGTGCCTTCGAGTCATTTCTGACTTATGGCAGCCCAAGGTGTCTTTCTCTAAGGCTGAGTGTGATATGCCCACAGTTACCCAGGGGGTTTTCATGGGTGAGCGAGGATTTGAACTCTGGTCTCCTGGAGTCCTAGTCCAACACTCATCCCACAACTCCATACTGGCTCTTGTGTCTTGTATCTCTTTATAAACCAGTAAATGCTTCTAAACTATGATAATGGGCAAAATCATCCATACCCTATTTTACAAGCATCTGATGTTATTTACAAACCACACTATGACAATCCCAGTCTTAGGATCAACAAAATATTACAAAATAGTGTGCAAGCTTTCAAATTCTTCAAGGAGGAATGATAAACAAAAAATTGGGGATGTAGGGAGAGGGAAAAAAAAGAAAACATGCAGTACCCCAAAGTCTTCTAGATCTTCTGTTTTATATTTTCTTTCTGCATCCATTCTAAGCTCTGTTGAAACTGAAGGGGAAGCCTCAATAACGCCACTTCATTTCACATATTCTGTGTTGAAAAAGAAGAAGAGCACAAAAAGGGGATAATCTCCCCACTGTCTCATATTTTGAAGTTTTCTGTCTCTTCACAAAACTATAACCTTTCCCTAACTTATTTTTCCTGAAGGTTTCTGTTGGACATGGCTTGCCAAGGTGTGATGACTTAGCTAAATGTCACTTGAAAAAGATATATGAATAATAATTAGAAGACATTTTTATGACATATCCGATCAGTAGCCACTTAAAATTTCTTTGGCCCTATGAGCAAGATGTGATAAGGTGACAAGAAAGATCATCATTTATAAGGCCTAGAATAAAGAGGATTCCTCCTCCCCCCTTGCACTCCCTTTTGCCATCTCAGTGCATTCTTTGCATACCAGTGAAAAGTACTGCAGCTTGTGCTAGGTCACAGTTCTTCATTTTCCATTTTCTCCATCTCCCAGACTTTATAGTTTGTCATCATTTTGTTTTATTTTTTCATACATTTTAGGGTCTCAAGTTATGTTAAAAGGATGTAATGAAACTGTTTTTTTTTTTTAAAGTGAATTAGCAAGTGAGGGCAATCTTACAAAAGGTGAAACCATGGTAAGTGGGTTGTTGTATGCTTTCAAGACATTTCCAACTTAATGGTGACCCTAAGGTGAACCTATTACAGAGTTTTCTTGGCTAGATTTGTTCAGAGGAGGTTTGCCTTTTCCTTCCTCTGAGGATGAGACAGCGTGACTTGTCCAAGGTCACTGAGTGTGTTTCCATGGCCAAGCAGGAATTCACACCCTGGTCTCCAGTCACAGGACAATGTGAAACACAGGGAATGGTGAATGCAAAGTTACTATTACCCAGTTTTGTAACTGAAATTTATCTCCCTCCAAATTATCTTCTTATACATCATGCAAGTAATGCAATACTCCCCCTTTGGAAAATGGAACATGGAAGGGAGATGAAGCAAAATGTGGCTAGCTCTTCACCACCACTTAATGTCTACCTAGAGAAACATCAGAGAAAATCTATCAGGCTGATGAAATCTCTCTGCCCCCTGAGGAGGAGGAGTGCCTCAATTTTTTTTTTTAAAAAGGCAACCATTACACACGAATGGTTTAACTCATGTCTCTCAGGCATATTGGACCAATTCATCACAAAGGCCTTAGCTTTTTAGCAAAAGCAGCATAATCTTCAACTATCTGGATTTGTCAAAGAGAGACCTGATCAATACTCTATGTCCTAGATTTTCAGGTGCTTTAAAAGCATCCCAGTTTCTCTTGCCCCCTCCTACTTTCCACTTTTGTTCTTAGTTTACTTCAATTGTGGCAAACAATTGAGTTAAAAGGGCAAAAGTAGTTTGTATGGACTTAACTCTGCAGCGAAGGGAGGAGAAGAGTGAAGAGGAAGTGCAACCTTGCCTTTCCCAGCAGAGTCAGGCAAAAGGAAACTGCTGCAGCCTTTCATAGCGTGTGTGTTCTTCATCATTGCCAACTTTTGCCATCTTGCTGCACTTTGATGTTGCATGGCCACATGTGTCCTCGTTTCTATCTTTGAAATGTTTGTGGGAATGCAGTAATAATCTTGTTGCTTCTAACTGAAACTAGCCGCCTCCTTCATTTTGTTTCTTTTTGTTTTGTTTTTGTTTTTAGTCTCAAAACCATTAGCAATCACCACTTTTACCCTTGGCCAGCCATAAAGGGAAGGAACTCCAGACATCCTTTGTAAGGTGCATGGATGGAAATAAAGTGCATGAGAGGCAGGCAATTTAATGGGTGCAATGAGGATAGAAATTGCACCTGTAGAACTTTTGCCTGCATTTCAGCAACACGACAGCTAAAAAGTCAGCCTACACAGTCCCGATCTCTAAATGCTGTGGGAAATTCACCTATTGAGCTTCTGAATAGTACTTTTAACAGCTGAAACCTTATTTGCTTCCACTGTGCCCAGAGCTCAGTAGTTAACAGCTGGGTGACCTACAGTTGGAGGGTGAGGAAGGATTTGGGGAATGAAGCAACTGAAAGAAAGATTTAAATCTCCCTGCCCTGCACATGATGGTCTCACATAATGATACTGTAGGTGCCTCACATGATTATTTTCAAATAAGTAAAAAAAAACACAGGGAGCTATATACTATGTAATTAACATAACATGTGGTTTCACTCTAAGGAGCTGAAATCAAAAGACAACTCTGTGGAAATCCTTGTAAACAGATTTAAATAAATATCTGTTATTAATGTAAAATAGTCTCTTTCTCCTATTTTCCTAACCTAACCTTCAAGACAATGTAAATATATTCTTTGAGTCAAAGGTGCCTCATTGCAATGAAGGTTGCCCTCATATAACTTAAGATTTGCTCCCAAGTCTGATAAAGTCATAGTCATGTTAGTCTGGAATATCAGTATGCAAAGCAATCATGTAGCACTTTTGAGACTAATTGAAAGAAAGCTCGCAACAAGTTAAAATGGTTCCTTAGTAACCAATTTTAATTTGTTCACAAATACTTGTGAGAATAGTTCTACAATTTGGCACACTTAAGGCATATTTTGCTCTCAGTTTCTTATACGACTGAGTTTTGTATTTTGCCTGAAATTTTCATGGGTTTTATGAAAAGTAACCATTTATATTGAAAGAAGATTCTTCTTGGAAATCAATTCAGCAGCATGAAGTAATGTACTTGCCATGTGGGAATATTAATAGGAAAGAAAAATGACAAGGATATATAAGAAATTAAACTAGATCCCAGGAGAGTAGATATCTGTGAACATTGCAATGAATACTGTAAAATGTATAGTCCACCATTTTGCAATCGGGGGCGGGAGGGAAAGCACATGTAAAAGATTATTTTTTCAATCTTCCTCCTGTGATAAAATACATAGGTGACAGAGGAAATCCTAGGCTTATTGTAACTGATAGCAGCAATTCTGTTACTTTAATTTAGATCTGGAGTACAACTGCATGAGCATACAGATACAATGCATATAATTTAGGCTAAAATGTAATCTCATTTAAATCATACATGTGAAGTGTGTTATGGAACATGATCCTTCTTACTACCTGGCTTGATTTCTGAAATGTGGTTACCATGGTGGGCCAGAGAATACTTCTCTAAGCATGAATTAAGTGCGAGGTATACAAAACTGTTATGGTTTCTCAGTTGTTTTCCAAGAAAATCTAGGGAAACCTAGATTTGCTGTGAACAGTACTTGGGAAATCAAACAGATCTGCTGAAATAGATATGATGTGGTCACTTGAGATCATCCAAGAGTGAAAAAGTGGTTCAAAGTTGATTTTAATTTACGGTGCAGATATCAGTTGACATGTTATTTCATGCTAGTAAGCTATCGTAATAAATAGATTTAACATTTAATTTTTAAAACATTGTTTCTAAGTAAGGATAAATAGGTTGTGACTTTGATTACCTCTTTCCCTTGCCTTCTGCTTGACCATGCTTTTTTCTTCTGAGTATAGAAGGCAACTCAAGTAATAGAAAAACAAACTTTTGTATCAGTTGAGAAGTGTTGTTTAGTGTTCAGTATTAGAATAAGAAAACAGAAAGCCAGGTTTAAATTCCTAATAATAATAATAATAATAATAATCTTTATTTGTATACCGCCCTTCCTACGATCAGGGCGGTGCACATCATTTTTACAATTAAAAACATTACAATAAACAACAGATAAAACAAATAAAACATTATCATCCCAATGCAAGATACAATGGTGGTGTTCCAGTGGCTTATCAAGAGGGTAAAATAGCAATGACAGATGGTAATCAAGGATAAGCCTGGTTAAATAAGTACGTTTTCAATTCCTTTTTAAATTGGGGGAGAGAGGCAGTCAAGCGCAGCTCGGTGGGCAATGAGTTCCAGAGGCTCGGAGCAGATATAGAAAACGCTCTCTTGGCCGTTGTCGATAGCCTGGCCTCTGGAACTCTTAGCAAATGTTGCCCGCTTGATCTAAGTGTGCGGGGCAGATTATGTGGGGAGAGACGGTCCTTTAGGTACTCTGGGCCCAAGCCATTTAGGGCTTTATAGGTAACGACCAGCACTTTGTACTGAGCCCGGAAGTGAATAGGCAGCCAATGAAGGTCTTTCAAAACCGGTGTTATATGGTGGGTCCTGGGTGCCCCAGTGACCAACCGTGCTGCCATGTTTTGGATTAATTGTAGCTTCCGAGTATGGTACAAAGGCTGCCCCATGTAGAGCGCATTGCAGAAATCCAACCGAGAGGTTACCAGGGCATGTACAACAGTTTCAAGGTCCCCCCGGTCCAAGTAGGGACGCAGCTGGCGTATCAGCCGAAGCTGAAAGCAGGTGCTCCTGTCCGTCGCATCCACCTGGGAAGTAAGATGGAGCGGTGAGTCAAGTCCTAGTCACTATGAAGCATATGAGGATCCTTGGGACAGTCAATCTCTTCCATAGAATTGTTGAGTTAATGGGCCTCACAGAATAGAATTGTTTTGAGGACTAAATAGGTGAAGAAAAAGACATGTTCTGCCCTGTAGTCTGTACAATAATATAATATAATATAATATAATTAATACTGTTATTGGTGAATGTGTGGTCTTCATTATTGAGAAGGTCAGTTGTCAATATTGCTGATAGTGTCTTTAGTTGGAGGTTTTCTTCATATGTGACCTCTACTTGTTTATTGATAAATATGTTCATTCCATATAAATAATGGAAAAGGTTACCCAAATACATCGTAGTATTCATTCCAATGCCCTCTTTTCTTATTACAGAAAACAATAAGGAACAACAATCTATTTTATTTTTTACATTTCTTTTCAAAGAGCAAAAATGGTCCATCTTCTAACAATTCATGGACAACAGAACCACATGATCCAGTTTGTTTATAGTCTGAATAATCTTCTTGACTGCCTGTACAATTTTTTTTTTAAAAAAAAAACCTTACTGACTCTTAGAACAAGATATTAAACAGGCATCATTTATACAATCTGGGGCTGCATCTGCACTGCAGAAATAATGCAGTCTGACATCATTTTAACTCACATGGCTCAATGCTATGGAATCCTGAAATCTGTAGTTCTGTGGGATATCTAGCCTTCTTTCCCAAAGAGCACTGGTGCCATAACAAATTTACAAATCCCAGTATTCCTTAGGATGGAGCCATGGCAGTTAAAGCTGTGTCAAATTGCATTAAATCTGCAATGCAGATACAATCTAGGACTTAAATCCTAACCCCAGCCCCAACATACATGTATGCATTCACACATACACAGAGAAACAAACGAACCAGGTTTCAACATATGTCTTTTCAAGGAAAGTGGAAGCTCAAATAATAGTTTCCCCCTCTCTCCCCAGCACATTGTTTCTCCCCCACTAGTCCTCAGAAGTGACACAATGTGACCATAGGGGGCAATGCAAGCTCATTGGCATAGCTCCAGGCTTCATGTGCAATGTATGTGTGGGCTGTAAACTGGCTACAGCTTGAAAATGTATTGCTCTTGGTTTACATAAAGTAAGTTATGATTAACTGCAAAACCACATTGTGCTTTTGCCTCTGAAAGTTCAGTTTTTCACTCATCTTTAGTCATCTCAAGTTGATTTGAAGAAGGCAGCAATTTATTTTGCTCTGATCATTTGCAGTGCTGCACACAAAGCAAGTGAACATGTAATTTTGATGGCGTCAAAGTTGAAGCAGGCTGGTGTTAGTATGAGACTCCCTGTGTGTTCCAACTACAATCTGTCAGTATTTCTGACATAATTTAATTTCTGCAAGTGCATTCCTTCCTGACATAATTTATACATCCTGAAATAAATCCCAAGTGTTGAAATCGAACTTGTGCCTAAATTGTATTGGAATTTTTCATTGTATCTATTTATTATATAAAAAAGCAACAACATGGAATAAAAGGTAATTGTCATAACAATAAAACAGTATTTATACATTACATTATTCAGTTGCATTTGCGTTCACTGATTGGAAAGCTCTTTACAGGAAGAGAGCGAAGAATGAAAATAATGATAATTTCCATCTCCTCCAGTGTAATACAGAGCTATGAGTGTAGGCTTCCCTGCCCCCTCCTTAATACAAGATTATTTAGGAGAAACATAACTGAACGACTATTAGCATGATTAGAGGAGCTGCTCTTACTGCCTATTTTCTCTTATTTTCATTTTGTTTCATTGTAAAACATCTTTTAGACAATTACTATTTACCAGAGGTTTCTTACAGTGGGGGAAAAAACCCTAACATTCAACCTGAATGTTAAAATGCACATTCTGCTTTTGAAGCTGATAGAAATATCATTTAAATTGTACTCTTCATGTTAAAGTACAGCAGATAAGTCACTTAAGAAATAAACACGCCATCAGTTGCAGATTGGAAGTGTGCCTGGCTTTCTTTGAAATACTGGCACAAATAAAGCCTTCCTCTGCAGTATTAGTAGACCTAAGTGTGACTTTTACGCACAACCTTTGACTTTGAAATACAAATGGGTATCAATCATCATCATCATCATCATCACCACCACCACCACCACCACCACCCCTCCCCTCTCTCTGCCTGCCTGCCTGCCTTTCTCTGAACACACACACACAAGCTCTGATCCCAAGATATAACAGGTGTATAGCCAATGGGAAAGTAATAAGAAAGGAGACTTCTGGGAACCCTAAGGTTTGTATTGTGAAAAAGGAAAAGCCAAAGGTAGTGGGATATTATTTTTCTTCAACAGGCAAATAAGGGTTGACATGATGCAGTGGCCACAGACAAAAAGGTAGCATATGTCACTCATGGGGATGGAAGAGAAAAATAGGAAGGTTGAGAGGAATGGAATGGAGTATTCTGAAAGAAGCTCTGTTTGGCTGAGTAGAATACTGAACAGGAATGGACTATGCTACAACATTTTGTTGCAAGGAACATTTTACCACTAAAACACTAATGCAAAAGATGAAGTACCTAAGATATAATAAAAGCACATAACTACAGTTGTTCAAGATGCTAGCCACTGTATATACAAACTAGTTGGATTTACTACATTATTCATATTTAGGTCAGCTTTGGGGATCACACAGAACTTCAGATCAATGGCACCACCATGTATTCTTTCTTGACTCACAACATTTTCATGGTTTACATAGAACAATGTTTTTCCCCCAATTCCTATCCTTAAAAGTCCTCCCGATAGCATATTTATCATCCAACTCATGGGGAAGAGCATTTGAGAATTCTTGAGGTATCCACTAACTTTCATCCCATCACCAGTCTGATTCTAAACCAGAGTATGACCCCTTTCTATATACAGATGCATACTTACATAATGGAGACATGAGCACAACTTTACAGCAGAAATCTCCTGACGGCTAAGTATATCTCTACATTTCTAACTTCTCCCAATACGTATCACAAGATCCGGTAACTATAGCTGAGGCCTATAATACAGTTGTCCCTCTAGATTAGCTGACTTCCGGTTTGTGGTTTTGAATTTCTGCCGATGGGAAGCCAGGAGGAATAAAATGGTGTGTGTGCTCATGGCGCGCACATGGTGCTGCATGCAGCCTTTAAAAACAACGGGGCTCCAATATTTGTGTTTTTTTCTGATTCACGGGTGTGTTTGTGTCTGGAACAGATCCCCCGTGAATTGGAAGACACAACTGTACAATCAGAACTCTGACTTGTTGGGGAAAGATTTTGGTTTTTTCTTTTATGCATTATCTTGGGGACCTGGTGAAATGAAGAAAGATTAATAAGCACTTTAAATAATAAATAAACAAATACACAAGACAATGCAAGGATTTATACTTGAAATTTTGTTGCTAGAACATCCACTCAATGATATAAAAACTGCCTTATCAAGATCAAAATGTTACCCAGACTGGTACCCAGTAGGCATAATCTACTATAACACTGTTCTTGAAGAGAATGTAATGAAAGACCACTTTCCCACCCATAGCTTGACTAAAAGGCAATAATGATTGAAGTGTATAATGAAATATCCATGGTCTATATTGTATAGTGAGATTTCTCTGTCACAGAACTTGAATATTAATCTGAATCTTGATGATAGAGCTAATCTCAAACAACTGTTCATCAAGAACAGTAGCCAACAAAAGAGAGGTATAAACATAGGGATCAGACTGCAACAAACCCAGATGATAACTCCAACTACATCTACACTGCAGAAATAATACGGTTTGATACATTTTACTGCCTTGGATCAATGCTATGGAATGGGATTTGAAGTTTGTTGTGGCACCAGAACTCTCTGATAGAGAAGGCTAAATGTCTCACAAAACTACAAATGCCAGAATTCAACCATGGGAGTTAAAGTAATATTAAGCTGCATTATTTCAGCAGTGTAGAGGCAATCTCATTCTCCATCTCTACTTAGGCATCCCAGTTACAGAACCAAATAACATCAGATGCTACTTGACACAACATCACACACTTGCTCATATATGACATACCTTCATCTATCAGTAATGCCTACATAGGACAAACAGGCCAGTATACACACACACACACACAAATGGATGGATATGGATGGAAATCTGATAGTAGAAATGGCAGTTTGCAAAATAATAATAATAATAATAATAATTAATAATAATAATAGAAGGACTACTGAAGTCTCCCTGAACATTTCATTACTCCCTTTATATGGCAAATCTGAAACTAGCTTCAAAGGAAAACTACAATAAGAAACCACTGGATTATTATCAAGACTTTCAATTTCTGTTACCTGTGGCTTGCATGAAGCTAATGGAGTTGATTAATTAGCTTGCCAATACCATGATATCTGCATAATCATAAACATTCTCCTGTACTTCATTTCCCTTTGACCTCACTGCCCCTCTACCCCAAATTATCTGTATGTATGATCATGCCTTGTTGTGTTTCCCACTTATGGTGACCCCAAGGCAAACCTATCACAGGGTTTCTTGGCAAGATTTGTTTAGAGGGAATTTGCCTTTATCACTTTCTGAAACCACTATACCACACTGGCTCTCAAGTAATGCAAGCTTATGCCCTAATAAATGTATTAGTCTTTAATAATATTGTTTAGGGAAGCATTCCCAGGACTGTGCCATCTGCCCCAGGATGCCTCCTTTTAACTATGTATTAAGAAGTTGTGCCTTCCCTCCAGTCCATCTGCCTTGGTCCAGGCCTCAGAGGGAGAGAAGAACCACCGGACCTCACCCCCTTCCCACCCCCTTCCCCTTTTCCTTTTGTGTTGTCTCTTTTAGACTGTAAACCTGAGGGCAGGGATCCATCTAATTATAAGATTGTATGTACAGCACTGTGTAAATTTGCAGAATAATAATAATAATAATAATAATACCCCCACTAACTCCTCTGTTTTTATTCCTGTACTGAATTGAACTGAACTGAAAGAGGTTATATTCAGATCATCAGAACAAATTGATACTGTTCCATGCAAATCTATTTCTATATTTCTCAGGATCCAGCAACAGCCCACAGCAAAGGTTGTCTAAAAATGATTGACTGTAAGGAAAAGGCATGCCAGAAAAAGACTGTTTTTGTTCTTAAAGCATGTGCAAGTAAGATGTCTTTTTCATGAAACCACAACCCCTTTCTCACTCTTATGATCACAAACATTGCTTCCATACTAATGCCCGTTGGCAATATTAACAAAAAGAAAAAGAAAGAAAGCATCCAGAAGTGAAATTAAAATGCTTGTAATATAGTGCTATATTCCCCAGTACAATTTCACAAGGTCTGTCTAGTTATGCTTTGAATTGCCAACCCCCACAGTCTATCATGTCTGTTAAAACCATGGAAGCTGATTTGAACAACCCACTGAGTTTAAAGAATTTTTTAAAAAACCAAAACAACCAGCACCGCCCAAGGGTAAGAGTATTTCTGCAGTTGCATGTTTTTGCAAAAGAAGAAGATTGTCACCTTTCAAGTAAGCAAGTTGTCTGCAACCATAGAGACTGCTGTGTGCTCTTTCCACTGTTGCATTCTAGTTCAAGTTTTTCTTCAGGCTGGAGGTCTAGAGCAAGTGAAAATAAACAGGCATGAAGACCTCAGATTCCAGCAACACTCTTGCAGTCATCATTGCTGAGCTTCTGGTGCTGTGAGTCAAAGCCTGAGCGTCATAGAGCTGGGCCTAAGATGTTGATGATTTGTGGCAGGAGGAAGGAGCAAAGCTCAGAAGCAGCAGTTTACAAATCAGTAACTACAAACTGGTTAGAATATCATTTTAACCAGCATTGGTATAGCTAAGTTAGCTGGTGATCATAACCTAAGGAGGAATAACATATTTCCTTTTGTAATCAAATAAAAATTAGTTACTATAAAGCCAATGTGGTGTAGTGGTTTGAACACTGGACCATGACTCTGCAATGGTCAGGAGCACCAGTTATCAGCTGCGTCTTTTCCTGGAAGTGAGGGACCTGGAAACTGTGGTTCACGCACTGGTAATCTTACGAATTGATTAGTGCAATGCCCTCTGCATGGGGCTACCCTTGTGCTTAGTTCGGAAACTTCAGTTAGTGCAGAACATGGCAGCCAGGTTGGTTTCTGGTAAAGCCATAAGCGATCACATAACACCTATTTTAAAATTGTTCCACTGGCTGCCCATTAGTTTCTGGGTACAGTACAAGATGTTGGTTATGACATTTAAAGCCCTAAATGGCTTGGGTCCAATCTGTCTTTGGGACTGCCTCCTTCTGTATAATCCACCCTGCACACTCAGGTCCTCTTCTTAAATTCTTTGGTGTACCACAGTTGACGATTTGAAGTGGGTTGGAAAGAACACTTGAGAGCGATTGTATTGATAGGCTTGGTGAGATCAGTGTTCCAAGTATTAACCAAAGGTTCAACAGAATCACTGCATTACCAACCATTAAACCCTCTAGGGCTTTATGGAATCAAATTGATTCCATTAGCCTTTGAAGGGTCTTGTTTTTAACTGACCTGCCATTGCAAAGGAGCAAGGTAAGGTTCTGTGGTGGATTGGCTGGTTCTGTGGTAAGGTTGATGTGCTCTCTAATCCATTCCGGGAGACAGAGTGAACTGAAGGCGAGATAGCTTTCAAACATCAATCCCAACTTCCTTTATAACAAACCTTCACCCTGTTCCCGTCATACCTTCCTTTCCTCCACACAACCTCAATTTCCGTTCCCAGATCATACATATAGTTGTCCCTTATTCAAGAGGTCTTCCAGACCCCCTCATGTTAGCCTCCAAGAGTCGGGGGGGGGGGCTTGGGAGCCAGCTAATTAAGACTAGCCCGATGGTGTAGGGAAGAGGGTCAACTCTCATCTTGGCATCCTGGCATCCTCAGCTGGTGCTCGATGTTTCTGGGGAGTGGAGGAGTAAGCACATGGAACTCGGGAGAGATTGCTTGTCAGAAGAAAGCCAATATTTCCTATAAGGCAGAAAAAGGAGTAGTTTATAGGGTACCCCCCCAATGCACTCAGTGGAAAAGGAAATTGAGGCATGATAATTTCTGGGTTGGATCTAGGCATAGTCATACTTAGAGGAGTGCCATAGAAATGATTGACTTAAATACATCTGTTTGTACTGCCCTTGAATGCTACCCAAATATCCCCCATACCCCTGCTCTGGAGAGATTCCCAGCCAGTTACAAGTGGGTTCTGAGGGTCAATGGTGGACATTTAGCAGGGAAGGAAATTGACCTCTTCCTAGATTCTGCTAATGGAGATGGAACACCTCCATTAGAAACTGGCCACTGAGATATAAACTAATCATGACTTGTCCTATTGATTTCAATAGCTGTACCAACTTAAGTTCCATTGTTTTCAGATGATCTGTCCAAAGTATGGCCAAGACTATATCCAACCTTCTATATTTCATAAAAATAAATTAAGGAAAAATGGGCTACCTTTGCATGCAGTTCCTGGGAAATTACAGTGAAGGATAAGAGCTATGGCTGAGACTGGAAGATGTATTGCACATGCATGGCTACAATATGTTTCCAGCTGTTTTCCTATACCTGAAGGCACAACAGTGATAGCATCCTCAGAGGCTTGACCTCTTTGTCATAACCCTGTGAAGTCCCAAAGGATGCCTCTCACTGTGCTTCAAGCTATAGGAAAATAGCTGGATGCTTCTGTGCTGTTCTCTCCACCTTTGGATAGAATTCAGCATAGAAAACTCAGGATTTGGGGCAGAGGGAGGGTTGCCACGGTATGGTTAGTACAAAATTTCAGACCTCTGCCATAACAAAAACAAACTGAGTTCTGATGAAATTACACCATTGCAATACACTAGCAGGATGCCAATTTATCTTTTAAAATGTTGTGCTCTCTCTCTCTTTCTTTCATATATGTGGATCATACGTAGGGGGAAAACTAACCACTAACAGAATTATTTCAATACAGAACTTGGTTTCCAGAAGGGTATGATATAATTGGGAGCTGATTTAATAAAATTTAACAAAATTGTTGAAAACAAATATCTAGAAAAAAGCATCAAACATTTTGGCTTCTTTGGTGATATCTATTGGGATGTGACAGATAAACAGCAACACATGGCACAGAATTCCTAGGGTTTAAGCATGGAAGTTGGAGGCAGGTGCTAAAGCCAAAAGCAGTTTGTTTGCTGTTAACTGCCCTCAGGTCAACCTCAACTAATGGTGATCCTGTGGATGAGGCATCTCCGAGATCTCTGTCCTCAATTGCTCTGCTTAGGCCCTGCAAGTTCGGGCCTGTGGCCTCTCTGAGTATAACCATGTAGCATGTGGTCTCCCACCCTTTTTAGTGCCCTCGACCTTTCCTAACATTATTGTTTTTTCCAATGATGCATTCCATCTCATTATGTGGCCAAAGTACCACAACCTCAATTTGGCCATCTTGGCTTCTAGGGACAGTTCAGGCTTGAGCAATGATGTCATCTAAATGAAGGCTATATGGTAAAATTCACTTCTATGCAGATAATGAGGTTGTTGTTGTATACCTTCAAGTGATTTCTGATTTACAGCCAGCTTAAGGTGACCCTATGATGGGATTTTCTTGTCAAGATTTGTTCAGAGGAGGTTTTTCATTGCTTTCCTCTGCAGCTAAGATAATGTGACTTATCCAAGGACACCCAGTGGGCTTCTGTGACTGAGTGGGGGTTTGAACCCTGGTCTTCCAGAATCATAGTCCAACACTCAAACCATTACACCACATTGGCTGCCATAGATGATAGGGCACTGTGAATGATGCATTCTGCTAATCGATTACATGAGGGTGAATGAGTTGTAGAAAACTGAGGAAATATGAGACAGTTCTTGGTAAATTGCCTTTTCAATGGTTAATTCTGTATGTATTACATCAAGAGAGAATCTTTTAATTTATATTGTACAAATGTGCCTGTCTCATTCTATTGAAACCATGTGTAATTTAGTTTTTTTTTAAAAAAAAACGATCACTAAGGAAAGAGATAACATATTTTGTATAATCACTGCCATAGTCAGAATTCATTACCTCAATGGTGTAATAATAAAGGGGCATGGGCCAAGCCATTTTATAGTTCTTTATTTTATTTAGTCATATGGAAATCCCTGTGCTTCCAAAGCAATATCCATATGTAGGGCACTACATGCCTGTTACCAAATGCAACAAAACAAAAACAAAAACCCTCGGGAGAAACAACATTTTTGAAAAGACCTGCTCTGAAATCAAAAATTGAATTATCTTGGTCAATATTTCTTGCTTTTAATTTTAATGGCAAATATTAATAGAGCCCTCTAAATAAAAACTGGGCTGAATTCATTCTTCCCCTCCCCATCTTTTGTTGTTGCAGCACTGTTTGTATTTATATCCAGTCATTTATTGCCCATTAAAGAAGTAATGCTATGTTAATGTAAGGGGGAAAAATCAATGCTACTCAGATCAGTAGCTGTGGGGAAACAGTACAGCAGCTGGTTTGCAAACAGCAAGCCCACATAGATCAATGAAATTACAAGCTAAATCTGCTGATGCTCACAAACTGCTCCAGCATTGTGAAGTCTAACCTTTCTCAAGTTCAAGATCTCTGGCAAGCCAGCAATTCCTAAATGAAAAGGAGGGGTGGGATGGAAAGAGAGAAAGAAAGAAAGAAAGAAAGAGAACAAGAGAGAACAAGAACATATTGGGAGACTTGTGGAATTTTCAGCATCATATGTAATATTCTACTTTTGAAGTTATCGGGATAACTGCACATTTGTAACAGATATAAAGGCCTCTGTAATCTCTAAGTGAGCAATGCTGCAATCTGCACACTTGGGAGATTTTCTTCTTTAAAAATGTTCAAATCTGTCACATATTACCTTGAACTGTAACACTAGAGGGGTAGAGAGCACTTCTATAATGCGTTTGGTAATGTGAATTCCAGAAAATAATTTATCAATGAGCAACAGCAGGACTTCTGGGATGTGCTCGGTGCCTTTTGTTTCATGCTTTGCTCAGATGCCTTTAGAACATTTTTTAGCTCTGTGCAGCTAAATATCTCTGCATTGCAAGGCAGAGGCTCTGGTAGTTTGCGTACATTTCCAATACCAGGAAAATGGAAAGAAATATAACAGCTAAAATAACTCACTACTACTACTACTACTACTACTACTACTCTCTGTGTTTGTGTGTGTGTATACACATACATACACACACACACACACACGCACACACCTGCTACCATGCTAATGTAATTATTTCACCTTTAATCTATCACATGTGATGCAGAGGACAAACCTATGTTAAATGATGTTTTAAATTTTTTAAAATAATGTTTTTAAAACAATGTTTTTAAAAACTTTTGAAAGCTAATGTTTTAGCTTTTAAATATATATATTCTAAGCCTCCTTGAATCCCATTTTGGGAGAAAGGCTGGATATAAATACAATATATTACTAAAAATAAGTAAACAATACATAGCTGGGCTGCCCATCAGTTTCTGAGCAATGTTAGTTGCACAACTGTAGGAATGTTAATTATGAACCTTTTTGTAAATGTCAGAGATCTATAATTGTTCTCAAAGGCAGTTGCAAAGGCAGGTGTTCACAAAGATCTATTGCTGCAGAAGCAGTGAATCCATTCTTGGCTTTATCATCATTCTGTCTGTAGTTGCTCTGAGTTGTGTGGTTGCTCTTTCACTGCCAAACATAAGTCACTTATAGAGTCCAGCTGGAACAGAGCTTTCCTACCACTCAGAGTAGCTGTTGGTAGAAGAGAGGGGGTTGGCAGTAAAGTCCAAAGTGGATTAACCACCATTATGGCAAGGGTATGATCTCTCAATACTACAAAGAGTACCTTTATGGGCAGTTTGTTGTTATCTGGCTTTCAGTGAACTCTTATTTATGGTGACCCTGTCACACGATTTTCTTAGCAAGATTTATTCAGGGAAGTTTGCCATTGCTTTCCTCTTAGGCTGAAAAAATATGACTCATCCAAGATCACCCATTGGGTTTTCCATGGCTCAGCGGGATTTGAACACCCATCTCTCAGAGTCCAGCATTCCACTAGCCTAAGATTGCTTTCATCATGTGCTACTGCTTTTGCTACCAATTTTCATTAGTTGTTATTATGTGATTTCAAATCATTTCTGGCTTACAGTGAGGTGAACCTAAGGTGAACCTATCACAGGGCGTTCTTTCCAAGATTTGCTCAGAGGAGGTTTGTCATTGCCTTCCCCTCATGCTGAGAGCATGTGATTTACCCAAGTGTGGTGAACACTTTCTTGTTCACTCACCACCTATCTTTTACTGAGGCACTTTGGTAGCGTGTATCAAAGGTTCACAGAGGCCAAGTGTTATTTCAAAACATCAACCAAGTTTATTTATAAAATAAATAAATAAATGAATATTGAAATATAATGAAAACTTTGTTTTTCTTGTTGCTTAGGTTCCAAAGTTCCTTAAACCCTCAATAATCCTACAGCCACTCAGGCAATCTTAACTCTAATGCCACAATCACAATCTTCCCTTAACTGCTGGCTTGCTTTGAGTCTTTTCCCTAACTCCCTCAAGCCTGTCTAGTCCCCTCCTGGACTCTTCAAACTAACCTACAATTGTTCCCTCAGGAACCCTAAGAGCACACCCTCCCTCTGATGTGTCTCTTCCCCTCAAAATTCCATCTAAATCACCTTCTTTCTCTCTCTGCTCAGGCTCTTATATAGCCCTGCCCAGCCAGCTCCCCATTGGCTGGACACCTGGTGCTCTGTGATTGGCTGTTCCCTCAGCCTGCTCACTACACCAAGGTCCCCCAGTGGGTTTCATGGCTGAGCTGGGAATTGAATCCTGGTCTCCAGAGTTATAGTCAAACACTCAAACCACTATGCCATCTTGGCTACCAATTTCCAAACATCTAAACTATAAAGGGATACAGTGGCTCAAGTGGTTAAGATGCTGACTCTGTTGATTGCAAGATCAGCAGGTGGAGAGTTTGAGGCCCAGGTGCTCCATGATGGCGTGAGCTCCTATCACTGGTCTCAGCTTTTGCCAACCTAGCAGTTTGAAAGCATGCAAATGCAAGTAGATAAATAAGTACCATTTTGGTGGGAAGGTAAGTAGTGTTCTGTGCAATCATGCTGGCCACCTGATCACAGAGCAGTCTCTGGACTCTTTCACACGGGAGGAATTTCTCCCAACTTCGAATGGAGCAAATGCAAATTCACTTGAATTTGATAGTTTAGTGAATTCACATGAATCCCCATTGTGTTCAGATGGCATTCGGAATGACTTCCCATTCCCCGAAAATAACCCCCCCTTGCCCGAAATTGCGTGAGAAGCTTTAATTTGCAATAACATTAAACCCATGATTGCATTCGGAGTGACTTCCCTTTTGCCCAAAATTGTGTGCAAAGATTTAATTCGTAATAACGTGAAACCCCATGATTGCATTTGGATTGCCCTTGGATTATACTTCCAATTTCCCACGTCTGAAAGAGTCCTCTGACAATGCTGGCTCTTCAGCTTAGTAATGGAGATGAGCACTGCCCCCTATGGTAGGACATGACTTGACAACTTTGTCAACGGGGAATACGTTTGCCTTTTACCTTCAATGAAGGTATACTTTAGAACATGAGGAGTAGAGAGGGCAAAGAAGGATGGTGTACATCAATACTACATGTTGAGTTGTCTCCTCATGTTGTGTATTGTTTTTGTACTTGTTTTCTGCTGCTCCAGAGACGAGAACATGGAACAATGGATGGAAGCTACAGGAAAAGAGATTCCACCACAACATTAGGAGGATCTTCCTGACTGTAAGAGCTATTCAACAGTGGAACACACTCCCTCAGAGAGTAGTGGAGTCTCCTTTAAAGGTTTTTAAACAGAGGCTGGAGATGTTTTGACTGTGATTTCCCCCATGGCAGGGGGCTCGACTGAATGGCCCTTGTGCTCTCTTCCAACTCTATGATTCTATGATTACACTGAACCTGTGAGTCTGTGTGAGAATGGTTGCTTAGTGACAAGCTGCAAAAAGAGGGAGGACCTATCCAAGATAACTATGTGCATAACGGGAGTGTGTAATCACTGGCCCCTCAACCATCACTTTCCTGACATGGAAAGATAAGGTGGAGGAGTGGAGTGCTATGCACCCTCATTCATGGGTTCTATTTACATAAAGATATCTAGATAGGTCTGGATCTTGTGAAATTATTCTGACTGATGTGAGAAACTTTAAAGCTTGATTGGCTGAAAAGTTTGCTCAGTTTTGTGTGTGTGTGTGTGTGTGTGTGTTTAGAGACAGCTACATTTCCCAGTCAAGGAAGCCACAGCTCTGAGTGTGAGCAGACTCAGAATATCATTCACCCTAAATTGAAGTCAATTTGATGGCAGTTAACAACAACAAAACCTTTATTTGGTTTTCAAAGTAGTAGTTGTATTAGTCTCTTGCAGTGTAAGAAGGAGAAAGGAAGATGGAGAGGAGAAAGAAACCTAGCAGCATTTCTAAGATTAGCTGATTTTTATTTTACATAACATAACATGTTTATTTACAGTCTTTGGCCAAAATATCTCAAGGTTATATGAATATTAACCAATATAAGCACTCTTATAAAAACTGGTAAGACTAGGTTAAAACAGTTTAAGCACAAATGTACAAATATATAGGGAGCATCACATATAACAACATAAAGGAAGCAATCTTCTGATATCTAATTTCCATCTATTGACAATAATTCTGGTCCTTGATAATTTGTCTGCGTGTAGTAATAGAAACTGCACAGAATCGGGCCATGTTCTCAGTAATTTGTGGATCTACATCCTCGAGCAGCGATGTCAAGTAGTGATTAGCTGTTTGGCCCAGAAATTTTTGTAGGATTGGATAAATTGAAGAGGAGTGCACACCTTTGTAGAATGGGCAATACAGTATGGTATGCTGGAATGATTCAACTGAGGTGTCAGGTGGCAGCTGATTTTTATTTTAGTACGAGCTTTTGTGGATATCAGTCTACTTCATCAGGTACAATACAGAGTGATACCTTTCTGTGGTGACAATAAATGGTACTTGACATGTAGCCATCAGTTTGAAAAGTCTCAGAGCACTGGTTGATATCTGGGAATCACTCTGATTCCCTGGACTTCCAGGTGAGAAAACAAATCTCAGCCTGGACAACTATTTCTCTCCATTCCCAGCTAAGCATAAGAGGTCACTGGCTCAGTGCCAATAAGTTTTTATGAGTGTTGTTACTGAAGAACATTCAGTCAATAGGTCTGTGAGCTTTGGCCCACCATGGAATCTGGAGCAAGTTAGCAAGTGGTAATTTTGTCAGTCTTCCTATTATAGACATTCTAGCAATACAGAACTTACAGTGCAAGTGACAGGTTGTGCAAAGAAAGACATTTGTGTCATATATACTGTAGGGTTGCAAGCCCTATGGGAAATGGCAGTAACTGACTGAGCACCCCAACTCTGTGTTGCAGTATCATTATCTTGTTAAACAAGTTTGATTAAAATTTGGGATAATTTACCCAGACTCATCTCATGCCTATTTCTATAGTGAACTAGTCTGAAACCAGTTGCAGCACTCCTCCCTTCCCTTGCTTGGTCTACTGCACAAACCCACTGCCAGGTGTCCCTTTTGCATCTTCCTTGCCATGACTTTAGTGGCAAGCTGAGATATGGTGATGGGACATGCAGTGTAACAATTAAAGTAAATGAATAGTTATTGCACAGGTGGTGTGATAACAAAGTAGAGGGGGCCAGCTTGGATGGAAACATTCAAGGTAATTTGGGTGGGAAGAAATTGGAAACAAGAAATGGGGGGGGGGTGATATGGGAAAAAGAGAACCAAAGTTGTTTTGAGTATGTAATAGTAAATGGAATGCCAGACGACCAATATTTTGAAATTATGTGTTTTTAATTAGGTAATGTTAATGCTTGCTGTTTAGTTCCGACATTGAATGTCTGTAGTGTGGATCTATAGCTACTGAATAAAGGTTTGTTGAGTTTTAACTTTGTTGTTTTTAGGTGCCATCAAGTCATCCTCGACTCATGGTGACCCTGTGGATGAGACATCTCCAAGCCCCACCATCCTCCACTGCTCTGCTTAGGTCTTGTAGATTCAGGTCCATACCCTACCTAATTGAGCCTATCCGTCTGGCAGGCAGTCTTCAGAGCTTATCGGACTTTAAAACTGTCTCAAGCCTCCTGGGCTGAAGCTGGGATGCAGGATGGAGGTGGGTATTATTGCATGCTAAATTGCCGCCTAATTGTCACCCACAATCAGCCCATGTCCCAGCTGTTTCAGCCTCTAAAAAGTACTGATGGAATGTGGCTGGGACCTGGCTTGGACCTGGGCTGATGATGGGTGGCAATTAGGTGATGATTTAGCATGTGATAATCCCTGCTTCCATCTCATGTCCCAGCTCCAGCCCAGGAGGCTTCAGCCAGTTTTAAAGTCCATTTGATAAGCTCTTTCCTCTCTTTCTACTGCCTTCAACCTTTCCTGGCATATTTTTTTCTCAGTCTATATAGCAATAGCAGCTTTATTTACATAATGCTTCATACTACACTAAGCAGTCTCGAAGTGGTTTACAACTGGAAGCTAATTGCCCCCAACAAACTCAGTACTCATTTTAGCAACCTCAGAGGGATGCAAGGATGAGTCAACCCTGAGCCCCTGGTTGCGACTGAACTCACAACCTTGAGTTTGTGAATGAGTGGCAGAAGTATTGATATCTAACCACTGTGCCACCAGGGTTCCTCCTATATGTTGAGCAACTATCTTTTTCTGTAACACTGTGCTTCTCCTGCTTTTGCTTGGAGTTTCGTTTTTCTCTTCTCTTTCTTTCTTTCTTTCTTTCTTTCTTTCTTTCTTTCAGCGAGAGAAATGTATAAAACAGGCCAACAAGACTTGAACAGACATATTTATTTATTTATTTAATACATTTATACAAAGGTAGCAAGGGTCAAAATGAAATTTTTAAAGAAACATTTCGTCCCCCTCAAAATGATCTCTACGGATTCAAAAAGGCCCCAAACGATGCCCTCATGTACCCTAAAGGGCATCTTGGGGCATTTGAGGCCACAGAACATTTGAATATTGTGCTAGCAGCTGTGGTGGTGGTTACATCCCTCCAAGTTCTCCTGAAAGAGTAATGCAGCCACCTAGTTTTCCACAGTTGCCCACCCCTACTTTTTATCTATTTCTTGTTATAGTCTGCTCTTCAGAGCAAAGTAACCTCATCATAAATCACATAGACTAATCAATAAAGAGTACAAGGACCATTGAAAATGAATTTTTAAAAGTAATAAGAAAGATTAACATTTTAAAACAACGACAGTAATATGGAGTAGCCAGTTTCAATGAATTCAGTAAGTGATAGTCCTGTTAAGTGATATCAGATTGCAGCCTCATTTATCTATACCTATATATATATATATATATACACACACACATGCACACACACGAGCGTGTGCATACACCCACACACATGCTAAGGTCTAAACCTTGTAGTGTCTCAGCAACTACCTGCTAGCCAGCAGCACTTCCCACTTCTCCTACAGTGCCACCCCCATAGGGTTGCCAGAGGAAGACTATGCCAGGCCTTAAGTATGTGACTAGGGACAACCTCTTTTGATATTATAAAGAGTAACTCCTTGTAAAGTTATTAAGTGTAATGCCAAGAACAGGTGAACAGGGAATATGCTCAAATAAAAAATACTAAGGAGATTAGTGCACTGGCTTTTATTCCCATGCTATGTATGGGATGTAAACCCACAAGGATGGACTCTAACACATAGCTCCATCCCCAGACAGTACTCATCCTGTACCCAACCCAGGCTTCTCCCAGACCTTTTAAAAATGGGATTTTCACATTCTTCAAAAGGTCTAGGAGAGGCCCAGGTCAGGTATGGGATGAATACTGCCCGGGACAGGGCTATGTGATAGAATCCGTCCCTGTGTGTTAAAATCCTGCACCTAGCAAAGAAATAAAAGCCAGTGTGCTAATTTCCTCTGTCTATAAGAATAGGAAAAATATGTTTACTTTTTCATGCAGTGGCCTATACCTGAGATTCCTCCTCCTTGCCATGAAGACTTGAGAAGAGGATCCAGGCTGTGAAACTCAGGGCAAGGCTCCAAGATATGAGCTCAATATCCCACATACCTCCAACTGTCCTGATTTGGCAGGGACATTTCAAATTAATGCTCTGTCACTCCACTATTTCAGTTGCTTTAAAAATGTTCCATTTTCTCTCTCCTCTCCCACTTTCCCTTATCATCCATCATCATCATCTTCATCATCATTTATTTTTATAGCACCATCATGGAGACCAGGTTTCGAAGGTCCCCGTAGGTTTAAAACTACTTACAGGCACACATGTACAAGTAAATGGCACGCAACAAGTAAAAGAACAACAAAACAGTTACCAGCCCTCAGGCTTACAATCTAATTAAAACACACACACACAAACACACACACACACACACACAAAGCAAAGAAATCAATGCAGAGAAAAAGACACACACTCTCTCTGGCTTTTCTTTGCTAACGAAGATTCAGGAAGGACTCATCCCACGCTTTCTACAAGCGTGTTGATGACTAAAATGGCCAATCCGAGATAAACAAGTCCGGTTACAGAAAGCACAGCAGAAAGTCTCCTTGGGTGAGGTTTCCAAGTTGTGGTTCTTTCTGTGTTGTTGTTTCTCTTTGAGACTCGTTCGGCGTGAGTTCTCGAAAGAGGCTGCAGCATTGTGGATAGTGCGTCTCCATGCCTCCCGATGTGAGGCCAGGGCAGACCATTGTTGGTGATCAATTTGGCTGAGCTTGAGATTTTGTTTCAGGTAGTCCTTGTATCTCTTCTTTGGGGTGCCCCTCTTATGCTGACCCATGGCGAGTTCACAGTAGAGTACTATTTTGGGGAGGCGGTGGTCCTCCACCCTAGAAACATGCCCTGCCCAGTGCAGCTGCATTTTCAGTAGCATGGCCTCAATGCTGGTGATCCCTGCTTGATCAAGGACAGCAACATTCGTCACATAGTCAGTCCAGTGTATATGTAGGATTGTGTGTAGACAGTGCGGATGAAAGCCTTCGAGAAGTTGTAGATGTTGATGATAGGTGACCCATGTTTCAGACCCATAGAAGAGAATGGACAGTAGAATGGCTCTGTACACACTTATTTTCGTGCTTCGCCTCAGACTCTTTTGTGAAGCCTTCCAAATACACTATATGCCTTTGCTAATCTGTGATTGATCTCTTTATCAATCCTGGCATCTGAGGAGATGATACTTGCCAGGTAGGTGAACTGCTTGACGGACTTAAGCACAGATTTGCCTATGATAACGTGGGGATGACTGTGCTCTTCTTGTGGTGCAGGCTGGTAGAGAACTTCCGTTTTCTTCAGGTTGATTTCCAGCCCAAACAGCTCTGCAGCTGTTGCAAAGGAGGATGTTAGGTGCTGCAGAGCTGCTTGTGTATGGGCAACAAGGGCAGCATTGTCAACGAAAAGCAGCTCACGGACTAGATAGTTTAGAGTCTTTGGGCGAGCCCTCAGACAACTTAAGTTAAACAAGTTAAGTTAAACAAGTTACCATCAGTACGGTAACGTATATAGATGCTTCTTCTTTGAGATCAGCCGTAGCCCTTTGGAGCATCATGCTGAAGAACATTGTAAATAGAGTTGGAGCGAGAACACAACCGTGTTTCACACCATTAGTTATTAGAAAGGGCTCTGAGAGAGCATCGCCATATCTGACTTGACCGTGCTGGCCCTCATGCAGCAAAATAATCATTTTGAAAAATTTAGGGGGACATCCTAGTCTTTCCAGGATTTGCCACAGACCTTTTCTATTCACAGTGTTGAAGGATTTGGTAAGGTCAACAAATGTTACATAGGGTCCTTTGTTCTGCTCTCTACATTTCTCTTGCAGTTGTCTAAGAGCAAATACCATATCTGTAGATCTCCTATTAGTTCTGAAGCCACATTGGCTTTCAGGGAAAAGTTCTTCTGCAATAGCAGGAACTAATCTTTTCAGGAGTATCCTTGCAAGGATTTTTCCAGCAGTGGAGAGCAGTGTTATACCTTGATAGTTTGAGCAATCAGATTTTGCTCCTTTTTTCTTATACAGGGTGATGATAACTGCATCTCGGAGATCTGATGGCAGTTCACCTTTTCCCCAGCAACTCACAAGGAGCTCGCGGAATTTAGCATGGAGTACATGACCTTCGTGTTTCCAAGCTTCAGGTGGGATTCCATCAATCCTGGCCTCCTTGCCATTTTTCATCTGCTGTATGGCCTCAATGGTTTTTTCCAAAGTGGGAGCCACATCCAGTTCATTTTTCATCGGTTGTTGTATCATATGTTGGATAGCTGAGCCTCGGCACTGAAGAGACTTTGGAAATGTTCAGCCCATCAATTCAGGATGGAGGCTTTGTCTGTAATTAGTTTTTGATTATCCGTACTATTTAAGGAGCTTTGGACCTGATAAGTAGGTCCAAACACTGCTTTAAGTGCTTTGTAGAATCCTCTGGAATCACCCAGATCTGCACAACTTTGTGCCTTTTCTGCTAAATTGATCCACCATTTGTTCTGAATGTCTCGGAGATTTTGTTGGAGTTTACTATATGTGAGATGGAAGGTGGCTTTTCTTACATGGCAAGAGGGCTGAGCGAGGTGTGTCTGATGAGCCGTTCTCTTCTTTGCCAAAAGCTTCTGGATCTCTTGGTCGTTTTCATCAAACCAATCTTGGTTTTTCTTGCAGGAGAACCTGAGGGATTCTTCTGCAGATTGCAAGATACTGTTTTTAATATGTTGCCAAAGCACTGTAGGCGCAGTTGTTAAATGCCTGTACTGCAGCCACTCACTCAAAACCATAAGGTGGCGAGTTCAAGACCAGCATAAGGGCTGAAGCTCGACTCAGGCTTGCATCCTTCCGAGGTCGCTAAAATGAGTACCCAGATTGTTGGGGGGCAAATAGCTTACAGTTGTAAACTGCTTAGACACTCCTTAAGGGTATGAAGCGGTATATAAATGAAGCTGTTTGTTTGTTTGTTTTAGGAGAAGAATCTATAGGATGGTCTTCAAGTTTTGATTGCAGATTTGCCTGGATGTTTTCTCTCATGGCAGCTTGTTGAAGATTGTTGACTTGGAGTCTCCTCTTTAAGATGCCACCCCTCTTAGGTTTGAGCTTAAATTGAAGATTTAATTTGCATCTTATGAGGCGATGATCTGTTTGGCATTCTGCACTAGGCATCACTCGAGTATGACGGACATCGTGAATGTTTCTCTGACGCACTAGAACATAGTCAATGAGGTGCCAGTGTTTGGATCGGGGATGCATCCAGGTTGTCTTCAAGCTATCTTTCTGCTGAAAGACAGTGTTTTTAATAGTCAGCTGCTGTTCTGCACAAAACTCTAGCAGGAGGCGTCCATTATCATTACAGTTTCCAACACCATGCTTGCCTAGAACACCTTTCCAGGCTTCAAAGTTCTTTCCTACTCTGGCACTGAAGTCACCAAGGATAGTGATTTTATCTTCTGCAGGGACTTTTGGTATGAGGTGGAGTAGGTCTGAATAGAATTTGTCTTTCTCCACAGGGTCGGCTTGCATAGTTGGGGCATATATACTGAAGAGAACAACATGTGGGAGGCATAAGGAGATAATGCGATCAGCGTGACCTGTTGGCAGAGTTTTGAGTTTGGAGGCAATGGAGTTTTTAATCATAAAGCCTACTCCTGAGAGATGTTTTTCAGTTTTTGGTTTGCCAGACCAATAAAGTGTATAGCTGGCACTGTTGTGATGTAAGTACCTTTAAGACACAGCCCTTAATGATATCAGCTGCAGTATGTTTATACTACTTAAAGGATTGAAGAGTACTGGATTTGGTTCTTCCTCATCTCACTCTCCTGGGACTGGCTGTGCTCATGGATGAATAAACTTATCACTCTTACATGATATGAGACTCTGGATTCTTACAAGACTGGACTCTAACAGCAGACATTACAACCATGTTCTTTAAGGCTGCCTTCCTCATGTAGACGAACTTCACTAAGAGCAGCAATGTTAATATTAAGTTGTGATAGTTCATGGTCTATTAGAGCAGAACGATGCTCAGGATGTCCACTGTCTGCAGAATCTTGCATGGTTCTGATGTTCCAGCATGCAAGCATCAGGTTTTTTTGCACCTTTGAAGGCTGTTGCGTGCCTTTGTATCTTTGTTTTTGTTTGACTGCATCAGAAGATGCCTGTTGACTGTGGCTCACCAACTGGGTAGATGTAGATGAGCTTTCTTTAGGCCACCTTTTCTAGGCCCCTCTCTGTATGGAGCAAGCAGTGCTCTCCTTAGAAAAAGCTGCTTGGTCATTCAGGATGCTGCCGAACAAGACTGTCATCTCCTGGTCAGTCTTGAGCAACCGAAGTCCTGAACCGCTTGGGTCTGCGGCTGCCAGTGCATCTTTCACCTGCCATTTCATCCCTCACCTATTGCTACAGGACTTTTTTTTTTGGGGGGGGGGGATTGGATGTTTCCTTCGAGTCTGTGCAATGGATTTTTCTGGTGCACAGAACTGGCCTCACTGTTTAAACCAGAAGTTTGTCTGCCAGGGCCAAGCAAGCAAGGACAGTGGCAGCGAGATCCACAGCCAATCACTGAGCTCCAGGAGTCCAGCCAATGAGAAGCTGGCTGGGCAGAGCTATAAAAGAGCCTCAACAGGGAGCGAAAGGGGGTTTATTTTGGTTGGAATTTTGAGGGAAGAGACACCTAGGAGGGAGGCTGTGCTCTTAGGGTTCCTGAGAGAACATTTATAGATTAGTTTATAGACCAGGGAAGTGTCTGAGGAGTCCAGTAGGGACTAGATAGGCTTGAGGGAGTCTAGGAGAGAGACTCATAGCAAGTCAGTGTGATACTGAAGATAAGGTTGCCTGAGTGGCTGTAGCATTGTTGTTTTAAAGAACTTCTGTAACAAAAGAAATAAGACAAACAAAGCTTTAAAGGTATTTCATATTTTATTTGTTTATTTTATTAATAAACTTTATTCATGTTTTGAAATACCACTTGGCCTCGGTTGAACTATTGAAACATGTTACCAAAGATAACAGTGCCTCAGTAGAGATAAGTGGTGACCGAACAAGAAAGGGTTCATTCGCACCACTACATATTTTGGTGGCAGTGGTGGGATCAAAAGGCCCCGAGTGCTGTCATCCAGGAAACGTAGGAGTGAACAAGAAAGTGTTCACTACAGTCAGACCCTTCAGTTGTGATCTGTCTGGCATGGGAGGCCCTACCAGTGGCTGTTTATGCCACCTCCAGCATAGCTCACAGCTTCATTAGGATATGCAAGCCTCATGACAAGGGGGCGTCAATGTGAAAAAGAAGATAATAACAAAAAGTGTAGAACAAGAGATCTCTTCCACAAGATAAGAGAATTCAAAGGGAAGTTTAGAGCACAGTTCAGGATGCTCTGTGATAAGAAGTGGAAGACACTACAAGACCAAAAAGAAATAAAAAAGATGTTGAATGCAATAAAAAGAAGAGACATATAAAAGAGATGAAAAATAAATGACATATGTAAGGAAGAATCATATGAAAGAATCTAGAATCTAGAAAGTGAGATGGAAGCTGCAATAAGAGAAATTGGGAAGAATAAATCACCAGGAACAGACAATATTCCAATTGAACTGCTATAATCCACACAGACAGTAACAACTCTAGTGTTAACTGAAATATGCTAAAAATATGTAAAACAAAACAGTGGCCAGCAGATTGTACTTTAGGGACACTCCCTCTCTTCAAAAAAAACAGCCTGAGAGGTGACTAGAGTTGTCCCATATCACTACTGGCCTCCTCCAATAGCAGCTCCAATGGTACAGTTGTTGCCCTCTGGAGCTCTGGAGGAGCCAAAAATTGGATAGTGTAGACTTTGGGCCTCTGGAGCAAGTTTGTTCCTGATTTAGGCACTTG
Organism: Urosaurus nigricauda; assembly: GCA_034509955.1. Taxonomy (NCBI): domain Eukaryota; kingdom Metazoa; phylum Chordata; class Lepidosauria; order Squamata; family Phrynosomatidae; genus Urosaurus; species Urosaurus nigricauda. Next base: position 268,552,169 of record JAOEGL010000001.1, read on the forward strand.
GGTTGTATGCACTGCAGTTATGAATATTTACCAGTGTATGGCTGTTTCAAGGCTGAATGTTTTCCTGGATACTGGGGGTGAGGTGCTCGCAGTCATCAGCCAACCATTATAATACTTTGAAGAACCAGTGGATGTAGTGTCAACCAAAATAGTTCAGATGCTGGAGAATGTATGCATTGCTTGTTTAAAATGTGCCAATAAGAAATGTGCAGTGGGACTGGATAGTCCCTCTTGTCAGTTGCGGGGTAGGGATCAAGCATGGGCAGAAGTCGTTTGCATGCAGATTTCATGAAGGCTGCATGATAAACAGTTTGTTTTGTTAAAACAAGTATTTTTGAAGTAAGGAATCACTTTAAGGCCTGTCAAACTTTTCCTGTCAACCTTCAGAGGTCAAAACCACATGTGACACCTAAAATTCAAATGTAATTAGTTGGAGATTTACTGGGATTGTGTGCCAATCTCCCAGTAGTTTACAAGTGACATAGAATCTAACCTTTGGTGATCCCAAGAGAGATTCATTTGGATATACTAACTATTGGGTAGAAGTCTAGCATGCTGTCATTGAGAGAAGGATGTAGGCATAGCTGGTTTTCCCCCCACTGTGGAATTACATAATTTGCACTCAAAATACACAGCCATTCTATTTATTCATCATGTTTTTTTTCTTGGATTATTAAAGTGGAAGACTTGTATTGTCTTAACTTTTTTGAATAATTATAGTAATTCAGAATGCACTAAATTCAAATAAGCATCCAAAGTTTCTATTAACAGTTTCCTGAACCTGCCTTCCCAGTTCCTCACCTTCCCTCATTTTTGTCTGAATGTACAGTATGATTCTTTGCCATTCAGTCACTTGGTGCATAGTGTTAAAAGAGACAGAATTTACACTAGAAACAAAATGCACTTCATGTTGCACCTCTCCAGTGGACATTATATGGGTTTGAAGATAATATAGCTCTACCAGGCACACTAGCCTAAATACAGTCTACAATCAATACTGCATTCTGCCTTGACAGAAAGCTGAATTTTTATCTGTTAAATGTGTGAGCTTGGGGCAGCTATGTGTCTGAAGTGGTTTAAATCTGAAATGTGATGCGCTACACGGAAAGTTGATTGACATCTTTGTTTATTGAAAAGTATTACATGAACAACAAAACACAGGCAGATACAGAACACTCCATAGCAAAGTGCAGCTGTATTATTTTTCACTCCTCTGTGTTCTGCCTCTTTGATGCTTGTCTTATGTAATAAAGCCGAAGGATATAAAACAAACAAGAATCTTTTGTAACGCAGTAGTCAAAAAATTTGGACATGATTTGGGAGGCAAGGGATAAGAAACCGTGGCAGCTGATAAAGGTGGGAAAAGAAGTAATCTTGAAACCTATGTGTTCCCAGTGTGTTTAAACTTGAAAATAAATTACAGTGTTTAATAAGCAAACAGATTGTGAATATACTGAGACATTTTTACATATGTGCCTAAACAACTGAGGAAAATATGTTGACAACCAGTTTTAAAGCATTAAAAACATGCAGAATAAAGAATTTTATGCTAGAATAATTATTCCTTTTGTTGAAATCTGTCCGTGTTTTATTAAAGCTTTAGTATGTCAAGGTAAATAGAGGTTAATGTTGCTGGTACTTCTACCAATGAAGTATTATCTCTAATCTTACTTTAATAAAATAGTAGTGAATTGCATAGTAAGGGTAATCACCATAGGCTAATTTAGAGAGTTATAAAATCCTCTCCAGAAAAACTCTATTTTTTAAAAAAAAATAGAGAAAAATTTCAAGATATCACAAAGGGTTACACATGCTTGGGGGAAAAATACTTTTCTCAATACATTGAGGCTTTCTTTTGTGAACTTAATACAGAGATCAAAAATTTCAATGGGCATGAAAGCTATTAGTCTCCTGGACTAGGGATTGGTTTGATTTTAATCCAAAGAAGAAATGTTAGTTGTCACGAAAGTTAGTTTTGTAATATCAGAGTTTATTTGAGTTTATTTAGGACTGAGTTGAATATTTGTCTGTTTCAATTTCCAAAATGAAAAGGTAATTTTTCTCTTAAATAATTTTTATATATATTTAAAATATTTCTGTATCACATCCCAGCTGATATATATATATATATATATATATATATTTCATGCCACTTTTCTCAAGGTGTCTCACATATAAAGTCATTTAGAGGATTTTACAATTAAAATCAACTAACTAAAAATAAAAATCAATTAAAGTAAAAAGCATTTTTAAAACATATTAAAATACTCATAAAAAACTCCTAAAAGCAGTCTAAATGAATTCAATTCTGAAATGGATTCAGCCTAACTTCCTTCGGGAGGGGTTTCCACAAATTGAGGTGCTGCTACAAAGGCCCATTACATGTACCCACCAACCTAACTTCGCAAGGTGTTTGGACACACAACAGGTGCTCCTCTGAAGATCTTAAATTTCTGACAGACCCATAAGAGAGGAGACAATCTTTCAGATATCTTCGCCTCAAGTCATTCAGGGCATTATAGGTTGACACCAGCAACTTGAATTGAGCTTGGGAGCATATTGGATGCCAATGTAGTTCTTGAAGGAACATGTTATATGGTCTCTAAAATGCAAAATGCATGAGTCTGGCTGCTGCATTTTGCACTTGCTATAGCTTCTGAACTCTAAAAGGGCAGCTCAATTTAGAGGGCTTTAGAGTAGTCTAATTGGAAAGTAACGAAGGCATAAATTACTGTGGCCAGATCTGTCTTCCTCAAGAAAGGGTGCAGCTGGTATACCAGTTAAAGTTGGGTAAAGCTTCTGGCCACCAGAATAACCTAGTTTTCCAGGAGCAGCCCTAGGTCCAAGAGCACCTGCAAACTATTAACCTGATATTTCAGAAGGAGAGCAACCCCATACAGAACTGGCTGTGATCCCAATCTCAAACTTGCTCCATCCTCAGTATGACCACTCCAATTATTTAAACAGGGTCATCATACCACTTCTTAACTTTCTCTTCTACAGGATAAACATACCCAGCTCCCTAAGTCTCTCCTCATAGGGCATAGTCTCCAGACCCTTCACCATTTTGGTCATCCTCCTCTGGAACACTCCAGCTTATCAACATCCTATCTGAACTGCAGTGCCCAGAACTGGACATAGTATTCCAGGTAATTAATGTAGTTAATGGTAGTTAATGTATAGCCATATGAATGGTAGTTAATGTATAGCCATATTTGATACTTAGAGGATATAACCTGGTATCTCAGAGTCCTGGTTTAACACTGAAACCACTATTCTATACTAGCTCTCCATACTACCTCTCCAATACTAGCTGGGTGAGTAGACTTCATGTTTTCCTACAACTTAAAAAATATCTTACCTAGACAATTTGAAAAATAACCACAGAAATTTATGTATACCTATGCATGAAAAAAAAATCAACTCAATGGTGTTTATTTCCTGGTACACAATTATTGTCATGGACAATTTAAAAAATAAACCTAGCAATGTAAATGTTGTCCACTTTGCATTAGCCAGACCATTTTACCATCTGAACAATTACTTGTATTGCATATGGAATTGTATTACACTGAGTAGGTTTGAGTCAAATAAATGGAAAACTAAATTAGTTTAGCAGATCTAACAAAGAGAAGAACAAGTGAAGATAGGCAACTGTAGTGTGCATAAAATTAATTGGTAAACTGATCACCTGATCTTATACAGATGAACTATATAACTCTCTCACTCCAGGTAACATTGACAGCCTGCATCACTAAATGATGAGGAAGTTTTTACCATGTATCTTGCACAGATGTGTGATAAAATGGCCAGCTGTGTTCAGCCTCTACATGGTTCTGTTTTACCACTCTCTTGATTCCCAGATTTATCATCAGTTGCAAAAGTGTGGTAAAGTCCTTATCACTTGGAAAGATAACAGTCGTGATTATTCTTGCCTGCATGCTGGCATCCTGTAAGCAATGAACACAGTCTGGAGCAACACTAGTACCTATCACATTTGGTCAGTTTCCAGGTTTGTGAGGAACAACATCAAAATGACGATTTCAAGGAAAGACATCAAATCTAACAAGTGATCTCTTTCCTCCTGCCACTGTCTCTGCTGTTATCTTGCTGCAAACAGTAGGTTTTAAAAAATCTCAGCCCTTCCCAATACTGGTACTCCTAACTATTGGCACTCCCATATCTGGCTGAGGGATTCTGGGGGCTCATTCCTACTACAAAATAACCTGGTGTTGAACCCAAGTTATTTTGTGACTGAATCTCTCCAGGGCTATTTACTCCCCCTTTTACTCCCCTTTGCCATTCACACTTGAAGGGGAAGGGGGAGGAAGAACAGCTGCCATGGAGAGAAGAAGAGAAGGAGAAGGAAAGAAAAGGCAAACTCCTTCTGAGCAAACCTTGCAAAGAAAACCCCATGACAGACTTGATGACACACAACAACAACAACAAGAGAGGAAGAGTGGTGGCATGACGGGAAGGCCATGGGTCACACTCCGGTAAGCTGTTCACCTCACTGTCCATGGCAGCAGCAGTGACAGTGATCTGTCTCTCTCTCCTCCTCCTTGTCCTGAACCCTCAGCTGGGGACCCTGGACAGAGTATTCCCTGAAGGTGAGAGCCTCTCCAGGCCCCAGCGCTGACCTGCCCTTAGCAGCCTCAACTAGGGAGCTCAGCCAGAACGTTCCTGGTTCCTCCTCTGCCTTCCTGCCACTGTCCTTTATGACTGAGAGAGTGTGACTTGTCCAAGGGTACCCAGTGGGTTTCCATGGCCAAGCTAGGAAAGAAGGTAAAACTGTGATCCAAGGACTCAGGTGAGGCTGAGGGGGAGGAAGGGAAGAAGGACTGCCCTGCCTGCCAGCCTTGGCTGAGCCCAAAGGAAGTGCCACAGGCGAGGAACAACTGAAGAATGGCACCAGAACACTGGGGCTGGCAGAAACTGGCAAGAGCCGGTTCAGCCCCCCAATGCAAATCTGACCCATTGTTCCCACTTGTTGAACATGGTTCAGCATCAGGTCTTTAAAAAAAAAGAAAGAAAGAAATGCCCAAAAACTAGTGTTGGGAAAGAGCAGTTCTTTTGCGTTTGCCTCGCTTCATTTAGGTTGAAACTAAGCACAGAAGGATCAGAACCGGTTTCAAATGGCAACAACGAACATATATCCTGATCAGCAATTCGCTTTGAACTCTAGTGGGAACAAGCCCTGGGAATCATAGTCTAATACATCTGGAGGACCAATTGGCTGATGAGATGCAGCATCCCAATATGACCCAGAGAATGTCCAAAAAGGATCTTACCAGATATTCCAAAGACCTCTAAAGTATCTAAAGAGATCTTTGGGCAAGTACAAAAGACCTACCTGCTAGGTCTTTTTTTGCAATACCTGCAATACTTGCAATACCTGTGCTAAGCTGTTATATTCATACTGAAGTAAATGGCATGTTGATTTTGTTCTGTATGTTTACTAGTATCATTTTGAAGTTAACGCCTCTGATGTTGTTAGTATAGCAACTGTTTCTCTCCCACGTGTAGTTTATCGGTAACCATATTTACTCAGAAATGTCTCATTGTTTTCATGGGATTTACTTCCAAGTAAGTGTGCGTCAGGGTGTCAGTTGTAGTTATTCTATACTCCACATAGGGCAGCCTAGGGGAAAAATGAGGAGAGATTTTTCTCTCTGGATATTTTTCACAAGCAAAGAGACATTCTCTTCAGTGTTTCACAAGGTTTAGTGCCAGCAAGGTGGTACATAAAGCCCTACTGAGTATTGAAAGCTGTTTTTATCCTGGAAATATTCAAAGCATGCTGGAGTCTCTAAAGTATCTGTTCCAGGGGTACATTAATGCATTTGAAAGGATATTAAAGCTTAACATAGAAGGGGGAAATTCCTAGCGGCAAAATGTAAAACTGCTTAACAGAATTACATCCAGAACTTTGTGTATTAGATTTGAAAATAAATCATCTTATACTTGCTCATATTAAAGCTGCATGTCAGTTTGGGAGACTTTAGAACCTTGGACAGGCTTCCTTTTTCTGGTTCAGCACCTTTTTTATAGTGTATGTGTGTTCATATACATGCACTGTGCAGAAGATGGCTGATGACCTATTTTTCTCTTTGCAGATTTATCTCATGCACAACGTCCTAAAACAGAACAACAACATACACACAGCCCCAAACAGTTCCTCTCTCCCAATATCCAGTTGCAAAGAAAGTCATGCCTTAATTAATATGCCTTCTCAGTTTAATGCTTCCAATTAACCTTATTTTATGTTCTTCATAAAACTAGGGATTCTTCCCAAGCAGGGAGTGGATCTGATTTCTAGATTAAATAGTTGGAGTATTTTTTCTTTAATTCCATTCTAATTCTTATTGGTCCATTCTCAAAGAACTGACCAGAGTGTTCAACAGGAAGGAGATCTACTTGGAAAGATTATAAAAGTATCTCAAGCACCTTTTTAGCTGTCTTTAGAGGTCGCTCGCATTTTTTTGTTTTTGCCAGGAAAACAGACTATAAATAAAATAAAATACATTCAGTTAATGAGGGGGCAGTCACTTCTGTGTGAAATTGTATTCTTTCTGAAGGAGCAGGTTTTTCATTTCAAATTTCTCATGGATCCAGCTTTGTTGCTATTTATTTATTTAAAAAAATACAGTCAGTGTTTTAGGTGGAAACCTTCGCTAAAGGTGTACCAATTTAAAATACACACACACAAATGACTGAGAAACAATAATAAGGCTACTGTTTCAAAATATAACAACTAAAACCAGCACCAAGTGAACCATTAAAGCATGAACATAGACAAAGTGAAAAGTTAGTCTTTTTAGGCCCAAGTGGAAAGGTCAGTTATAGTGTTTAATGTGGAGGTTTGTAATTCTTTTTTAAAAAAAATTATTGTAAACATTTTTAATTTGCTATTTTTGGAAGCCACTTTGGGTCCTACTTTGGGAGAAAAGCAGCATATACATGAAGTAAATAAATATGCCAAAGTGACAGTGTAAGTGCTTGAAGCCTGCTTGAAGCCTGCTAATGTGTGGCCTGGCAGATATCACCGGGAACAAAGGTGCACTGATGAGGAAACAACCACCCAGAAGGCCTTTTCCCTTCATGGGCCTTCATACACACTGCGGCTCTCTCTTGTATACTCACTTCAGAGCACAGAGATTGTGAAAACAATCCTTCAGGTAGGATTTTCCTAGGCTATTTAGGATTTTCTAAAAAAAAAAAAAAATCCTGTTCAATAAATATTTAAATAATTTAAAAGAATCAAATTGCACGGTAGCATAAAAGATATCAATTGATAACATATATACAAAACTCATATTATCTAACCTTCATTTCCATGCTTCTTCTTCTTCCAAATATTAAACCCATGTTTGACTTCCCTGCCTTCCAGAGCTGATTTCTTATTATTTTAAAGGCCAATGTGGGCATTTTAATTTGTGCACAAATATGTGCACAAATATGTCCTAGGTATGTTTTCCCATAACTGATATCCTCCAGATTAAAAGTTCCAATGAGGAAGAAAAATGGGAGGTGTCTCAAGAAACCAGGATGGGTGACTAATGAACTTTCAACTGAACAGAGTTTTAAATGGAACATGTATAAGAAATGGAAAAATTCCACCAAAGAGGAATTAAAACAAATAGCAAGGACTTATAGGGATAAAGTCAGAAAAGCTAAAGTTCAAAATGAACTCAGTCTTGCCAGAGAGGTCAAGAACAATAAAAAGGGCTTTTTTGGGTATGTCCACAGCAAAAGGAAGAAGGAAATGGTAGGGCCACTATGTGGAGAAGATGGCAAAATGCTAAAAGGGGACTGAGAAAAGGCAGAATTACTCAGCACCTTCTTTGCTTCAGTCTTCTCAGAAAAGGCAAAAGGTGCTCAGCTTGAAGAAAATGGAGCAGAGGACAGAGCAAGAGAATTTCAGCACGGAATAAGTAAAGAAATAGTACAGGGATACCTGGTTAATATAAATGAATAAGTCTCCAGGACCAGATGAACTACATCCAAGAGTATTTTTTTCTTTTCATACTCATTTTTATATTTGATAGCCAAGGCAGGGGGGAAGTACAGAGGAGAAGGTAGCCTGAACACAGTGAGGACAAACTCATTCAATATTTATACTTTTCTTCCCACTATTCCCTTAAGGGGCTGTGGGGATTCAGAGGAAGTGAATCAGGGACTTGCCTCTAGAAGGAGCTAGCAGCCAGGAACTTTCTAGATACCTATAGGCCCAGTTGATTGAGCTCACTAACAGAGCTTGGGGACAAAGGCCAGCCACACAGGGATTTTTTACACTGGTGTTTTACAGGAGAAGCCCACAGTCTTGTTTCATTGCCTCCTTAAGACTTCTCACTATGGACACTGAGGGACCTGCAGCAGTCACCTGCAACACCTGTGGGATGTTTGTCTTCTTGCCTATAGATGTGGGGAACTTCACCTGCTCCAAGTGCAAGTTGGTAGCCCTCTTAGAAGGAAGAGTCCAGCAGTTGGAGGCCCAGGTGTCAACACTTCAGCATCACAGAGAGCAGGAGGTTCTCTTGAACAGAAAGGACCAGATGGTCCTGGACAGGAAACACACAGAGAAAGTTGCTGAGGAAGAAGAGGTCACTTCACACACAAAAGAAGGAGATGGTTGGAGGAAAGTTACACGCAGAAGTAGGGAAACCACGGTTCGTTCTGTGAGCTTGCAGCTACAGAATCACTTTGAATCTCTCTCTCTTATCAGAGATGATGAGGAAAAGCAGCAGGGACAGACATCAGGGACAGAGCAGGGGAGACTGAGAGTACCACGAAAGGGAACAGCCGCTGCTAAGCCTCGGAGGAGGCGTGTGGTGGTTGTGGGGGACTCCTTGCTGAGGGGTACAGAAGCAGTGGTTTGTGGGCCTGACAAGATGTCTCGGGAGGTGTGTTGTCTCCCTGGGGCAAAGATCCATCATGTAACTGAGAGGCTGACAAGACTTGTCAAGCCTACTGATCAACACCCCTTTCTTCTGGTTCATGTGGGAACCAATGATACTGCAAGGCACAGCCTTCAGAATATCATAAGGGATTATGAGGCTCTAGGAAGGAAGCTGAAAGAGATGGATGCACAGGTTGTCATATCATCTCTTCTCCCAGTAGAAAGGCATGGTCCAGGAAGGGAGAAGAAAATAGCAGAGGTGAATAACTGGCTCCGTAGATGGTGCCGCCAAGAACAGTTTGGATTCTTGGATCATGGGCTGCGGTTCCATGAGGAGGGACTTCTGGCAAGGGATGGGCTGCATCTCACACCAGTTGGCAAAAACATTTTTGCCAAAAGTCTCAAAAATCTGATCAGGAGGGCTTTAAACTGAGTTATATGGGGGAGGGAGACATTATTTTGGAAGGCAAAAGGGCTGGAGAAAATAATCAAACTGACATAGAGGGAACAAGGCAAACAGTGCAAGGACCCAACAGTGGGAAGCAAAAAAATTTGCACAGGCAGCAAGTAAAGGGAACACATGTTCTTAGATGTCTCTACACTAATGCACAGAGTATGGGAAATAAACAGGATGAACTCGAACTCCTAGCACAACAGAGCAAATATGATATAATAGGCATCACTGAAACCTGGTGGGATGAGTCTCATGACTGGAATGTAGAAATAGAGGGATATAACCTTTTTAAGAGAAACAGGCCAAACAGGAAAGGAGGAGGAATAGCATTATATGTCAGGGATATTTACACCAGTGAAGAGATCCAGGAAGTCAATACTGGAAGCCAGGTGGACAGCATCTGGATAAACATTAAAGGAGAGGGAAACAACAGGGATGTTACTGTGGGAGTCTACTACAGACCCCCTACTCAGGCAGAGGAATTGGATGATGCCTTTCTAGAACAGATGAGCACACACTCAGAAAGGAGAGATGTAGTAGTGATGGGGGACTTCAACTATCCGGATATTTGCTGGAAGTCAAACTCAGCCAAATCCTCAAGGTCTAGCAAATTCCTCACTTGCCTGGAAGACAATTTCATTGTCCAAAAGGTGGAAGAGACAACAAGGGGATCAACTATTTTAGATCTGATCTTAACCAACAGGGATGACCTAGTCAATGGGGTGCAAGTGGTTGGATCCTTAGGGGGAAGCGACCATGTTCTCCTGGAGTTTGTTATACAGCGGAAAGGGGAAGCCAGGCATAGTCAGACACGCATTCTAGACTTTAGGAGAGCTGATTTCAATAAACTTAGAGAAATACTGGGGGAGATCCCATGGTCAAGAAAACTAAAAGAGAAGGGAGTTCAAGACGGATGGGAGTTTCTCAAAAAGGAGATACTGAAGGCGCAATTTCAAACAGTTCCAATGAGGAAGAAAAATGGAAGATGTCTCAAGAAGCCAGGATGGATGACTAAGGAACTTTCAACTGAGATAAGCCTTAAACAGAACATGTATAAGAAATGGAAAAATGGGGAAATCACGAAAGAGGAATTCAAACAAATAGCCAGCACATGTAGGGGTAAAGTCAGAAAAGCTAAAGCACAGAATGAACTCAGGCTGGCTAGAGAGGTTAAGAACAACAAAAAGGGCTTTTTTGGGTATGTCCGAAGCAAAAGGAAGAAGAAGGAAACAGTAGGGCCACTGCGTGCAGAAGATGGCAAAATGCTCAAAGATGACAAAGAAAAGGCAGAATTACTCAACACCTTCTTTGCTTCAGTCTTCTCAGAAAAGGCAAAGGGTGGTCAACCTAAGGATAATGGAGCAGAAGACAGAATAGGGGAATCTCAGCACAGAATAAGTAAAGAGATAGTACAGGAATACCTGGTTAACCTAAATGAATATAAATCTCCAGGACCAGATGAACTACATCCTAGAGTATTAAAAGAACTGGCGAATGTAATATCGGAACCATTGGCAATAATCTTTGAGAACTCCTGGAGAACAGGAGAAGTCCCAGCAGACTGGAGGAGGGCAAACGTTGTGCCCATCTTCAAAAAGGGGAAAAAAGAGGATCCCAACAATTATCGTCCAGTTAGTCTGACATCAATTCCAGGAAAGATTCTAGAGCAGATCATTAAGCAGAGAGTCTGTGAACATTTAGAGGCCAATGCCATAATCACAAAAAGCCAACATGGGTTTCAGAGAAACAAGTCTTGCCAGACAAATCTGATCTCTTTTTTTGATAAAATTACCAGTTTGGTAGATGAAGGGAATGCTGTGGATATAGTATATCTTGATTTCAGTAAGGCCTTTGACAAGGTTCCCCATGACATTCTTGCAAACAAGCTCGTAAAATGTGGGCTAGACAAGGTAACCATTACATGGATTTGTAACTGGTTGACTGACCGAACTCAAAGGGTGCTCAACAATGGCTCCCTTTCATCCTGGAAAGAAGTGACCAGTGGGGTCCCACAGGGTTCTGTCCTGGGCCCAGTGCTATTCAATATCTTTATTAATGACTTGGATGACAGAATTGGGGGCATACTTATCAAATTTGCAGATGACACCAAATTAGGAGGAGTAGCCAATACTCCAGAAGACAGGATTGAAATTCAGAATGACCTGAATAGACTAGAAAGCTGGGCCAACGCTAACAAAATGAAATTCAATGCGGAGAAATGTAAGGTTCTGCACCTAGGGAGGAAAAATGAAATGCACAGATATAGGATGGGGGACATCTGGCTGAATGAAACTATGTGTGAAAGGGATCTAGGAGTCCAAGTAGACCATAAGTTGAACATGAGTCAGCAGTGTGATGCAGCAGCTAAAAAGGCCAATGCTATTTTAGGTTGCATCAATAGAAGTATAGTGTCTAGATCAAAGGAAGTAATAGTGCCTCTCTATTCTGCTTTGGTGAGGCCCCACCTGGAATACTGTGTCCAGTTCTGGGCACCACAATTCAAAAAGGATGTGGAGAAACTGGAGCGGGTCCAAAGGAGGGCAACTAAGATGGTGAAGGGTCTGGAAACCATGCCCTATGAGGAACGACTTAGAGAGCTGGGGATGTTTAGCCTGGAGAAGAGAAGGTTAAGAGGTGATATGATAGCCCTGTTCAAATATTTGAAGGGATGTCATATTGAGGAGGGAGCAGGCTTGTTTTCTGCTGCTCCAGAGACCAGAACGCGGAGCAATGGATGCAAGCTGCAGGAAAAGAGATTCCACCTCAACATTAGGAGGAACTTCCTGACAGTAAGGGCTGTTCGACGGTGGAACACACTCCCTCGGAGTGTGGTAGAGTCTCCATCCTTGGAGGTCTTTAAGCAGAGGCTGGATAGCCATCTGTCGGGGATGCTTTGACTGGGAGTTCCTGCATGGCAGGGGGTTGGACTGGATGGCCCTTGTGGTCTCTTCCAACTCTATGATTCTATGATTCTATGAAAAGAACTGGCAAATGTAATATTGGAACCATTGACAATAATCTTTGAGAAATCCAGGAGAACAGGAGAAGTCCCAGCAGACTGGAGGAGGGCAAACATTGTCCCCATCTTCAAAATGGGAAAAAAGAGGATCCCAACAATTATCGTCCAGTTAGTCTGACATCAATACTAGGAAAGATTCTAGAGCAGATCATTAAACAGAGTGTCTGTGAACACCTAGAAGATAATTCCATAATAACAAAAAGTCTACATGGGTTTCAGAGAAAAAAGTCATGCCACACTAATCTGTTCACTTTTTTTAAATATAAAATCACCAGCTTGGTAGATGAAGGGAAGGCTGTGGATATAGTATATCTTGATTTCAGTAAGCCCTTTGACAAGTCTCCCCATTACATTCTTGCAAACAAGCTAATAAAATGTGTGCTACAGAAAGTAACTGTTACATGGATTTGAAATTGGTTGACTGGCCGAACCCAAATGGTGCTCAACAATGGCTTCTTTTCATCCTGTAGAGAAGTGACAAGTGGGGTCCCACAGGGTTCAGTCCTTGGCCTAGTGCTATTCAACATCTTTATTAATGATTTGGATGACAGAATTGGGGGTATACCTATAAAATTTGCAGATGACACTAAACTAGGAGGAGTAGCCCCAGAGGACAGGATCAAAATTCAAAATTACCTGAATAGACTAGAAAGCTGGGCCAAAGCTAACAAAATGAAATTTAACACAGAGAAATGTAAGGTCCTGCACTTAGGGTGAAAAAATTAAATGCACAGATATAGGATGGGGAACACCTGGCTGAACGAGACTACATGTGAAAGGGATCTAGGAGTCCAAGTAGACTACAAGTAGAACATGAGTCCACAGTGCGATGCAGCAGCTAAAAAAGGCCAATGCAATTTTAGGCTGCATCAATAGAAGTATAGTGTCTAGATCAAGGGAAGTAATAGTGCCACTCTATTCTGCTTTGGTCAGGCCCCACCTGGAATACTGTTTCCAGTCCTGGGCACCACAATCCAAAAAGGATGTTGAGAAACCAGAGCTTGTCCAAAGGAGAGTGATTAAAATGGTGAAGGGTCTGGAAACCATGCTCTATGTGGAACACCTTAGGGAGCTGGGGATGTTTAGTCTGGAGAAGAGATAGTTAAGAGGTGATATGATAGCCCTGTTTAAATACTTGAAGGGATGTCATATTGAGGAGGGAGCAAGCTTGTTTTCTGCTGCTCCAGAGACTAGAACATGGAACAATGGATGCAAACTGCAGGAGATTCCACCTCAACATTAGGAAGAACTTCCTGAGAGTAAGGGCTGTTCAAAAGTGGAACACACTCCCTTGGAGAGTGGTGGAGTTTCCTTCCTTGGACGTCTTTAAGCAGAGGCTGGATGGCCATCAGTTGGGGATGCTTGGATGGCAAGGGGTTGGACTGGACTGCCCTTGTGGTCTCTTCGAACTCTAAGATTCTATGATTCTATGCTTTGCTTTTTTCTCCTCTCATTTTAATTATCCATATCCATTTAAATTTCTTTAAGTTAATATTAAGTTAATAGTAAAGGGCATGATGGTAAAATGTTGTGTAAACTAAAAGTACAGTACTGACATTTCTCTCTCCAGTTTTGTGCATTTGTTATCTGATAGGAAACTGAGGCCAGCTAAGCAAGCTGGGCTATGTTCCCTGGTGTTGGACTACATCTCTCATGCCAACTAGCATCTTGGGAATGATATGAGTAACTGCTTGATGATTGCTGAATCTACATTCTCTGTGGCGGAAAAAAATGTGTTTTAAAGCATCTGAGGAAGTAGACTGAAATCTACCAAAGATCATGCTGCCAACTTCTTTCTTTCAGTTACTCTCAAAGGTGCTACAAGATCTCTCTAAATGTGTTTTAAGTAAAGGCTTCCATGTGTGCCAAGATGGAAGATGTGTGTATTCAGCAGGGGCCTTCCAGTGTTGCAGAAATGCAGACGAAAAAGGATGGGTGTGCAGAATAAAACAGTAATTTTAGAATTAGGTTAAAATGGTATTTGTAATTGGATCTGTGGTGGATTAAAGGAATATTACAGATAAAAAGTTGATATCCAGAAGCAAAATTGCAGAGAAATTTGAGAGTAAAAACAAGTACAATGTGAAGTTCAGAAGAGAATGAAGTCAATAAAATAATGGTACATAATTTATTCAGCTGAATCTCAAATCCTGAAGCAAATAGGGCTAATTCACATTGTTTTGTACCAGCTCTGGAATGAATCCAATTGACCCATTTTGGCTGCACACTGCACAGTTAAATGGCACAGTCAGAAATTATTTGGACTCATCCAGATGAATCTGGAGAACAAGTCATCAAAAATAATAACAAACCAACTTGAAGCTTTTCTTCCAGCATAACCACACAAGGAAAACACCATAGTGGTGTGATGCAGATGAGAGGAGGTGAGATAGGCTTTGCTTGTTGAAAATTCAACTTGCAATTTGAAGCAAGGGTCTTACCAGAACTTTCCAATCCTAGTATTTATGAGGAGAGAAAGTGTGATAGTCAACCATTTACTGCATTTCTTCAGTTCTTTTAGTTGCAGATCATTCAAACAGCATGCCAGAAAAAGGGGGGACAATTTGGGCAGCTGTTGATTGTCATATATTTGATATGTCTTTTTTTAAAAAAAAACAACAACCACCATCCTTTTATTATGTTGAATAACTTAATATTTTATTTATTTAATTAATATTGGCAATTTTTATTGATTTGAGCACCTGTTTTTGAGTCTCTGTTTTAGGTAGAGAAACTTATTCTCCACTCACCACAGCATTGCTTACCTGCCTCCTTCTGGCTTTTCTATAACATTCCACCTTTCTTCTGATTCGAGAGCCAAGGGAGTTTATTGTATAAATTAAAACATCATGTAGAAAAGTTATTTTAAAAAATAATTATATATGATAAATACTAAAATAGTGTAAATAGCATTTAAAACATAATGAACATAATAGTATGGAATAACCTAGAGACCCTTCTGCTACTATCAGCTAACATCCATAGAGCTATCCAAACAAAAAGGTTTTTACCTGCTGCAGAGAAAGTGTTTTTGCTAGGTGTTTTATTTATTTTCTCAGTGTGATTCATTTTTTAAAATCACTGTTCTAGTTTGTGTGTGTGTGTTTGTTCAGTTGTGTTTTGTCAACACAAATTCTGCTTTGCCAATAATTTACAATACTGTGCATTATTAGTACAGTATTGTTACTAGTATTATAACACATATTTAATTAATATTGTGGAGCAAAGCCAAGATGACTACTTTATTACCCATTAGGTGAGCAGCTATACTACTAAGTTTAACTTCCATCCAGTCTCATAAGTTAAACTGATATATTATTTACAGCTGTAAAGGTACATCTGTCCATTTCCTTAACTTTTTAAATCATGAGGAATTGCTGAAGATGTAATACTGAGCCACCTAGTCAAGCTGTTTTTACTCCCATGCCAGTTTTCACTCTTCTTATTTCTTCATCCCTCATTGTGCACGTATTGGAAGCAAGTCTGCTTCCACTTGTAAGGAAGGCTTTATTTGAGCCTGAAGATCACAAGCTGGCAGGAGGTGCCACTACACCACTAGTATGAAAATAGCACCCACTGAGAAGGAAGGCAAGCAGGCTGAATCACCACCAAAGAAAAGAAATATTTTGGGGGGAGTGGGGTTTCTTTGAGGTGGGAGCTGATTCCATGATCACT
Organism: Urosaurus nigricauda; assembly: GCA_034509955.1. NCBI lineage: Eukaryota > Metazoa > Chordata > Lepidosauria > Squamata > Phrynosomatidae > Urosaurus > Urosaurus nigricauda. Next base: position 268,568,216 of record JAOEGL010000001.1, read on the forward strand.
ATCTCTTGTCACTGTAGGCAGCAAATGAACAGAGGTAAATTGCCAGGGCATTTCAGCACCAGCAAACTGGTCAGGTACCTTAAGGGCAGCACCAAGAGTTTTTGCTCAGGACAGAGAAAGAAAGATTAGAGGAGACAGCTAGTTAAACTTTAGTAGGCATGGTTGACCAATCATCTCTCCTTGCCATCTTCATTCAAGAAGCACCTGGAGACTGATATTCTACTTCCCTTCCTGCCCACTCTGCCAAATTCTGCTGCCAATGTGCCTTTTCTTTGGACCAATTCTTAGAACATTTTACATTTTATCAGTATTATGTTATTTAAACATTAGCATTTGACTCATTATTTTTTTGTGGTACCTTTTGGCAGTGATTGCTAGTCATTGCTCTCAGCAAACATAGCACATGGCATGAGACACTTCCATAGTGTTCTCACAAATGTCTGCTGTGGTTGCCACCCAGCACAGGGAAAATTGTACAGTTTTTAAAGGATATACCCCAAATATGTCATTAGACAATCTAACCACCCAAATGGATTCATAGTGAGAGAAAGAAATGGTGTGATACTGTCAGAAGATGATGGCTTAATTGCTTTCCCCCTCACTGTTTATTACCATGTGATCATTTAAGAAAATAAAATAAATGCTATATTTAGTTTCTAAGCTGAAGCTATTTCAGACCAAGGAGAAAAGAAACCAAAGTTGTTCTAAGGAAAAGAAATTTCAAAAAGAGGAGGAACATTTTCTTGGTGGTTTTCAGTCTTTTTAGTACCTCAAAGCAATTTCCCCTTAGGGAAGAGTTATTTGATCTATGCTTGCCCTGACAGATTCACGCCGGGTGGGCTCCTGTGACAACAGTCAATGAGAGAAAGAAAAGGTTAATTTTCTCAGTGCAGGGCTGAAATTTGGAGCTGCCCCACTGCAGAATACTGAAAGATTTTGTGGCCTACAATAGAGCATGGTGAACCCAACAGCTGCATAGATTTATGTTTAAGAAGGTACTGGATTACTCTTTGTTCACAGAATATATATTTTCTGCAAATATATGTGCAGCAGACATCTCAATATGGGAAGGGTATCTCTTTGTACTTAAGTATGAATGGTCTTGTATACTCTCAGTGGAGTATTTTGTTTTCAGCCTTCTCTCCCAAAGCAACCTTTGTGTTCAGTCCTAAGCTCCTCTTTAAATCTGGAAGAACTAAAACCACAGTTTAGGGATGGCTTTTGTTCAAAAAAGAAAGCAAAAAAGCTGACCTGTGTACACTAGAAATCTTTATGTGGCTCTTGGTGTTTTGAGTATTTTTGTAATTTCTTACTTATATTATGTTGGTGATATTTTGTGCAGAAACCTGTATTAGAACTTTTCTGTTTGTATCAGTGAATGCTACACTGCAGGCTAATAGAATTTTTGATAATTCTTTTGATAGTTCATTTCCTTCAAAATGTCAACTAACAATAATCCTGTGGCACAAGCTCCAGCTATATATTATTTGGAGTAATATGGTTGTTTCGGACCTCTGGTTGTTCCAACTCCTCTTCTGAGTTAGCAGTTGTGACTTATGTTGGTTAAATGGTTGTATCAAGTACTGCTAACCACATGCAGTTGCCATCTTTGCAGTTTGTACAACCATGTGGTAAATGTTTTAGATGAGTGTTGCAGGAACAGCCACCAGATTATAAAACCTGTGCCATTCCAGAATATATATTAAATTGCTCTTCATTCTAAGGTTGTTGGCACTGTGAGCCATTGGAAAAGAACACAAAATGGCATTAATTTTTTTTAAAGGAGAGCAGGTGCTTTTTAAAATATGTGTTCTAGGTTTAGTACTACAGATAAATTGGAGATTTGCCTTAATAGTGATATGTAGTTCCTTGTTGAGTTTAGGGAGGAAACTAACTTCAATAAAGCATTACACTTTCCCTTCTAGGACTGCAGTTAATCAAGATACTTGGTTTTCCTTTCATCAGAGAAGAGGAGGTGGAAAATGCAAGGAAGATATTATCTAGCTGTCACTTGTTGGGAAAATATTATCCAGATAACACTTTCTTTGGATAATGTAACTTGCTAGTGCTTAAAAGACACACAGTGTTATTTTCTGGTCAAATGTATCTTCTCCATTAATATGCTTTCATTTGCCTCTCTAAATGCCTGACAAGTCATGTTGGTTTGTATACACACATACATACAAAGCAAAACCCAAGGTATTTTTGTTCAAACATGTTTTCACAAGAAGTCTCTAAATGTAAAAGAATCTCATGGTGGCTGATAAGTTGTCTCTATGTGTCATCAAGTGTGATAAAATTTGCTAATATGTCTTAACATCCCTGCAAAATTCATGGGAATATTATTCCATTTCCTTTGCCATCTTTTCCTGCCATCAAAAGGGAACTTGGGAGTTCTGGGACTGGAACATATGCTGCAACTTCTCTGCTGAATAGGAAAAAAATAATTCTTGAATACATAATTTAACCAGTAATTCTGGTTAAAGTTGGCAGGTGGTTTTTCTAGTCCTTGTCTTGGGAATCCAAGCTGCAGGAGGTTGCCCATTGCAAATTATGTTCAAAAAAATTTCCAATGAAATTCTCTACATTTGAGGAGAACTTGTTTTGGATTGTTTCAATATGTCTATGGAATTAAAAGCAAACACCCAGTGTTTTGTGTATTTGTGTGTGCCTGGCATGGGGAAATGTGTGGGTGACAGATTCTTACTGTCTGGATACAACCTCAAAAGGGCCAGATATAAGCAGCTCCTGAAGGAACATGAAAGAAGATTAAAAATCTGTCTGTTTGGACTGTGCACCTTTCTTGGTTGAAACCAGAGAAAGAAGGGTCACTCAGCCCACCTCCAAACAAACACAGTGAGCTCGCCATCATCTCCTGAACTGAAACAACAACCCAAGAATATCTCCTCTCCAAGCATTTCATTTAATGCAGTGCTCAGTAACAGAGAAAAAGGTTCCAAAGTGGTGTGCTGGCAGTACAGTATCCCACTCCCTTTTCCCACCTGCAGGGCTATGTTAAATCCTCCATCCTTCCAGCCCACCCAACTAGAATCTCATTTCTTTCTTTCATCTAATCTAACTGAATAAAGTGTGGGATAACTTTTAAAAGTAAGAAGTTACTGCTGCCCTAGTGGAAAAATTAATCAAGAACGGTACCCATGTACAGCAGGAATGGAAAGATGGAAACTACACACTAGCCAGTGCATCAATTAACAATGTGCCTGGAGAAAGGGCCTAGTGGCTCCTGGGCAACAGCATATATCCAAATACTGTGGGGATTGTATCTCCATCTGGGAGAATGTTATGCCCCATGAGGTAAGTTTGGTGTCCATACTATTATTATACTCTTCTCTTGATGGCATTGACTGTGGCCTTCACAGGTTGCTCACAATAGAAAACAAGGTGTTGGACAAAATGGAATTCTTCTTCTGGCACAGAGGCATTTCCTGTATAGTAAGCAATGTAACTGTTGTACAGTGCTTTGTTTTGTTTTTTCCAGGTTTCTCTTTCCAATCCCAATACACACGTTAAAATGGTGCCGTACTGAAATGAAATCAAACGTAGCAGCAGTAAATTGTATGATGATCTTAAAGTCCCTTATAATTACTTCTGGAATTTAGCTTAAGGCTCATTTTATAGTTATATGAAAAGGGTTTGTTCAACTAGGAAAAGACAAAACAAGATAATTCATGTATCCTTATTCTTTACTGCGAATAGACTTGGATTTTTTCAAAATACTTATTTTATTTTATTTTATTTTAAACAGAATTTTCATACACCATGCTTGTAACTTGTTAGCATATCACCGTCTGAAGACAAAGCATTTAAACTATAAATCTAAAATGATTTTTATTTTTATTTTTATGCAAGTCAAAGAGAAGATACTGCCTTTTTGGCCTGTCTGTGGAACCTCAGATTCTTCTGTGTTTTAATGTTATAACACAAATATGCTTACATAAAAGCTTATTGATTGGAAGAATCACTTGCTTTTTATGCATTAGTTAATCAGGCTCCTGCCTTGAAATTGGTCCAGGAACCCACAGTGGAACTCTTCCTAATTCATCTGTTTAAGTCTCAAATGGTTTCATTGCTTCACTCACTTACCAGGACTGCTGGAATGTTAGTGCTTTATGATTAAAGGATATTGTTATTCTTTTCATCCATCATCATAGAGTCCCCTATTAATAATACAGGCTCCCTCCCCTCCTCTCCCTGCCTTTTTTCTTGTCCTGTTTTCTTAGAAAAACTGCTTAGATTTTCTGTTACTTCTTCATTCTAAGAGTCTGGTTGTTTTCAGGAAAATGAAAACATGGATGGGAAAAATATCACCAGTGATTTTCTGTTTCCACTGATGGAATAATGAACCATAGTAAGACAGAGAAGCAAATTAGGCTGAAATGGGAAAACCAAAAAGGTGAGATTGCAGTAAGATAAGGTGAACTGTAGAAGAGAGGCTATTGCCTCAGAAGCCCAGGAGCAGAAAGAATATCGGTTCCAAGGATTTTACCTGCCTTTGCTGCAGAATTAAGCTATCAGAAAAAACCTTTGATTAAATTTCTCTTAAGGCATGTTACAGAAATCAAGAATAGAGGCTGTGGATCTCCTGGAATACATTTAACAGATATAACTGCTTACCAATCCACATGTCATATAATGACATTTTTTGTGGATGAAATAGACAAGTGACTGGGTAAAAAACATTAAGCATGTGAAGCAAAATATTTCCATTGTGGAGGGAGGCTAACAGGCAAATGAGAGAAAAGTTGTCATAGGAGTCTGTGTAATGGGGTTTATTGATCAGGTTGATGGTGGGGGCACTTGTGGAAGATTCATTCACACGGGAGTGGTGTGTCAGTGTGCTCACATATGGGACAAAGTCAGCAAAGGAAAGCCTTGGAGCATGTCAGCAAACTTCATATTCAATCCACAGCCTTATAAAGAGATGAAAAATGAGCCTTGTCCAAAACTCTTCCTTCAGCACCCAGTGGCAAAAAAGAAAATGTAAGCCTGGGACTCAAGTCTCTTGGAAGCTGATCTTTTCCCCCTCTGTTTCCAAACTCTCTAACAACCCTCTGGTGGTTACAGATATCGATCATCAGAAAGTAATCTGCTCAGGTTTGGGGGCATGCCAGTACAAATTGTGGAGTACATTCTCTTCCCCCCAAGGACACATTGAGTTTTTATATTGTCCACACAGGCTTGCTTGTCAGCTGTCTCCCTTTTTTTTAAATCATTACTTTTTTTTCTTCTTAGTGTGCCTGCATAGGGCATGTGCAAAAGATTATATAGTTAATGCAATACTGTTAATCTGGAATTTTTAGTTTCAACCTCCCTCCCCTCCACATTCCTTCATCCTATTTCTCTTCTGTAATCATGATTTGGTTACCTCTGGCTGCTAGCTACTTATTTGTGGTAGTACCATCCATCCACTGAGACCTTTCCATCTGTCACACAGCTTTGTTTTCTCTCCCAGAAGCTTCAGCTTTCCAACTGTGCCACAGCTGAATTTGTACATACTCTATGAATGTGTATGTGTTCATTTAAAAAAAAATAATAATGGTAAAACAGTGCTGGAGAAGATAAAGCGCAGATAAAGAAGAAAGGTCTGTTCTACTTCTAGGCCTGTCACCATTTTTCTGGCAAACCTCTGTGTCTCTGAACAGTGAGATGACAGGCAGAAATACAGCAAAGGAAGCTTGTCAGTTCATAGAGATGAAGTTTTGGGGATCACCACATTTACAGCTCGGATTCAACTGACTGAAAAAGGTGGCAGTCATATCAATTGGAATAAAAAAAAATTCTGTGTATGTCTCTGTAGATGTGTGAAAGAGAATGAAGGGAGAAAAGAGAGAGAGAAAAAGTATTACTTTTTATGCTAAGATAATGGTTTAAATGCAAGACAACTTCTTTTCTTTCTTCTGGAATAACGGATCATCCCATCATAGCCCTGATCCCTAATATTCACTTTCCTGTGGGCTGTTTCACACAACTATTTCTTTATGTTGGAGTCTTTTTAAAATGGCCTTTTTAAACTTTTGTATTTTAAGGCATTCTGAGGTGATGGGATTTGTCAGTTCACTGGAAAGAATAGCAAGGTCACAAGTGGGGGTGATCTGGGTCAACCTGTCTTTCAGACTTTCTCCAGAATATAAAGAGTTGTGTTCTCACCACATGTCGGAATATTTCCAGGCTGTTAAATAAGAGAAAATTTCTAATGAATGGTTATCATTTTCCTTAACTTCTTCTTCAAGAACACTGGCAACATTTGATTAAAAAGTGAAAGCATTTTACCATCTCTTAGTACAATTTGCTATACCTTAATGTAGCCTTCTGTAAAATTCTGATTTGGTGATCTCAGTTTATTCATTTATATAATTCAAACCATTATGTTGGAAAATGAGATATCTAAATTTAGGGGTTTTTTTAAGGAATAGGGCTTAAACTCAGATTTTGTGGATATTATTATTATTATTATTATTATTATTATGGCCAATTAGATATATGGATTAGTAGCTGCACAGTACACTTAACTCTCATGTACTAGAGTTGTGGTTGTTTTTTTAAACCCACCACTTGTATTGTGTGAGTTGTAGGATATCTTCTGGTCTCAATAATGAAAATACCAATTTAAGAAAATGTTACAGTTAGAATTAGGGTAAAACATGCATGTCTCATATTGTGAAAGCATTTCCAAACCCCAGTGAGAATCCCTGTTTCCCTTGGTTATGATCAACCTTCTAATGACCAGAGCATGTCACCCCAGCCTCACTCCTTTATGGTTCACACCATGGGACATTTTGATCTATTAGGATACATTGGCTGGGACAAAAATGAATGAGGGAGGTCAATAAATTTGTTGTGATAATTTTTGTCCCATCCATTATCAATTTGTAGGGGAAAAGGGGTATTTGGCAAATGGCTTCACTTTGGAGGCATTACTTATGTCCATACCACACAATGCTTACATTGTCAATCTAATTTTCTTGAGGTAAATGTTCCTTTGGAGGTAAATAATTCTCTGGAGGTAAATGTTTCTCTTAATAAAATAGGGTCAAAATGAAGCCATCCGATCTATATTTATTATGTTTAGGAACATTATATATATTGTGGTTTTGTGCTTTTGCTGTTCAGTAGGAAAAGGTGCATAGAAGGTACTTTGGTAAGGCAATTGTCCTTCATGATTTCAACATCACTTCAGAAATGGAATAAGGTTGCCTCATACCAAGTCCAGTATCATCTCCATTGACTGTAACAGTGACACTTCACAAATTAAAGGATTTTTTAAGGCTCTGTACTCCCTTTTACCTGTAATAGCCTTAGCAATTCAAGGGTGCCCTCTCCCCTTTGTTTTACTTTCTGCTCTACTCTTCCATGTCTTTGGAAGGGCCTACAGAAAGAAGCATCTCCATATCCAGTCATCCTCAAGGGCTCTCATTTTTGTTCACTATAAACCTGTAATCCTCTTTACATTAATCTACATAATATTTTATAACTTCTTTATAACTTCTTTTTAAATTTCCTAACAAACAGATTACTGGTTTCACTAATCTCTTAGGGCTAAGCTATGGGGTGTGTGAAATATGCATCATGAACCTCAACTACCTTTTTATTTCTTTACTTATAAGGAAATGCATGGGCTCATTCATGGGCAAAGATAAACCTCCACTCCTCAGTCACTTGTTTCCTCAAATTTGTCTCCCACCTGTCTGTGTGGTGTTTTATCTGTAGTCCCCTGAATTTGAAGTTTGGAAAATATGGTGCATGGCAACTCTGGTTGAATTGGAGCCTTGTATGCTTAGATATAAGTAAAAAAAGAAAAAGAAGAAAAAGAATGAGCTTCATGATAATTATTTAATTTAGGACCCATATAACATTCCATTTTCAATTTCCCATTATGTTGTAGCAGATTCTCTTGACTTGCAAGGAAATTCATCCCCCTAATTCCCTGGAGGGACTCAATTGCTTCAAGTCTCATCTAAGATAGCCCCTGGGAATTTTGCCATGCTCAGATCATGATGACATCTCATTGTGGGGTCTCTCAGGACTGGAGGTCTTATAGGACTTTGCATGAGAGTTTGCCAGCCTGGGAGGGCTGCACAGCTGGCCATTTTTGACCAGACCTCAGTGCAAACCACCATCCAACTCTTGCTGTATCCTGCTTTTTTTAGGCATCCCCAGGCCTCAGATGTTTGCCTTTTTGGACCGGGATGGAATTTTTTTCATGTTATTGGAACATGGATTATTCACCTTCCCTGGGGATGTTTTCCCGTACTGCTTGTGGGCTACGTATATTTTCATTTATGCTCTTTGCAATTATTGCTGCTCAGACTTTATTATTTGTTGTTACACTTTGTCTTTGTAATTATTACTAAGCTTCCCCACATTTAGCATTATGATTGTTTTCACTGCTTGTGGTGTCCATGTGACTCTCAATGGACTTTCATTGCTTTGTCACAACTGATAGACATGGAAAGGAAGAGGGGACACCAGACAAGAGTTAAATGGAGATGAGTTGAAGTCACCCCACCACCAAGCAGCCTAGATTTCAGACATGACACACTGATTAGCTAATTTGGAAAGCCCAGCTGAGAGGTTTAACTGACATACGAGGGGGTATCCAAAAGTTTTAATGATCACCTTTTAAAAAAATTGACAGAAAGTTTATTTTGAGTTGTAGTTGTTAACTCTTATCTCTATGAAGTCACTATCTAGATTTACACATTTTCCCCAGCGTATTGACTCTCCGAATACTTGATATTGTAGAAGTCTGAAGAGTGCACCTTACGAGGGGTTATTGTAAAGTAATAATGATCACCCAGATGTTTTTATGGAATATTGATGAAATTTTGTCAGTGTCATCGTTGGTCCCTAAGTGCACGTTGAGAAAATCAACTCATTGTGTCCTTTATTTTTGTGACTGGCTGTGCCAGAAGTGACTAAAGTGTAAAATCCTTGTCAGGCGTAATCTGCAGACTTCTTCAATAATGGTATTTGGAGGGTCACGAAACGCTGGGGAAAATGTGTAAATCTGGATGGTGATTACATAGAGATAATAATATGATAATAATAATAATCTATTTCTAGCCGGCCCCTCTGAACAGGCAATCGGGGCGGGTTACAACAAAACGATTAAAACAATATCAGTTAAAACATCCCATCCCTTCCCTCACCACCACCCCTTAAAAAGAGAATTAAACCACTATATAATCAAAAACATAAAATAAAACAAATTACAACAGTAAAAAGCAGCAACAGGGAAGTGGGCCTGAAAACCTAGGCTGTAAAGGGGTGGAAAAGATACTGGAGAAGGACAGCTGGAGAAGCACTAAGGCCTAGGTTTGGAGCAGGGAAATGTTCACATTCTCTGAGAAGGCTTGCCAGAAGAGATGCATCTTTAGAGCTTTTTAAAAGCTTTCTAGGGATGGAATCTCATCCGGCAGGTCATTCCACAGCCTGGGGGCGACTGCCCAAAAGGCCCTCTGGGAGGTCTGCACCAGCCTGGTCTTCATGGGCTGTAGCAGGTTCCTCCCAGAGGACTGGAATGTGCGGGGGGGGGGGGGGGTTCATACAGGAAGAGGCGGTCCCTCAGATAGGATGGACCCAAGCCTTGCAGGGCTTTAAAGGTCAAAACCAACACCTTGTACTGTGCCTGGAAACTAATCGGCAGCCAGTGGAGAGATTTGAGCACAGGTGTTATGTGCTCTCTCCTAGATGTTCTAGCAAGAAGCCTGGCTGCCATATTTTGGACCAGTTGAAGTTTCCAGGTTAGACACAAGGGTTGCCCCATATAGAGTGCATTACAGTAGTCCAAATGTGAGGTTACCAGGGCGTGTATTACAGTTTCCAGATCCCTCGTCTCAAGGAAAGGGTGCAGCTGGCGTATCAGCCGAAGCTGGCAGCAGGTACTCCTGACTGTTGCATTCACGTGACTAGTCATGTGGAGCGACACGTCAAGGAGTACCCCCAGACTGTCAACAGAGTCCTTTGAGGAGAGTGTGACTCCATCCAGGACTGGAAGTTGTATTCTCAAACCTGGTTTCGGGCCTGTGACTGTGAGCACCTCTGTTTTGTATGGATTAAGCTTCAATTGGCTTTTCCTCATCCAATCCATTATGGCTGCAAGGCAGTCATTGAAAGGAGAGACACCATCTGAGGTCTGAGCAGATGATCTGGTCATGGAGAGATATATCTGAGTGTCATCAGTGTACTGATGACACTGAGCTCCATGCCTCCGAATGATCTCTCCAAGCGGCTTTACATAAATATTAAATAACATCGGGGACAGGATGGCGCCCTGAGGAACGCCGCAGCTAAGCTCAATTTTAGAAGAGCAACTGTCTCCGAGTCTCACCCTCTGTGATCTGCTGGAGAGAAAGGACCGGAACCACTGGAGCACCAATTCTCCAACTCTCTCAGCCGATCCAAGAGGATGGAGTGATCAATTGTGTCAAAACCGAGAGGTCCAAGAGCGCCAGCAGGGTCACACTACCCCTGTTGATGCTCAGGCGGAGGTCGTCAGTCAGAGCAACCATGGCAGTCTCCACTCCATATCCTGCCCTGAAGCCGGTTTGAAATGGATCGAGATAATTGGTTTCATCCAAGACAACTTGGAGTTGGGAGGCGACTGCTCTCTCAATCACCTTGCTGAGAAAAGGTAGCAAGGAAACTGGTCTGTCCAGGGGATCAAGGGAAGGCTTCTTCAGGAGGGGCTTGATGTCCGCCTCCTTCAGACAAGATGGAACAATGCCTTCCCTGAGGGACGCATTGATCACCTCCCGAAGGAATGTTCTCAATGCATCCCCTCCCTTGACGACCAGCCAGGATGGACCCGGATCGATGGAGCAGGTCGTCTTCCTCACACATCCAAGGAGCTTGTCCATGTCATCGGTACTCACCGATTGAAACTCATCCAGTTGCTGGATACCTCATCCATGGACACTGGACAAATATTGGCGTCCAAGTCGGCTCTAATCTGAGAGATTTTATCTGCAAATTGAGTGTTAAACACCTCACAACAGGCTGTGAGGGTCTGTTGACCAATTGGGAGAGGTTCATGACTGTCATGGTGTCCATGAACTCCTGAGTTGCTCCAGAAAGCTCGGATGGGCTGCTTTCAAGAGGAATGTTGAATTAACAACTACAAATCGAAACAAACTTTCTGTCAAATTTTTTAAAAGATGAACATTAAAACTTTTGTATATCCCCTCGTACATGCTTTCTAACCCCTCTTAGAGCATTTGATGGTCCTGACCCATTGGGCCCTGCTTCCCTCAACTTTATTTCACATATGCATTGTAATCTGGGAAATGTTTGTCATGAAGATACATGATTCATGATTGTGGTATTAGCATCAAAGTTGTCTTTCAATCCACAGTACAGTGTCTGGCCTTTGTCTCAACACGAATACAGCAGCAGCAATTTTACAGCAATTTTCTATTCACACAATGCCAACCAACACAGGGCATCATGGTGAGGATTAAATGTGGGATTGGTTGTATCATGCTATATTGGCAGTTGAATAAAATGAGAGTTATCTGAATACATTTCAAAGCATTTGTTTCGAAAAGCCACAGAAGTACAGTAATTTGAAGTTGTTAACTGGTTTACTTACTGTTTCTGTATGTAAGGCCATCAGAAGCAAGTCGGTACTGAAGTTTCCCCACCATTTTGGATGCATGTGAAATACTAAAGTAAACCAACTGGAATACACACCTCTCAGTGCCTAAATTCATTTTTTTCTCAAAAGAACAAATAATTTTTTTTAAATTGTTCTTTTTCTTGCTAGGAAGAACAAAAAGAAGTACTGTACACTCTTTTGTCAAGGGTGCAGCTATTTCTGGCATATGGAGCTGTTTGTCCCCTTAAAGCCAACACAGTTTGCTCTTGCAATTTATGACAAGAGGCTTGGATAGGGGCATAGATGCCATTTTAAGTTGTTGTGGCAGAAGCTTCTGTTTTGATTACATCAGCAAATGGGTCAGGCTGTTCCTCCTTACCCTAAAAGATATTCAGCTTTTGTTGCTGGACATGATTGCATGTGTTAGGGTTAAAAATATACAAGAAAGAGAACTGAGAGGCTTTGGCTCAAACAACTACATCTCACCTCTTTTGCTTGTGCCAGTAATGCATAACAACTTGAATGTAGCAAATTAACACTCGGATGATAACTCAAAATGACACTGATCTTCTCAAAAACAGTCTGTTTACAAAGACAAGCTGTTTATCCAATGCATGACTACACATAATATTTATTCAGCATCAAACACAGAGTATTTTAATACCACGTTTTAATGTAATAATAATTTTAAATGATGATGACGACGATGATAATGATGATGATGATGTACCTTGTGAAAATAAAATAAATACAAATTCAGTCCTTGGGAAAGTGACAGTGGATTCTTTTGTTCCAGAGTGCTTGCCTTTTCCCTCTCTCCCCCCCCCCCCCAACACTCCCTTTAAGATTCCAGTTCCACAACCCAGGCTGCTGGTGTTAAATGAATATATTTGACAGAAGCTGGGTCTGTTGGGCATTGCAGTAGGTTTTCCTCATCTTGGCATGTGAAGATTGAGAGTGTTCTTTGACACTAGGAGCAGAGGATGTGAACACAGCAACTTTCAGGGCATCAGAAATGTCAGCATAAGGAACAATCACAAGTGTAGACTGTGCTGAGGTAATTTTCCCACACTATGCCATGAATTCAGTCAGCTCCTGCTCTTGTGAATTCTGGTTTGACAGACTCTCCCTTGTTGGTGGTAAATAATACACAAAGTGTTCTGTCAGCATCAAGAGTTCTCCAGTCCCCTTATGTAGTAAAATAAAAATATAATCCTTGTGCCTCTGTTTGAAATCTGACAAAATAAACCCACACAAGCCTATCCAGCAGTTTTAAGGCTGTGCTCTAGAAGTTTTATTTCATATATATATATATATATATTCCTCACAGAAAAATTTGTTAACATTTTCATAGTTTAGCATGGCATAGCTTCCACGGTGGCAGGCAAAATTAGTTGGGAATCTGCCTAGCACATCTCTTCCTGAAACAAGTAAGACCTGCATAAGAGCAAAGGGCATTGGCGTGCAAACGCATGCACACACACACAGTTCCATTGTCCATTGCTATTCTAGAGGATGCTATGACCACACAGAGGGACTTTGAGGCCACAAAGGAGAATGTAGTGTGTGAAAAGGGCAAAACAAACCCAGTGGCACAAGTGGTCTTCTATCTCTGCTAGGCTGAACCTGTGGGTTGCTGCTAACTAGGATTGATTTAAATATCAAGGAGGAGAGCAGCCCTTGGCTCTTGGGGAGTAAAATCAGCATACAAATCTTACGTAGTATTTGATGTTCAATAATTCCTGGCCATAGGGTCACAGCAGAATTATTTAACAAATTCAACCACTGGGTTTTGTTTTTGAATCATGGTACAGAGGAGAAATCACTGATAGCAATGACAAATGCTAAATTATTTACCAAAAAAACTGTCTATTAGTTTAATCCCAAAGCATGCCAATTAACCCACAGGCACCCAGCCACATATTCAATAGGGCTTTAGGAAGTGCAACTATATAGTACGTCTTATGCAAGCCAACTGTTTCAGTTCAATGGAGCTAACTTCCAGTGAGTATGTAATGGATTGATAACTGGGATTTGTGAGTTTGCATATGAAAAAAATATTTGTTTATGTATTTCATATTATCAATTATATTTATTATATTTAAATGTAAATGTGCATAACTGTTATTCAAAAGTATTTATTTAGTTCTGTTCAAAATTACTTTGCCCAATTATTCTATCAAAATTTAAAATAACGACAACAGCATTTTAAAAAAATGAACAATAGATTAAAGCAGCATGGAATAATCAGGTCTTTAAAGCCTGTCTAAAGACATGCACATATATCAGGACAAAACATTACATAAAGATACAGCTAAATCTTTATCTTTTCTGCCCACCAACATAATAGATTTTACTGACAGGCAAAATACATATGTTGTGTACCAGTGGTATTTTTAAAATTATGAAACTATAAGAGCTTTTTAATTTTATGTAAATTGATATAATAATGTTTTCTGGATTCCTAGATTGGCTATTTAGTTAAGAAGACATTTCTTGGCATGACACATCCCATCCCCTGTAAGACCTAGTGATCCCCATTGGGCAAAAGAGGTCCATTCTGCTGGTGATCATGTTGTAAGAAGTACAGTTTGCCCCCTGTATCCACCATCCAGGGACTGAAAATACTTTAGCCTCCATGGATTTTGGTATTCACAGGGGGTCCTGGAACTAAACCCCAGCAGATAATAAGGGTGCATTGTATGTTTCTATCTCCCTCCCACTAATGAGTGAGGCTGAAGCACAAGAATTTCTGGTAGGGGCCCTGTTATTGATGATCAGAGCCTTGTTTGCCAGCAGCAGGGGGAAACATCCTCCTCCTTACACCCTGGTCCCCTTCATTTGATCCAGCATCTGGCTTTTTTTAAAATGTTGAGGTGAATATAGTTCAGCTACAAACCCATAACTCTAGGTAAACTCTAGGTTAAGAATCCATAACTGAAATATTGAATACCAATCTTGAATGTTAAAAATAGTGAAAGCAATTTTTTTTTTGTTTCACAATTGATAAAAATGGAGTTTTGGAATACATGCACAATTATTCCTTTTCCTCTCTCTCTTTTGAAGTATTTCTTTGGCCTGCCTCAATGACACTACTGTATCACTAGAGGAGAGTAGTAGTGTGTCATTACTACTATAAGACACCACATTTCTGCTCAATGGAACTGCCAGTCTCCAAGAGTATTCCACTTTGTCTTTCTGACTACAATCATTGGTTTCTTCAGCAGCTTTTTGGATTTTCGGATTTGAAAAACTAGCCCATTATTAATTCTTGGGAATGTCTGGGTGTTGAAGAAGACTATTTGCTTTGAGATATATTTGGGTGACTTCATTCCTTAGTGTGTGTTTCTCTCATGTTCCATTTTTAAAACTCCTTTTCATGCCTTTCATTCACAGGCTGTTTTTCATTTTACATTTATTGTTTTGAGATTGGTGATTTCTACATTTGAAAAAGAATCTAAGATGACTAACACAGTTATTCTTAGTTGCATTTCAACTTTGTTTTAATACTTCACCTTGGCTCAACAGTGATACTTGTCCTTCACACTTCGAAATTAAGCTTCACAAATACTGACATCAGGCATTATTAAGGAAGCCAGTGCTGAGAATGTGTTCAGGTGTATAGATCTCTGTGTCTTCACTGATACAGAACTGAGCCACATTATCATATGTTTTAGTTTCCTTCATGAAATTTGCCTGTTTGTTGAGAAAAACCTTTTGTCATATAGCAATAAAATCAAAAGTACTAGAACCAATAATCTTCCAAATATTAATTATTACTACTAATTATTACGACCATCATGACACAAGCTGGCTGGTCAGAGTTTGGCTTAGGGTGGGGATTGTGATATAACAAGTTCTGAACTGCTTCAATTTTTTACTCTTTTTGTAATTCAGTTCTGAATGGGGGAAAATATCACTTCATCCCAGTTTTATAAATTTACTATTTTTAAAATCAATTTTATCACATACATTTATATATAAAAAAGTATTAAACCAATACAGTTGGTTAGGATGCAGCTACTGGGGGGCAGGTTGAATTCTGTTTGCATGATGATGGATGCCATCCATTTTCATTTTCATTAAATACTTGCCATCTGACAAATGGGCAATCAAAGTGATATGAGAGTAAAGTCTATATGTCACTAGGACTGAACTTTTATCAGCTTGATTTGAGTGCTGTCAATCTCCCTGGATAGTTAACAGTAAACATACGATGGCTATTGGAGCACAACAGGGAATTCCAAAAGAAAATCAGCATGTGCTGTATAGACTATAGCAAAGCCTTTGACTGCATAGATTATGAAAGACTATGGAATGCCCTTAAAGACATGGGAATGCCAACACACCTGATAGTCCTGAGGAGGAACCTGTACTCAGGACAAGAAGCTGCTGTCAGAACAGAACACAGAGACACAGAATGGTTCCCAATTGGCCAAGGGGTCAGACAAGGTTGTATCCTTTCACCCTAGCTGTTCAACTTGTATGCAGAACATATTACAAGAAAATCAGGCTTGGACACAGAAGAAGGAGGAGTTAAAATAGGAGGAAGGAATATCAACAATCTAAGATATGCAGATGACATTATAATACCAGCAGAAAATGTCACAGACCTGACACACCTACTAAGGAAGATCAAAGAAGAAAGTGCAAAGGCAGGCTTATTGTTGAACATAAAGAAGACAAAAATAATGGCCACCAGACCTAGACAATGAAGAAATAGAAATAGTAAAAGAATTTCCATACCTGATATCAAACATTGATAGAAATGGGTACTGCAGTCAGGAAATCAGAAGAAGATTAAGAATGGGGAAGGTGGCTATGAAAGAACTAGAAAAGATTCTAAAATTATGAATTCACCTCCAAAAAAGCTTGGTTTTGCAGAATTGTCTAAAATTCATCTGCTTTCACATCAAATAGAAAATTCAGAAAACTGATCACATAGTTTTCATTTGTGCAGTACAGTCAGCCCTCCTTATCCACAGATTTTTTTATACATGGATTCAAGCATACACGGCTTGGAAATATTCAGAAAAAGCATAAATTCTAAATAGCAAACCTTGATTTTCCTTTTTATATAAGATACATCATTTTGATATGTCATTGGATTGAATGGGACTTGAGCATCTACAGATTTTGTTATCCATGGAGGGTCCTGGAACCAAACCCCAGCATATTACAAGGGCTCACTGTATTGCTTTACAGCCCTACCTTCATGTTCATACTCTCTGTTGGTATAGCTTGTTTACTTACATGGTGTGGCTCAAATCAAATGGAATAGCAATTCCTTGCTTTTACCACAAATTTTTTTGGATTGCCAACAACAAAGATGCACTGTTTCTCTAGCATAATTTTGATTCTCACAATTCAATATGCTCTATTCTTACCTGCCTGCAGATTTCACCTCTTGTAATACTTTTTCCTGCTTTCTTCTTTTGCCCAAACATGAATGTTATAGGTTATTGGATATATGCTGTGGTGTCCTTACAAATGCTTTATTTCAACTATCATGGGGGTGAAGCAGACGGTCAGCTTAGAGCAGCCTCTAGCTGTCCCCACACCAGTCTCCCCTGATTGGCTTGGGACTACAGTGACTGAATGCCACGGTCCCAAATCCACCTGCTGTCATGGCCCTGAACGGGCTTCTGACAAAGAGCAGCTTTTTGCCACTCCTTTTTAGGATGTTTTTTTTCCCAGCTAGGCATGCTGTCCTCATGGATTCTGGCCACTCTGGGGGCATGCATCATCTGTATGCTCCATCCCCAAGGCTGCTGGAAGCCATTCTTTCCTGCCTGTCTGTTTTGGGCCATAGCCTATCATTATAATCCTATCACCATCTACTCAAATGGAAGTACTGTTGAGGTTCATAGGACTTATTTTCAGGTGTGTATGGGGATGTGTTGTTGATTACTTGGAGCCTTGTTAGTTACATGGCAACAGAATGCCCTTCTATTTCTGTTTGTCCAGGAGATCCTATGCCAGATATCTAAATCTATATAGGTATTTATAATCCAAAAAGCTATTCAATTAACAGCAGTGTTTTCTCTGCATCATATCTTTGAATAAAGGTGAAGATAAGCTGTACAATACCTACAACAGAGAGAAATTGTGATCTTGTTCACTTTTTAATTTTAAAGGCCTAAATAATTTGAGGTCTGAACAATATTAATACAGTCACCCCTCCTAATGTGCTGATCTGAGATCTGCACCTTTGAATAATACAGTCTGCCCTCCCCCTATGCAGGGGATCCATTCTGGACTCTCCCTTGTATGGGGAAAAGAGCGTATGCTCAAACCCCATAGAAAATAATGGGGTGCATGCTTGTGCTGGCGTGTGCTTGCGCCGGTGCAGGTATGCGCGCCATTACTTTTGTCAGGGCTTGCCTTCCACATAAACTCAAAGCTGCAGAATGCAAGCCTGCCTATGGGGAGGGCTGACTGTATATGTGGAGGGGTGACCTCCGCTATTTGCATTGGTGTGCATGCCTGGCACACACGTCCTTGCCATGTGCAAGGGGGCATGCTCCATTCAAGCCAATGGGGGATTGAATAAGGGTGAGCCTCCATTTTCACAGGGATTGGGTCCGGAATGCATTCCCCATGAAAATGGAGGGCCAACTGTAATTCTCTTTTTATAGATGACCACTCTTATTCTGTCTGATCTGCCCCGAGATACTGTTCTACTTTTGTTTATTGGCTAAAGTTTGCAGAATACCTCCTTGGAAGAAGGGCTTTTCATTTGGGGTGCCAATGATTTGGAACACAATTTTTGGTTTTTCCCTAAGGCATTTTATTGTTTATGAAGTCCATTGACTCTTAATAGTTTGATTCTTCTTTGTATTTCATAAGTACAATATATGTTTTTCTGAACTTTGCTTTGATTTTTGTTTCAGTTGATGCTTTAATAAGGTATACTTATGGATTAATTTTGAGTACTGTTAATTACTTTCCATTTCTATTGCCTTTAAAAAAATAGTGAGTCTCTTTGTATTATCTGTTTTAGAAGTCTGTTTTAGAAGTTTTAGAACCCAGCAAGGTACCAGCACAATTTAAGTATGATTTACTTTTTAAAAAAGAGAGTATAGTGATGTACTGTCATCTATATATCCATTTGTTATCCCACATATTATAGGGTAATATTTTGAAGCCTCTTTATATCAATTTAAATGTGATCATGAGGGGGAAAATAAGGTGATTTATACTCGCAAACAGAATTGTTGTTGACTTACTCAAATTCCACCAAACAATATTTGGAGGATGGCACATTTCTCAGTTTGCAAATTACAACCTATGAAAAAAGTAAATCATGTAAAAAGAACATTTTTCTCTGTGTATAGTTAATGACATATAGTTTAAAGATCAACATGAAATCATTTTAGGTAAGAGAAAGATGGATCCCCAAATATTCTATGAAAGACCCATGCAGTGAGGAGGACTCTAAATAGACATCAGAGTTCCTTTGCATGTGTGGCTTACCTTCAAATTTTACATACCAAATAGAAGTAGATGGTAAGAGAAAACATACTGTATACTGATTAATGTATACCATAGCTATCTCAGTGTTCTATTTGCTTGGTTAGCTTTGTTTCAAATCTGATACAGATCTCATACTGCACGGCAGATCCAGAAATAGTCCATGTTCCTTTAAATTCAAGCAATGTATCACTTTCTATTACCCCATGTCACATCAGTCTGTGACTAAAGGATGAGTTATGTGGGCATGAACCAGCATGTGGGCCCACTGCAGACAAATATAACATTTCAAAGAAAAGCAAGATGTTGATTGCGGGAGGGAGGGGGGAGGTTACTGCTACATATCGATAGTCAACATAAAGTGATGGATTCAACACATACAATGCATACATTTCACATACATGCTGTGAAAGTTATATGGCTTCTCAATATTATAAGAAGCATTATATTATTTAAAAAGAACCTCAGACTCTAATGTCTTTGGAAAACAAGCATTCTTTGATTTTTCTGGGTGCTATCCTTTGCAGGCTAATTTTATCCTAGCTTTGAGCAAGGCTTTTTCAAATATTATATTGCTACTGTCACAATCATTCACCTGTGGCATGGTGGTTAGCGCCACAGTTGTTCACTCCTGTTACCGAATTCCTTGAATTAAGAGTGGTCTATAAATATATATATCATCTAAGGATGTATATACATTAGTTTAAGACCCTTTGACCCTTTAGAGATAGAGATGCTTACAATTTCTCTGCTATTTCTTCCTTTGACTTACTGAAACCTCTCCAATAATTATTCCTATCGTTTTGGTTGAAGAATCTCATCCCTCCCTGCTTCCAGATCTCCATTTGGATGGAAGTGAATTATAATTGCAATTACTATCCAATTTTCTGAGAAATTCTGCTAGCCAGATTTAATGACATCTTGTGGTTAGCTCTTGAAATTTCTCAGATTTTGCCAGAGAACAAAAGCTTTCCTGCCCTTCAAATCACTTAATGTTTTAATGTGAAGTTTTATTGCCAACCTGAGTTTGAGTCATGGAGGTTAATGAGAAAGGAACTTTTGATGTCAGAATTTTAAAAAATGACATCTTTAAAAAAGATTCTAAGGGATGTTATTTTCAGCATCATTACTAATTTGGCTGATGGTGTTACATGTTGTTATAATTCATTACATTTGCTTGGGGAGGATGGTGCCATTTTTATCCACTTTAAATTATATTTAACATTTAAAAACAGGCAGTCTCAGTAATACGTGAGTTTGTATAACTTGGGTATACTTTCAGGTGTCGGGGGGGAAAGTTCTCTCTAGGCATTTTCTAAGTCCTATGGTATACATGCAGCCACACTGGAGGACCTAGAGATTCTTAGACAGAACACTTCTTTAGGCATTTGTAGGTTCTCCAGCACAACTCTGTGGTCAACCTCCAGTAAAGGAATACTATAGAATTATGCTAGAGGAATTAGATTAAGGAAAAGAATATCAATATTCTTTTCCTTAATCTAATTAGAAGAATGGGACCACATTTCCTTTCCTTATTACATCAGTCACTTCTCCCGTGCTTGGCCCCACTGCCTTCCATATGTGTGAACTGATCTTAGGAAAAGGGAGCATGTTGGCAAACATGTAGACTCGTTGAACACAATATCAACTTGCACTGCAGAAACTGAACATATGGTTTTTCAGAAATTATGTCTTTCAAAAGCCTATGCTCTGTGCAGGATTTCTGAAGCCTATGCCTTCAGTAGGTTTCTCCACTGATCCATATTCAAGGGAAAGGGGGAAATTTAGCATCCATGTTGGTGGGTGGTGTGAGTTGGCAGCATTGGTGTGAGATGGTAGCAGAGAATGGGTAGCAGCTCCCAAAACTAATAATTGAAAAGCTGCATTTCTACATGGTGTTGAGTTATTAGCCATGCTTCAGCCATTGTCTCTTGAACCCCTTTGGCAAGGCTGAATCCTCCTGTATTATTCCTGAGTTACAGAAGTCTACTCCACTCCAGCTGGACTGGGTCTACCATGAAGCAGAATCAAGCCTGAGGTAGCATATTCTGATCTGTATGTGCATGGAATCTGCTCTGTACCTTCTCACGCTAATCTGCTGTGCTTAGATTCAGTGGAAGACACTGTTTTGTCATCTGTATTAATATAAAATTCAGCTTTCCATCTCATCAGCTTTTATTTATGGAATGCAGAATAAAATTTTTGTCTTATACCTCTAGCTGCAACATGTTTGGAGGTGGCTTTGGGTTTTAAGGGAAATCTCATCAGCTTTTATTTATGGAATGCGGAGTAAAATTTTTGTCTTATACCTCTAGCTGCAACATGATTGGAGGTGGCTTTGGGTTTTAAGGGCCCAGTCTCTTTTCTGATTTGGCCACTTCTACATCGGCTCATTAAGATGTTGAAGAAGACAAAAAACAAAACAAAACAAGGAACCAAACAAAATACCAGTATGTTTTTTTGGTCTGGTTTTTACTGATTTACATGGTAATTTTGCCATTTTAATATTCATTTCAATTAAGTAAGGCATTGCTAGTTTTTTTTAAACAAACTGTGTTGTTCCTCAGAAGCCAAAATCATTAACAACTATACATCAATACCTTTTTTCATTTACTTCCAATTCAAATTTTCAGTGTATTCCTGTATAATTTATTCACTTTGCCTCTACATATACACAAGGCAGGTAGAAAGCGCACACCACAGTGCAACACTTTTTTCTTCCCAAGAGCAAACATGCAGTGCAAATTCATGCTGTGAGGACTCACAAAGCTTTTTAGGCTTACATACAGGTGCGAAAATTGTGGTATCCTGCTAAAACAAACTTTAGACAATCACAGCATTAGCTAAGCCCACAATTAAAATCATTTGTGGAGAAATGAGCAGTTTCTAAAGCTTGTATTTATTCTCCCACATAAACAGACAAAAAGAGGAAAGAGCATCAGGGATGTTTTTCAATCAAAAGAGCAACAAAGTAAAAGTTGAATAGCTCACATTATATTAGCACTTGAAGTGAAATCCTATACTCATGTATTTGGAAATAGGCTCCATTGATTTCAATAGGATTTCCTTCCAGTTAAGTTGCCAGCTTTGTTAAAAGGCCTGATTGCTCTATGGCTAGCTATTTATATGCTCATGTACATACCTATAGTTATGATTTCTAAAATTGCCCACATATAGACTACAATCCTATGCACACTTATTAGGAAGTTTGCTCCAAGTGTAAATCCATGGGACTTTTTTCCGAGAAGGAGTGTTTAAGTCTGGGCTTTCTTTTTCTCTATCTCTCCCACACAGAGATGCTCATATCCTTTTTTTCCTTTGTATCACAAAAAGAAAATATTTACTTGCAGCCATTGAAAAAGCTTAGTACCCAAATCCTGAATATTTAATAGAAAATAAAATGATATTTATTTTTAAATGCATTCTACCTTCAGCACCACTGTATCCTCACAACAAATCTATTGCGTTGCCCTGACATAGTTACTGCAAAGGTTTTTCCTTTGCTGTCCCAAGGGCCCAATTGATTTATCTGCCAGAAGCCTAAAGCCCCAAAATAAGATAGCTTTGAGTTTACAGAGGTCATTTTTCATTGTCTAAATAAAAATTTCTAAACAAAAATCTCTCATCCTGTTAACCGCAGGGTCCTTATCTCCCCAGAGGCTACAGAAACCTGAAAGAAGCCATTTCAATTCTTTTATGAAGAAAGATAAAAGCAAGTTTTCGATTAGAAAGCCAAGGAAAGCTGCCTTATTAAATGGTGGTAACAGTAACTAGTCAAAAAGGCAAAACTGCTCAGGTAGGGGGTGGAGGGAAAGAATCATTATGCATGAAGCATACATAAGACTGCCTGGGCAACCTGAATCAGTTATGTTTGGAGAGAGAATGGAAGTTCACTGGCTTTAGGGTTAGCTAGTTACGGTTGTTCATTCTTATCTTATGAAAAACCCTCAAACCTTGCTGTATCTGACATGTTTTCTTAATTATGTCTGCACAGCTTTATCAACCAATATTAACTGCATATTGCAGGGCTCACATATGTAGACCCACCTTCCCTGATCTGTCATGATTCAGTGCTCTTGGGCAGCATTGGCAGGGCTGCAAGGTGGCATGAAATTTCTGCTGTAGAACAATAGTTTTTGCAGTGCTAAGCCAAACGTAGAATTAGTGGAAGCTACTTCATATTCCACACGTTGATACAAGAAGATAAACAGATGTTTTTGTGGCAGTGTCCTGGGCAAATTTCCAAAGCTCAAAAAGAAAGGGGGGGGGGTTCTACAGCTTCAAAACTGTAGGTCTCTTTGTGTGTCTGTCTCCCTATCCTTCCTCTCCCCCTCACACACATGTGCCTAGCTCATTTGATCCATGAAAATAAACTCCACAAAGTCCCAATTTTTGTATTGCTTTTGTATTGCTCTCTGACCTTCTCAAGAACATTGTATGTCTATGGATGGGAAGTTAAGGCCATCCTGAGGATATGTAGCTCAAGTCCATGTGTGGAACTGAATATATTATAGAGATACTGAAAGATAAACATTGGTCCACAGTGCCAACATGGCCAAAAGTTCCTCTTTCAAAGTATAATACCTCTTCAGTTATTTAAAACAGACATATGAATCCTAAGCAGATCTAATGATGTGCATGCCCACATCAAGCACACCTAGAAAGGGATTGCAGGCCACACTAGATATGCACTTAATAGGTAGAATGCACTATGTAGTTTCCTTTTCCACAGTTAATTATAGGTCCATGGAGGAAGTGTGTATTTCTTATCAGGGATGGGAGCCTTATCTTTCTCTTCTACATCCCAACAGGAACCCCTTATCGTGCATTTGCTCTTCACATGACATGCATGGGTGGGGGATCCTTTAGTAGCTATAGTTAAACAATTTAAAAAGGGAGACATGGCTACATTCTACATGCTATTCTATATTAGTAATACTATACTATTAGTTATACTCTGGCAATGTGCATAGGTAATGCTGGAATTTAGATCCCAAATAAGCCCTGGTGATAAAATGTGAGAGAAGAACACGTGGTTGCCTGAAAAGCCACAGTCATGGAGCAGAGAGGAGGAAATAATGTTCAGTGTTTGGACCAGTGGTGTTTACCTATTTATCACAGGTCCAAAACACACTGCAGAAATAATCCACTTTGAACCCCCTTTAACTGCCCTGGCTCAATGCTAGGGAACCCTGGGACCTGTAGTTTTGTTAGACATTTAGCCTTCTCTGTCAGAGAGTTCTGGTGCCAAATTACAGTTCCCAGGATTCTCTAGGACTGAGCTAGGGCAGTTAAAGCAGGCTCAAAGTGGATTATTTCTGCAATGTGTTGTGGACCATACTCTATTATATTTTTTGGATAATATCTGTGTCAGTGCACAACTCTGCCCACACATTTCTGCAACCTGCAGTGGAGAGGAAACTTAGACCATGAAATAGAATCTGGATTCAGTTTGGTGGGGAGGGAGGAGAACATTCATGGATGGAGTCCACATAAGTCATATCTTCATGGTCTGCCCCCCCCCCCCAAAAAAAAACAACCACACTCCTCACCACTGATAAACAGCAGCAGCCTCTCCCAGAGCTTGACAGGTGCCTGGTAGGAAAGTTTTGGAACAAGAGCACAAGAAAAACTGCTTAATTTTTGGATAACCGAAAATGTTAGATAATTCGGAAGGTCCAAGAAAAGCCTTGAAATCACTATGAATTGCAAATGTATTGAAGTCTTATTGCAATAACAGTATAAGTAAATAAATTACTGATCAACACTGGGGCTGTACAGACCGCCCAAAAGGGGCGGTCTGTCAGCCCCCAAAGAAGTGCTGGGATGAGCCAGGGCTGCCTCACCAGCAGTCCCAGAGGCCCCATCCTGGCGCTTCTCCATGGAGAAGTGGTGAACTACTGCTTCTCCATGGCCTGCAAGCAGGGTGCAGCAGGCACCCTGGGTGCCCGCTGCACCCTGAAATCCCCTGCGCTGCCGAGGGGAGAAAGGGGCCACTAGTGTGGCCCCTTTCTCCTTGGGGTCCTTGGCGCGGCCATGTAAAGGCTGCACTAAGGACTAGGCGCAAAAAAGAGCTCTATTTTGGAGCTCCTTTTGGTGCTGCTGAAAAGGCACCCTAGGCGCCCTCCAGTGGTGGCATGATGTCCAGCAAACGCCACGTTATCTAACAGTGGCACATGCCATAATGTTATGATGGTGGACGTGTATGGACGGTGCCATTTTAAAATGGCGCTGCCCATACGCACTAGGGTTAGGGAGGGTGCAGATGCTGTGCCCTCCCTAACCCTAATCACGCCCCACAGACAGCCCTTTTGGGCTGTCTGTATCAGGTCATTGTGATGTACAGTATGAACAGTTCAGTCCTCTGAAAATTTAAAGAAATCACAGCAGCCGCGACTTTGGATAATCCGGAATGTTGGATAACCAAAGGAATCAATTATTTTTAGTAGCTAAACAATAATAATAATAAAGGAGGATGAGGCAGGACAAAAAAATTTTTTTGCTGTGGCCTACCAGCTCAATAAGTATCTTGCTTCCCCTTTCATACACTTTTAAAATGTTTGGGAATTTCACAAGTAAACTAAGCTTATATGTTAACTTCTGGACATCATTTTCTCTATTTCTAAACATAGCCATAGTTTGCTTCAGCTAGAGCTTGGTAATGTATCCCTGTGGCATGTGATGTGATGTGCTCAGGGATGAATAATTCCTTACCGGATATGCTGTTGTTTGGATTTCCAACGTATAATGACCCCAAGGTAAAACTATCACAGTGTTTTTCACAGCAAGAGTTATTCAGAGGAGGTCTGACATTGCCTTCCTCAAAGGCTGCAAGAATTGCAAATCGCCTAAGGTCACACACAGAGTTTCTATGTCTGAATGATGGGTTGAACCTAGGTATCTGAGAGTTTTAGGGTGCATCTACCCTGTTTCCCCGAAAATAAGACATCCCCCAAAAATAAGACCTAGTAGAGGTTTTGCTGAATTGCTAAATATAAGGCCTCTCCCTGAAAGTAAGACCTAGCAAAGTTTTTGTATATAAATATATATACGGTATATAATAAATGTCCATTTTTTGGTTCAACAATAAATGTGAATTCTTCTTTGTGGAAAAAAATAAGACATTCTCTGAAAATAAGACCTACTGCATCTTTGGGAGCAAAAATTAATATAAGACACTGTCTTATTTTTGGGGAAACACGGTACTGTAGAAATAATGCAGTTTGACACCACTTTAAGTATTGTGCGCTCCGTCTTATGGAATCCTGGGATCTGTAGTTTTACCTTTTCAGACAGTGTGCAGGTGCCTCAGAAATTAACAATCCCAGGATTATATAGAATGAAGCCATGGCAGTTAAAGTGGTGTCAAATTGCATTATTTCTGCAGTGTAGATGCACCCTTACTCCAACACTCAATCAACTACACAACACTGGCCCTTTGGATGTATTACAACATATTGCTTCTGTACCAGAAAAAGTCTTTGGCATTTGTATACACACATGTTAATTTATACCCCTGATACTGATGGTCAGTATGGTTGGATCCTATGGGCCTTTACTGTTCCAAAAAGATTTATACTCCAAGTTTGGAAAGATAAATACTAATGATTTTTTTTAATAACCAAAAGGTCTTATTCCTTTAGATATGCATGAACATGCAATTTATAGATGTCAACTTAATGAAAATGCTCTTTTGGAAATATGATCAGTTTATATTAATATAAAGGCCTACTCCATGTCCATATCCTATGCAATTTCTCCTCCTTTCCTTTCCTTTCCTTTCCTTCCCTTTCCTTGCCTTTCCTTTCCTTGCAAACATATTTCTTTTTAAAAAATCTCCATTTTTGAAAAGTAGAAGTGGGAGGAAGTGAGTGGAGAGTAGATATAGGTACTCATAATCATGTAGGGATAGTGTGCAGGGAAAAGTCAGCATGGGTTGCAGCTTTGGTGTATGGTTTTGGGCATGCACAAGATTATGCAAGCCAATCTCCTTTCTAGCAATCCCCTACATATTCTTTTCTTCCATATGGACAAGTGGGCAATGAAGGGACACAGGAGTAAGCAGGCAGTGACAACTACTTCATTATATTTTATCTATTGCTTTCCCTCTGGGCCCAAGGGAAAAGGCATATAAACACATATTAATGGCAGAGGCCAACAACTAGGTCAGAAATTTCCAGTGATCAGCCCGGGGATCCCTACTAAGGAGTGTGCCTGGGCAGATGTGCAACAAAGCCATCAACAGCGATATAAAAGGCCAGAGGTACATCAGTGCCAGAAAACTCACTTCTTGTGAATATAACTTACTTTAAGACATATGTAGTTGACTGCCGCAACAAATCTCAACTGTCTTCCATTTTGAAGATTGTTCAATTATGTGAAAAATAGGTTCTGTATCTTGGTCCAGCCCTACCATTTGTTAGAATTGGGAGTCTGTCTCAAGACAACAGAGAGGGTAATTGGGAATCTAGGCTGGTGAATGCCTGAGCATGCCTATGTCTTCATGCTGGGTTGCGATAGAAAGTGCTATTGAGGACATTGATCCATTATCAGTGGTGAAAATCCAACTTTCAGTTCAGAAAGCCGATATACACAAAAAATGAGGGTCCCCTTTACCTCAGGCAACAAAATATCATGGGTTGTTCATCTATAATAATCTCCTCTGTTATAATACATGTCTCCTTTGAACATGCATGTAAACAAAGAAGTATAATAAAAAATGAAAACATTTTAGATTGCATAGGTTCCTGAAGACTATGACTTTTCAGAGAATCCTAAATGTACTGCTTTTTAGAAGCTTTTTCTCCATTCTGTGTTTTATGTCTCAAAATGCCTTTAACAGAAGCTATCGTGTACTAGAACACAATGTTTGTTTCTATGGCTGTATTTCAACCTCAGGGGTTTTCCCTAGGGCTTCTCATACCATCTACAAGAAAATAAAGTTTTAAACCCATGAGGATTTTTATTGCAATGGAAGATATTGATCATGACATTGTTTTCAGAAAAAGCTTGTTTCTGTATTCTTGATTTTGTAAACATTCAGTATGCCCAGTAGGTTAATATTGGCTGGATTCAGTGTGTTTAAAAATTGTATGTATGGTTCTAAATCTGGTTATGTTTTTTTCTCTACACTAGAAATACAATGGAACATAATAGTAATAATAATAATAATAATAATAATAATAATAATAATAATATTTATTTCTTACCCGCTCCTCTGTAAAAACACTCGAGGCGGGGTACAGCAAGATTAAAAAACAATTACAATTAAAATCAATGATCCCATTCCAAACCTCCCACCCCTTAATATAGAATTAAACTAGCTGAGTTTAAAATTAGATTTCAAGAATAAAACAACCAACATGTTATACACATAACACCACAATGCTGGCCACAGCATGGGTAACAACAAAGTGCAGGGGGAAGGGGACAAAGAATAGGCTGGGAGGATTGTAGATAGTAGGAGCCGGGTAGATTATACAGTTTCTGGGAAGGCCTGCCGGAAGAGATACATCTTTAAAGCTGTTTTGAAACAGTCTAATGCTGTAATAAGATGTATCTCATCTGGCAGGCCATTCCATACCCTGGGAGCAGAAGCTGAGAAGGCCCTCTGGGAGGTCTGTGCTGATCTAGTCTTCATGGGCTGTAATAGGTTCCTCCCAGAGGACCGGAGTGTGAGGGGGGGGTTTCATATGGGGAGAGGCGGTCCCTGAGATAGGATGGACCCAAGCCATGCAGGGCTTTAAAGGTTAAAACCAACATCTTGTACTGTGCCCGGAAACTAATCGGCACCCAGTGGAGAGCTTTAAGCACAGGTGTCACATTACAACTTGTATTTCTGTCCCCTTATACTTTTGCTTCTTACCTGTCCTCAACTGCTTGAAGAATTTAGTTTGCCATCCACTTGTCTTTCTTTTTGGCTGCAGACAGTGTATTTTTGCATTCTTCCTTTATAATGTCCCTGGCTTCAATCTAGAATTTTCCTGGCTCCAGTAAGTTAGATTTCATAGTGCAAATCAAGTTCTGTATTATTTTTTAAATTCCATAGAGATGTTCTTCAGGTTGTATTTTGATACAATGATTGATGTAGCATTCACTTTTAGCTTTGTTTTAATTTTTGATATTAGCAGTTCAAAACAAAAACAAAAACAAAAACAACCACCAGCTTTGTTTATGTACCGCTTCATACCGTCTAATCATACTGTCTAAGCGGTTTACAACTATAAGCTTATTTGCTCCCAACAATCTGGGTACACATTTTAGTGACCACAAAAGGATGCAAGCCTGAGTCAATCTTGAGCCCTTTTGCTGGTATTGAACACACAACTTTATGGTTTTGAATGAGTGGCTGTAGTACAGGCATTTAACCACTGTGCCACCAGTTCATAGTCAGTGCCACAATCTGCTCCTGGTCTTGTTTTTGCAGAGAGAATGGAGCTTCTTCATCTTCTGCTTCAAGTTGTATATTAATTTTTGCTCCCAAAGGCCTGATCTAGATTGGCAAAAAGAAGTGTGTTCATGGCTGCATGAAACTAGCCTTTAGATGAGAAAAAGGGAAAGTGTGTCATGAAAACGCTTTTTTTGCATTTTAGGGGAGAAGAAGAGCCTTTAAAAAGGTGCTGGTTTTCCCAGCTTCTTTTTTAAAAACTGCGGAACAGCGCAGCTCCATCTAAAGGCTGTGGTGCATCTGCTAAGCATTAAGGAAAAGGCAGCTTCATGTCACACTTTCCTGCCAATCTAGAAAGCCCCAGTAATTAGTCAGACTTTGCATTATACCCCTTGACTGCTTTTACTACATCTCTCCTCATATAAATGCCACCCCATTTCATCTTTGATTTTCATTTCCTGAGTAAAACACTGTATAATTATCTGACTCAAGATGTTCCATTCCTGTCCACTTTAGCTTGCTCACCCCAAGTATTGCAATGTTTATATGTTCCATTTCTTATTTTGCTATGTAAGCATCCCTTGATTAATGCTTCTCACTTTCATGTTCCTATATGTGTTAAGCAGTTTTGTTCTTTTCTTTCACCTCTGAGTACATCAATAGCTGAACGTCCTTTCAGTTTGAGTCCATTTGTGTCATTTGCCACAGCACTACTTGAACTTGTTCTTTTCCCCAGGACTTCACTGAGTGAAGCTTCTGACCTGGGAATCTCATCTTCTGGCACTATCTCTTGTTTCATTTTGGACTGTCTCATCATACATTTTTCAAGGTAGCAGGCCTCAGAAGTGATTTACCAATGCCTTCTTCTGCCTGTGTAGTGCTAACAAGCATTAACTATGGTGCCACTGCTATTGTCTCTGAGTGATTTTCCCTCACTATTGTTGCTGCCCAGTAGTTATTTGGCATATTTGGTCTGCCTCCTTAGCAAAAAAGCCTGTATGACATGAGAGACCCTATCACCAGCACTGCTGCCATCAGCACAACCTATTGACTCACAGGAACACACAATCCCACAACGACAGAAAATTAGTAGCTATGATGGGATCTCCACCCTTGTTCACTGGTTAAGGGAACCATTTTTTAGGCCCAATACAGACATTCACAAAGGGATGTCCTGTTGCTATTTCTAGGGTTAGGGAGTGCGAAGCAACCACATGCTCCCTAAAACTAGCATGCCATGGCAGCGCCCTCATAGTGGCCTCCCATTCAGATGGGGGCCGTCATGATGGTATTTCCATTGCTGGGCATCCAAAAAGGGCACCCAGGAAGTGGCGCCATAAAAGCACTGCTTCCATAAAAGCACTGCAGGTGCCGCCTGAGTGCTTCGTTCCCGCAGTGGTTAGACTGCAGTGGGAATGAAGTCATGGAAGGAAGGGGCCAAGCGACCCCTTCCTCCCATGGCTGCAGCTGTTGGAGTGTCCTTGGGGCATGCAGCCCCAAGGACACACTTTTCCCAGACCATGGGGAAGTGGCATTTTGCTGCTTCCCCATGGTCTGGGAAAACCAGGGAGGCCTGGGAGAACTCCCTTTTGGGGCTCCTTGGAGAAATCTCCCCAGAAGGAGCCCAGAAACGGAGCTCCAGGGAGGCCTGGGAGAACTCCCTTTTGGGGCTCCTTGGGAAATCTCCCCAGACAGAGCCCTGAAAGGGAGTTCTTTTGGGGGAGTGGCTCATTCCCATGGCAGCCAAAGTGCCACGGGAATGATCCTGAGGGGAAAGAGGCATGCAGCCCCACGGACACCCCTTTTCCAGCCCAAAGAGAAGCGGCAATTTGCCAATTCTCTTTGGGCTGGAAAAAGCAAGACTGGGGCCTCAGGTGCTGCTGGTAAGGCTGCCCTGGCCCCAATCCAGAGCACAAAAGGAAGGAGCGCTTCTGGGTGCTCCTTCCTTGCTGCGCAGCTGTGCCGTGTCGTTTGGTTGCTGCGGCAATGCTGTGCAGCATAGAGTGGAGGCACAGACTCACCCTTGAAGGGGCAATCTGCACAGCCCCTTAGATATCTTGTTTATCTTTCCCATAAGTAACTTTCCCACTGTACTGCTAGCATGGGATTTGCACTTTGAGCAGCTTGACTCATATGTGATAGTTTTCCTGTTAGAATTCTGCTCAGGCTTGAGTCAAAAGCACACACAAGACCCAGCCTAAATGCGTAACACAGCTTTCCATAACATCACCGGGGGAATGTGTGAGAACTTTATGTCAGGTAATTTTTAATCAGAATTTGCTTCAGAAGTTAATCAAAATTTACAAAATCCATACGTGGACAAAAACAAAACTTTTACTTTGTGCATTTCTCATGGTGTGGCATGGAAGACTCAGTGAGTGAATGACTTTTCTGTCATAACATTTATGATGACAGTTATGGCTCATAGATCTGATTTAGTTTAATTTTACTTGGCAGAAACATCTGAGCAGTGTCTCTGAAGAGGATCTTAATGTTCGGGCATGTAGGAGGGCTGCATGCGACCCTCAGGTCCAGACATGGCTCACTTCTACCTTAAATAGATCTAGTAAATAGATCTAGTAAAGCACTGGCATAGTGTAAGCAAAACATTCCACCTCAGTTGATGATTCTTGGCTTCTATGTCTTTTACCAATAATTTCATGATCATGTTATATAGGTTGCCCCGTGTAAAATGTGTTGCAACAGTCTAAATGGGAGTTTACCAGAGCCTGGGATGACTTTGTGTGCTTGTATCTCATTTAGTATAATCTAAGCAAAGGTTTAAGTGTTTATTATAACTATATCGTCATATATATTTGTAAATGTCTAATTTTCATGCTGCTAAGTCAAATCTAAATAAGAAAACAAATCATACAGGAGTGAAAGAAGCTGCCTTACCCTGATTCTGCACTGACTGCCACCAATTCAGTGGTTTCCACCACCCGCCCCATCTCTTACCTGGAGACACCAGAGATTGAAACTGGGAACTTCAATATGCAGTGCATGTGCTCTGTCACTGAGCTACAGTCCCTCCCTATGGGTGAGGCCTGTTGTAGTTAGAAAAGAGTGTTGTGTTGGAAGTATGTGTCAGGTTCGCTTGAAAAAGCCTGGGGAAATTCTACACCCTTGAGATGACTATATTCTTTTTGAAGATATTTATACTGAAGAGATATGACTTTGAGGGAGATACAGAAGTTTGTTCCCTTACCCCCACACATGCAAATGAAATAAATTAACTCTGGTCTTGAAGATGATTATACCTCCTACAGGTGAGATTTCTCACCCTCCCCAGCTCTTGCTGTCTACTCCCTGACTCCAGCTCTGTTATGGTAGTCTATGACCACAAAATTTAGATGTGCCATACCTTCTAGCTATGAGCGTTCCCTCAGAATCTGATCTACTCAAACCATCTAAATAACATCAAAAAGAAGACAGCCCTCTGAGGGGAAAAGAAGTGTTCCCAGGCTTTTTTATTCTAACCTGATAAATACTTTTGACAGAGGACTCTTCTCCAACAATGAGAATTTTGGAGGGAAACCCCACAGATATCCATATCTTCAAAGGAAGATATCTTTAAAAATGCAGCATTCTTCAAAGGGGGAACACCACCCTCAGCTATGAGAAGTTCTTTAAAGTGGGAACCCACCAGCACTGCAAATTCTCTGAGGATATACTTCCCAAGTGTGTCAGAAACTTGGAAAAGAGAAAAGTTTTCCCCCCACCTTTGCACCATAACACTTGGGAAACTATTTTTAAATCTGCTCCTCTTTAAACCATATTTGCATGCTCTGTACATATTTATAATTATGGAAAGGCCCTACATAACACAAACCTCCTCTTACAAACAACATATTGGATTAAAAAAAAGACAAATAACATAACAACTAACAAAATTCTCAATTTTAAACTAAATCATTTATTAAGACATTATTAGGATTATTTGTACTGCACTGTCAGGGCTATTTTAACATAGTTTCTTGAATTCCATCAGTGATGCCAGTGCCTTTGTATGCATTATATTGTAGAATATACACTAGAAGGAACATCATGAATGGTCTAAAACCTATTCTGATTGTGTCCATGAATGTGCACTTTAATTATAGATGCTCAAAAGGGAAACTGAGATTTTCAATTTATTGTAGGGTATATTATTATTGGATCATATTCATACCATATTTGGAATCACATAGATGCCTGTAAGGTCAAATGTCCTACAGAATGATCTCTCATCCCCCCACCACTTGCTCCCTCTCTTTTTCCTTCCAAACTGACTTCATTTGGGCATCATACTGAACTGCATTTCAACATTTGGCACAATATATGAACAAATCTAGGTATCTGCTGGGTTCCTTGCTCCCTCTCCTTCACTCATTCTGTGCATCCAAGAGGCAAAACAGTCTGGTAGCTTTTCTTTTCTTTTAAAACTAAATGCTTTTTATTTCAATCTTGTGTCATCCAACCAACAACTATGGCTCATGTTTACAATAAATCCAAGTATGTTAATTGTAAACTATAACAAAGACGTCAAGGATCATGGAGACGGTTTGTTTAAACAAACCATAGTTAACATTGAGCACAGTTTAGGGTTTCAGCAAAGTGATATGATTAGTAGAAAGCAGAAGTGAAAAGTTCTTGATTCCTCCTTTTGGTCATGCCAGATGAAGGCACAATTAAACTCAGGATTTACCCAGTGTGGTTCATGTTGTTTTCATGTTATAACTAAATGTAACTACTGTTACATCCTTATAAGTTGCCTGTCTTTGCCATGGAATCTAGTTTAGCTTCAATACAGGCATGCTTTATAGCCAACTAAAGTGGAAACATATTTCATGGTAGGGATATTTACCTCAGGGCCTTCATGTGTTATTCTCATGAGGATTGTATGCAAAAGGATACATAAGCTCTTTTTGGCCCAGAACAGATGGGCCAAATGAAGCCTCTTCTGAGGTGTGGCTTTCAAATGACACATGCCTCCAGCATGGCTGGAAGCCATGCCAAAGTCATACTTCAGTCCTTTGGACCAGAGGGAAAAGGAGCCAGGATAATCTGGCTCCTGGCAGCACATGTTGGGCCCTGCATCCGTGGCCCACTTTGAGAGCTGTCCATGTCGTCAACAGGCCCTGACCTGGTTGCAGCTGGAGTGTATTTGGGCTGCTCTTTTGCACCCATCTACTCTGGCCTATGGTCTGTTTCCTCACACCAGTCTATGAAAGCTTATGATACAACATATTTCTCACAGTTAGTCTCAAAGGTACTGATATATCATCCATAACACTCTTAAACAAGAATGTCATGGAATTTTCACCTTTTCATTTTGTAGGTGTGGTAAATTTTTTGTTGCTTTTCTTGTGAGAAATATGTTGCATACTCCCCCTGTGGAAAAGTTCATATGATTTAAATGTGTAGACTGAGCATCCTAATCAGAAAGGTACGTTCCATTTATATGAAATGAATACCCTGTGATAACTTTTCCGGCTGAACTGAAAAAGCCCATGTTGCATCATTTACTGATTTTAAAACCCTTCCTTTAAAAAACAAACTAAACATATGCTGAGTTAGCTTCTGGCAGGCAAGAGTAAATAAACAAAGCTTACAGAGTACATGGATGTATATCACTTGATCACAACTGAACACATAAACATCCTCCACTGAATATGGTATTTAAAGAGATATGACATTATATGAAAAGATTTTCTGCAAGGTTTGATCTGTAGTGTGTGTTTAGCACATGAAAGACATCACTTAATGGTCTAGTCATTGAGGTATTAGTACCATTTATTCTTAGTGATGAGCTCCCCCTGGGGAAAGTTAATTATGGCCAAGAGGACATCTGCAAGAATCAATTTATGGGATCAGACTCACTATTTCAAAGCGTCAAAACTCTGCTTACCACATATGCTATGGCATTGCTCTTCTCTAATATTCTGCATATTTTTAATTGCCTGCGGGCCATCCACATTCTATGGATTCTAGTTAGGACAATTTTTGCTCCTATGAAAAGTATTCTTCAAGACAATTCCTATCAGGGCCCTGCTGAAGCAGTCCACTTTGAAAATACAAGAAGTACGCATGCAAGTGCAGGTTTGGATCAGCAGAGGGATGTCTTAGAAGAAAAAAGCTGTAGCTTCCCCAACCAAAATGTGTGGAGCTTTACTACACTGTCAGAAGTGGACATTGAACTTCTGCATGAGTACCTGTAGTCTACCTACTTTTTATCATTGCCTGTAAAAGTATGTAAATTGAAAAGGTTACAAGTGAAAAAACACTAAAATTTTGTGATTGTGGTAGGCACCATGAAATCTTGTTTGAAAGCACACATCAGTTTTGTCCCTGATCATTGACCTTCCAAACATTTACTGAATTTGTAACACATTTATGAATATATGTAGCCAAAATGGACTTCAGTACAGATAACATTGTTATCTGTTGCATTCCAGAGTTCCTTGTTATCTATCTTGTCTTTCTTGCCCAATTTTCTCCTCTTTGTCCTTAGATGACACAACCCTATGGCAATGCTATCATGGCAACCCTTATGGCTACCCTTAGGTAAGGCTATCATGGGGTTTCTGAGCCTGAGTGTGCGTGACTTGCCCAAAGTCACCCAGTGGGCTTTCATGGCCAAGCAAGGATTTGAATCCTGGTCTCCAGAGTCATAGCCACATTAGCTCTGTTAGTTCTCACTACTCCAGGGTTTTTGGTTATCATCATTATGTAACACATTATGTTTTTAGCTCCTTTAAATTTGGTTTAAAATATTTTTGGCCCACTCCCATCACCCTACTACACCCCCAATCAACATTTTAAAGCAATAGGGAAACAAATCAATTTGGGGGTTGGAGGTTAAATAGTGTGATACAGTGGTTTGAGTGTTGGATTGTGATTATGGAGATCAGGATTTGAATCCCTGCTCGAGCATAAAAACCCATTTTGTGACCTCTGACAAGTCATTCTCTCTCAGCCTCAGAGGCTGCAATTCCCCCCCCCCCAGGAAACTTGCCAAGAAAACACAATGATAGGTTTACCTTAAAATCGCCATAAGTTAAAAAAAAATGACTTGGAGTCACACCACCACCACCACCACCACCAAAATAACAAGTAGAATTGATTCAACCACTCCTCAAGAAGCAGATCCCCCAAAGTGGTACTGGAAGGGAAGCTCCCAGGCAAAAACTCAGTTTAGGGTCACCCCACATCCCAGGTCAGGCAAAACAAAAGCTCTATATATGCCCACACTTTCCTGAATTCATCCTATTATAGCCCTTGGAAAGCTGTGAATTGGAGCTGAAGGGAAAGAAGAACAGAAAAATAGTTTGGCAGTCAAATTGACGGTGAAGCTAGAACATCTTCTGGCATGTTAGTCAGCTGCTGACTTCACTCATTACCCCCTGGTATGCCAAAATATGGAGTTGCAGCCAATAAATGTGAGCATGTAGATCTTTATGACCCTTTTATTCCATCAGAGATACTTGCAGACATTATACTATTTCTCTCTTGCCCTCTTCCCACCTCCACTTTAGCTGTTGGGGCACATCCCATGTGAAGAAATAGCTGTTTGCAGTACTGGGGCAAGTCAGATGGCAGATGTTTTCCCCATATTCCCCCACAGTTCTGAATTGGTGTAAAGTGTAAAATTTATTTCCTCTCATTTCCAGATGCTGTGGAAAGCTACCTACTCCACCATGGCATAAATTCAAATGACTACCAATGCCTCTGTAACCAGTCAAGGTTTCAGTTTTTGTATCTTCTAAATGCTATGCATATCTCCATGTGGAACAAGGAGCAGTTTCCTTTTTAAACACAAAAACAACAACAGCCCTAAGTGTAGATGTACTGAACACTCCCTCTACTGTTCCAACCCAGAAGCAAAACAAGATGACTCTACATTTTCAGAATCCTGTCCCAATTATATTTCATTTAATAACACTCAAGGTTTTATTTTATTAAAAAAAATGTTGGCAGGAGGAAATGAAATGACACGATTTTATGGGATCATTCATCAAGAACTAATTGAAGCTTTCATACAGTTTAGTGATGATAAAATGTTGGTAACAATAAACAATAACAAAATTCACCAGAGAAGGATTTGTTTTGCCGTGATGAAAATGGTTCACTTTCATCCTGGGGATTCCTGGTTAAAAAGAGTCTCCAATTTAAAAAGGGATAAGCCCTAGCTCCTCTGCATAATGACAGGATGGAAGCTGTGTCAAATGTATTAGTATTGCTCCAGTGGAGCTATTCTCATTGTAAGCATTCGCTATTGTGTGAGACTGAGGGAGGATGCACATCCACCAATAGGATTTTTTTGTTTTTTTTATAAAAAAGTTGGATTAGTTTAGGGAAAAAACAGCTCTTGTGTAGTTTTAACTAAAAAGTAGAGTAAATGATCGCTTTAAAATATATAGGCAATATATCAGCAAATCTCCCTTATATTCATTTAACAGAATCCTCTACTGGTCCAGAGTAAACCCATTTATTGTAGGATTATTGCTCCCCCCCCACTCTGACCACCTCCTGCACACATGATGTGACTGACACATTATACAACATGCCAAAATAAACAGTTATTCCATTTACATTTTTGAAATATAATGTGAAAAGTATTTTATATGTTTAATCGGGTTGTGTACCTGATATTGCTCATCTGAATAAATGAGTAAATTAAAATGTGTTGAAAATAAGCATAGGTAAAAATAATAAAAGATCACATATTATTTAAATAATAGGAAGAAAGGTGGGATATAAATCCTGGAAAAAATAAATAAATAAATAAATAAATAAACACATTAATTTAAAGAATGGAATGCAGGCCTATATATAACTGCTCAGAAATAATCCCCATCATTTTACATGCAGCTGACTCCAAGGTAAGTGTGCAGAGGTTTGTATCCTCAGTTTCATGTAATATATGAAATACACTCTTAATAAAGAATGTATTTTGTATTATTTTTGTCATGCTGAAGTGACATTGTTTAAGATATTTGTGCAGAAAAACAAATGTACACTTTTTATTTATATATAAAGAGTTATTATTCATTCAGATCTTGACATTATTGCACACTGATCTCTAAAGATCACCAATTGTAATTGCTCAGTTTACCCCACTGAAAGGCACGAATACACAGCTGAATGCACTTCTTTTCATACTTGAATAGCTACTTTGGGTGTTGCTTTTTCTATTTTGTATCTCCCTCCCTCTTATGTGAACTCCTCTGAGACTGGGCACATAAACACTGCAGTTGCACATTTTTGTCTGGTGTGGAATGTCTGCAATCAGTTCAAATTTGTGGAAGAGAAGATGCATATGTAGTTCCATAGAGGGTACATATGAACACATGTATTTGTGTAACTTTTGCCAAAGGTAATATAACACAATCAATGCACAAATGCATTGCAGGATTTTATCCTATGCAACTCTGACATAGGATCTTGACCACTGCAACATTAATATGTAATAGTGCTTTTTTTTTTTTTTAAAGAAATAAACTTCCATAAGCCTATACTTTCCCTTGATCATTTGACCTCAGATTTTCTCTACTGGACTATGCTTCATTGAACTTATGAGTAAACATGCATGTGACTGCAGTTTATTTTTGTGGAACAACAGAGTGTGCAGGTGGCATGATTCCTGTGTTTTTCTAAAAATGGCTGTGCTAAAATGTTGTGTTTAATCATACACTTTGAGTTAAACATGTACACAAATTCAGATTATTTAATCATAGAAAAAAATCTAAATGAGCTAAACTCAACACCAGTAATCTATCCACGTGGAAATCAATCTAACATATAGAGGTTGTGAAAGGAATAACACATGTCTAGGGAATGGGAGAAATCCCAAAAACTGTATTGTGCTGTGATCTTCCTCTGTGCCAGTGGTGGGTAAACTCTGAGGGTTGTGGTACCAGAAGGCAAGGGACAAAGGCAAGAGCCACACAGAGCTATCCTAAGGTATATATCACTTCCAAGCCGCATGATTCCCACTTCTGTTAAATGCTTAGGAAGGAAGAACAGTAAATATAAACTGTGGATAGTGATTAGACATGACTCCATTTTAAATCTCTTTGTCAAATGTGGCATAGAACTACTAGAAAACATATGAATCATGTGATGGCAAATGATATAAGGTGCTGTTTTGTGCCTCTGGGTTGGTTTATTTCTCAGCACTTAGATAACTCCATGTTGACCCTAAGGAAAGCATTTTGAAAAGCAGTTTTTCAGGACCATGGTCAGCACTAGTGTCAATTTCTGCTGCTTTCTCCTTCAAGTTAGCAGCTACAGAAACACTCTTGTTACAAAATTATATCATTGTGCCTCCCATTCAGTGGCAATATGCCTAAATGCCAGGCATTTAGTGTAGTCAGGATTTACTTTCACCCTGCCCACAAAAACAATTCCTAGAGGGTAGACATGTTGATAGGACAAAAACAACATCAAAACATCAAATGAACATTAAAGATGAAAAGCTTTTATTTAGCAAGGCTTTTGTGCACTGCAGCTTACTTCTGGCATGTCTGTATCAGCCATTTGCAGTGCTTTCCCCATGTCCTCATGTCATCCCATCCAGATGACACAAAGCCAAAGGACCAATTCACGTGTGGGCTGTTCAAACGAGAAGGACAGTTTTACTGTGAATCCAGGCCATCCCTGTGTTAAACCAAATTCAAAAGACTCACCATTTGATCTGGATCTTCCCAAAAAAAAAAATCTGGAGCAGAGCAGAGTGATGATGGGCAGATGTCTACACAGTGTCTTGCTGTGGCACCTGCTGCTGCTGGTGGCGGAACTCTTGTGAGGCCACAATGAGGTGCACAACCATGTGACTGACATGGGGTGCCTTGTTTATGGCCTCAGAAGAAGGATGTGCAGTGGTGGCAGCAGCAGCAGATGGCATAGTGGGATGCTGTGTTGACAGCCACCTGGCATCACTCTGGCCACCTGGCATCACTCTGGCATGCACAGGCAGTGGTGGTGATGGTGGTGAATTTGGGCAGCTTCATGCCCAGAATACCCCAGGAGCAGCCTGGAGCATTCTGGCCAGTGTAGACCCACACTTCATCAATTGGATCTGATGAACCACTCTATATTCCAGGAAAACTTTTGCCATATAAAATATGTTCATCTTTAATGAGCCACTGAAAGGTGAGGAAACCAACCTGCTGGCAACATGTGGCCCTCTAGGGCAATTTTGCATCCCTCAGTCCTCATGAAGACCCTCACACACACAATTTGAGTGGCTGAATATTGCCCACAGATTGCCATTTCAATAGGCCTCTTGGACTGGCACAAGTCTAGCCCCCGCCCAATCCGGTGGAAATCAATCACACACTGTAGGAGGTAATTGCATCTGGGAACAGAAACTATCTTCTTTTTCCTTGTGTTATTTTGTAATTATTACATTACATTACATTATATTTTTTATAATATTATAAATGTTTATTTTGAAGCTGAGTTTAAAAACTGAAATTTAGGACCTGAACAGAGAGGCCAAAATAAAGCTGCTTTGGGTTACTTTGGAGGTATGCTGTTCAAATGACACATACATCTTAAGAGGCCAGAAGCTATGCCAAAGCTGCGCTCCAGTCCTTATGACTGGAGCATGTCTTTGGCACGGCTTCCAGCAGGACACATACATCATTTAAACAGCATACCTCCAAAGTGACCTGAAGCAGCTTTATTTTGGATTGTCTGTTCGAGCCCTTAGGTTAATATTCTATTACCCTAAGATGTACCACATTTGAACCTCAGAGCTTATGCACACAATCTTTATGAAATTACTGGACTTAAATGTAATAACTCTTTGGCAATACTCATGAGGGGTACAACTTTTTTCCTGTTGATGTTGATGATATAGAACTTCCTTGTCTGAACACTATAAAAAACATTGCAAATGACATACTGTATCTACTTAAGTGTACTGAATCTTAGCTAAGACCAAGGAGGTGGCACACACAATTTTGTGTCTTCTCTCTGCTCTGGCAGCTATGAAACTCTGAGAAGGGTC
Organism: Urosaurus nigricauda; assembly: GCA_034509955.1. Lineage (NCBI taxonomy): Eukaryota > Metazoa > Chordata > Lepidosauria > Squamata > Phrynosomatidae > Urosaurus > Urosaurus nigricauda. The sequence continues at coordinate 268,609,691 of JAOEGL010000001.1, forward strand.
AACACTTTCATTGCCTAATGGTGGGACTACATGTATGTGTGGCTGAAAAGCTGAATGTAATATGAGTGCAGTTCTGTACACACATACATTGATGTCATAAAGTTCCATGCTGCCTTGGAGTATGCACAAATAACAATAACTTGAGAATGATTATGCTGTAAAATTGTTTTAAAGAAATTATTAATTGTGATAGAACACTTATCCAGACTGGTTCTAACCTTTAATAAATAATAATAATAAATCTTTATTTCTAGCCCGCTCCTCTGTAGAGCACAATCTTTGGGCTCTTGTCAATCAATTTGCCCATTTAGCTTCAAGATCTCTAGCTTATCTTTTCTGAAATTTATCAGAGATTTCTCCCTGATCAAAATTGCCAATTTGCCCTATTCAGCAAACTCCACTGTCTTAATCAGCCAATCCTTTTGTTGTGCAATAAATACTTCCTCCCATTTTCAAGTATAAACAATTCTTGCAAAGTCTTTCCATGTGTTTCTATGATCCATTTGATTGTCTAACATTCCTAGTAGAAAAGTCTCTGTTTTCTGGATCTCTGTTTTCTCTACATATTTTTTTAAATGTCATCCTACATTTTGTGAATTAGGATTGTTCATACAGAAAAAGCAAAAGATATATAAGTGTTTATAGAAAGTATAGAACAAATGCCATGACTCAGTTCAATGGAATTCTGGGAATAGTACTTTGTTGAGTCATGAGAGCTCTCTGACAGAGAAAGCTAAATGTCTCACATAACTACAGTTCCCAGAATTCCATGGCATTGAGCCATGGCAGTTAAAGTGGTCTCAAACTGGATTATTTCTGCAGTGCAGATGCAACCTTCAATCTATTTCATCTTTTCCATTTTTGACTCTTTAACAGAAAAACCTCATGTTTATATCCCCCCCCCCCCACATTCTAAAGGTTATAATTGGCTGGTTCCAACCAGGCTTGCCCAGCTTTTCTTTTCACAATTATTTATCTCTGTTTCATAATATTTTATGTTCTTTGAGTGCACATTGTCTTTTTCATAATCTGAAGCTGCAAAATAATTCAAGTTTCCTAAACCTCTAAGTATCTAGCAACAGACTTGTGGTCTTAAAACACAATCCTTGTCTTAAGACACAATTAGCTGAGAAAAGCCCCACTGATTCCAGTGGGACCTTTATGTAAACAGGCATAGGATTGTGGAGCCTCAGAAATGCATGTTCATCACTTTCCTTCTCATTATTTCTTAGATGAATCGCAGCTGAGCTCAGCTTACCTGTTTATTCCCTTGAGTGTTTCTGTCTGTGGTTTTTGATCTGCAAGGGTTCATTCATACATGGCAGTTATGATCATGAAGTGATGGAACAGATATGTGTGAAAAGCTTCCTAGAATGAGGCCTTCCAAGTTTAATCAATGCCCTGTTCAGACTAAATGTGTCACTAAAGTGCAGAGCCATGCGTACAGACTCTGCCCCCATTCTCCCAGTGCTCTGGGCCCTGGCACTCAACACACTCAGTGTAAACCTTGCTGCACCAAGCAGCATTTCTACCTGCCCTGTCTGGAATTTGAGTAGTGCTTTGATCACAGACAGGGACCTTGATGAAGAGAACAGAATTTCCATTCAGACTTTGCTGCCCTATACATCTAAACTGAAGGGATTGGTTAGATATACATTGAGATATTCGTAATACATGGTCCTAATTTCTGTTCAATTGTTTAGCCTGTCCTGTTCAGACTGAAGAAATGAATAGGGTTAGAATTTGTCTAATATCCTCAAACTTCATTCTGGTGTTTTTTGTGTCTGTGTGACATATCTCCTACTATATCCCAGAATTTTACTGAATGTTATTCTACATCATAGAGTTACAGATTCATAGACCTGGTATAGATCCCAAGGGTAATCTAGACCACCAACCCCTGCCAATGCAGGAATCCACAATTAAAGCATTTCTTGCAAAGATGGTCATCCAATCTCTCTTTAAAAACATCAATCTTCTAAGGTAGTCCATCACACTATCAAACACCTTGTACAAGCAGGAATTTCTTTCTAATATTTAGTCAGAACATCTTTTCTTGTAATTTGAATCCATTAGCCCTGGTGGCGCAGTGGTTAAATGCCTGTACTGCAGCCACTCACTCAAAACCAGAAGGTGGCGAGTTCAAGACCAGCAAAGGGCTGAAGCTCGACTCAGGCTTGCATCCTTCCGAGGTCGCTAAAATGAGTACCCAGATTGTTGGGGGGCAAATAGCTTACAATTGTAAATGAAGCTGTTTGTTTAACAAATTGTAAGCCGCTCTGATAGTCTTGGCTGAAGAGCGGGGTATAAATAAAACATTATTATTATTATTATTATTATTATTATTATTATTATTAGTTTGGATTCTTCTGGAGCACCAGAACACCAAACAGAATTCATTAGTTTGGATTCTTCTGGAGCACCAGAAAACAAGCTCACTCCATCTTCCACATAACAGACCTTCTGTTATGTGAAGATGACTAATTGTGACACTTCTCATTTGTTCTTTTTATGTCTAGAACCTTGCTAGGCTGATGAGTCAACAGTTGCCCAGGTCTACCCTTACCTGTTGAAGATGGGCACAACATTTATCTGCCTTCTATCTGTGGAGACCTTACTTATTATTTCTCAAGGATTTTCAAAGTCTGTAGACAGAAGATCTAAGATTAAACCTCAATGTTCTTTTAACAGTCCTGACTGGAGTTAATCTGGCCCCAGAGATATGAATTCATTTGAAGTAGCCAGTTGTTCCTATACCACTTCTTTATCTATTTTACCCTGTAAACTACCATCACCAACCCAACATATTTTATTGTATTTTCTGCCCATTGAGCAGAATTTTCCCTTGGAAGAAGACAGAAGCAAAGTACATGTTGAGCATTTCCACTTTCTCTGACCTCTATTATCATTTCTCCATTTTCTCCATGCAGTAGACCTACAATACTTGTTTGTTCTTTCTCTTGCAATAAACAAAGATTAAACTCTTACATCCCCTTTTATTATTGTTCACTTCAACAACGCTGAACTCATTCTGAGATTTTGCCCCTCCTGACCTTTTCTCTAAAAACATTGGTTACTTGATCATACTCTTCCTTGGTGATTTGTCCCATTCTATTTCTTGTACATGTCCCCTTTTAATCTCAGTTCATCTGAATGTTCCTTATGCATCCTGGTTTCTTTAGATGTTTCTACCTTTCGTGAACTGTTTGTGACTATGTCTTATTGTTTATTTTATAATCCTTATGCATCTGAGGAAGTAGGGTCAAGGCTCATGCTACCAGCTTATTTCTTTCAGTTAGTCTCAAAGGTGCTGCAAGACCCCTTTGCATACTTTATACTCCATCTAGCTCTCTGAGGTAAATAGGAATTGAAAATGGATGGTCAATATTATGCCTATTTCTTCAAAAGATTGGATCCATTCCTTCTCTTTCTGGAGTGAACATTGGTCCATGGTAGATTCTGACTTCTTCACCTAAATGGATATGATTAATCTCTATGATTAATTAGTGTTTTGTGAGCTATTTTAAAAAGTAACTCTGTTCCACATTTTAGAATTAACTCCATTTTTTTAAAAAATGGAATCATTTAAAGAATAAAGGCATCCCACTCTTGTAACTTGGTGGGGTTTCAAAACAGTCGTAATAAACCAAGGTAATAATTATGTTTCAAATAATTATGTTTCAAATGAGTCACATTTGCTACTAGCCTTGGTTTACATGAGAAGAACTGTCTATTACGATTTTCAGCTTGTAAAGCTAACAGATAATAGGTTGAACTTTTCTTACTGTTTTTAGTGTGTCAATATGCCTCCCTCATTTCCTGGCATAAATTTTCACTTCTGTATAACAATGCAAAATGAGATAATTATTAGGTATTTTTTGTTTGCAGTTGTTACTTGAAAGGCAGGAAAACAGATTTGTGACTCAGGGAGTTGTATTCCCTTGTCTTTGTTGGCAATGTAATGTCTGCCCAGCTAAAGCAGAGGAAGACTGCAAGAGAAAGGTGCCAGCAATAAGAAAGAAGCTCTTAAGTTGAGAGTGGCTCTTCCAAAGTGTGCACACACTCATTGGATAGAGACAACAATTCAAGCAGTAATTAAAAGCATGTGGTGTCTTTAGACAATCCTTTTAACTTCTATGGTTCTTATTAGATATTTCAATTGCTTTTTCTGATGAAGAGCAAATTTTGAGCATTGTATTTATGTCATTTCATTTGCATGGTAAATGTATGACATTTGCATTTTCTCCCAAGCATCTGCACAGACAGAGATGGATGCAGATAATATGGCCTTGTAGAATTCTTAAAATAAGAAACGTGAAACATGTTACATTTTGGTTTTACTTTTCAATAGCAAAAGTATTAATGCTGATTTATTGAAAAACTAGAATGGGCAGAAAGAAAAACGGAAGGACAAAGAGCTGTGAAGTGTAATATGGAAAAAATGAATATTTAGCAGTTTAGTACTATCTATTGCCTGTTAATGTTCTCCTTTTGCGCCTATGCATGTCACATTCTCTAGACCACAATAACTATCCCATGAGCCTTTTAACTCACTAACTTTGTCTTTTCTCTAGAAAAAAGATCTCATTGCCATTAGAATAACTAGGAGGATATCAGTCTTGAAGTCTTTCTACCTTTGGCCTTTAAGCACAAACCGATTTGTTTCATCATTCTTTAGATCTTGTCTTGTCACCCTACTGTCTTAAAACATCAACAGGAGAAAGTTTTGTACACATGTGAGGTGAGGTGAGGAGATAAAATGTTTAAGCTCCAGGTCAGTTCCCTTTAGGACTGTCACAGTATGATTTGTTAACTATTACAGGTCAAATACTGGGAGAAAGGCTTTGATAGTTATCTGTATTGGGTGGATAACAGCACACAATATGGAATTCTACACTGTCTTTGTACTTCTCCCCAGCAGTTTAAAATCAACTCAGCAGGGAAGACCACAGCTTCTTCAGATTGCAACCCATATCTTTTTAACTGGACATCATTCCAGGAATTTGAAAGAGTTGTTTCAGGACATCATTCCCAGAGACTGAAAAAGCTGACTTGGGGATTTTGGGAGTTAAGATGAAGGATGGAATGAGGGACTATATTATACCACAGGTATATATAGCAGTTAATATTTCTTTTCTCTTTTCTTTTAAAGTAACTCAAAATAACTTTATATTACTTTTGCAAAATGGGGGAGTAATAAGAGAGATGGCTGACTTCCACATTAGTGGGGTGGGTGACCAGTTCTAAATTTTAGTCGATACTTTAAAGAAGCTATCCAATGTGCTCAACCCTATCCCTAAAATTGCTTTGGTACCTTTACAGTTCAGATTAAAACTCAGAATGAACTCTCTGCTCCATTGACACTGAAGGCACCGGTCACCCACATTCACTGGGGTTAGGGGAACAGTGCCACCATGAAAGTGGAAAAACCGCAAATGGAAATTTTTATCTGAGAAAACAACTCTTTAGAATTGCTAGGTCCTCCATTGTAATTCTTTTGTCAACATCAACTAGAATATCTGCATAGAATTATGCAGAACTACCTACAATGCCTAGAGAAGTGTTTTTTTCTAGGACTCTAGGTCCTCCAGTGTGACTCTATGGTCAACTTTCAGCAGAGTCACACTGGAGGACATAGAGAGTCCCAGGGAGAAGGAATCAATTAAATCCATAAATGATTAAATTTGCAATAGTCAAATCTGTAAATGTGAAGCACCAATAAAAAGATTGCAAGCATAGTGTAACCACATTTTGTGCCTTAAAATGATAACTGTAACTACATTTTAAAGGCATTTTTTCAAAGATCTGAGTTGGCCAATATGATATTCTAGACTAAATTGATATCTTCCATGTGGAAAGCCATGTGACACAACCTTCACTAAGCCAGATCTTTTCTACAGCACATGTTGTCCCAACATTATAGGAGCCCAGGTGAGGCAGTGATTAAATGCTAGTACTGCTGCCACTCACTCACAAACCACAAGTTCAAGCCCAGCCAGGGCATTCTTCTGAGGTCACTAAAATGAGTACACAGCTTGTTGGGGCCATTTAGCTTAGATACTGCTTAGATACTGCTCAGTGCAGTATGAAATGGCATATAAATGAAGCTGTTATTGCTATTTTTAGGTATCTATTGGTTTCATGTGGAATGGTACCTGAAACCATGTGGAGAATAACCAAAGTAGGAATTCCTCTGTAAATTATTCTCCTATTCTCTTTGATGATGACTCAACTCAACTCACCTCTCCACCACAGTAGAAAAACAGAGAAGTGCCAATCATCATCTTTATCATCATCATCATCATCATCATCATCATCATCAATACAGAAAAGTTGGCATAATTTTGTAAATTTTTCCCCACTTATTTTTTCTTCTACTTTGGCATAACTTTATGACTTCCCCCCCCCCCCCAGTTGTTATCTTTGTTCTTGATATGTTTTTCCAAGGTAGAGATAGTAATCATATAGTCCTTCAGATGTTGTTGGGCAGCAACTTCCAATAGCCATCAAAGGTGATGGTTATTAAAACTAGGCATTACAATCCTACAATGTATAGAGGGCCATGCAATTTCCACTTTTTATCTAAGGAAATGAAGCTTGAGATACCATGGAAGAAGGAGACATTATCTATGGTCTTTGCAAATCATCACCTCCTACATAAAATGTGTGCTAGTGTTTTTGTTTTTTTTTTAAGTTTTGGTTTTTCAGGAATTAATGGAATCACAAGGTGTTTTCTGCTTTAGAAGAACTCATTTGAGAGGCTGTAAAGAGAATGTGAATGTGCCGCTTAAATACTGTAAGGGCACTAGATCTTGAAAGCTAATCAGAGTCAGCCATGTTTAGTACTTGTATGGGAGACTACCAATGAATACCAGGCGCTGTAGGCTTCAAAGTATTCTTTGCCTAAGAAAGTCCAATGAAATTCACCAGGTCACCATAAATTGACAGGAGACTTGAATGTGTGTGTGTGCGAGCACACACACAGGGAATGTGGCAATTCTATTGTTTTGTGCTTTACAGAATATATGAAAGGGACAGTCTCCAATTAATTATTGCTATCCAAGCTGCTTCCTGCAAGCCTAACCCACCTTGTTCAATGTGTAGTCCAAGAATCTAAGGATGAAAACTGATGAGTGGGTGCTCAGTTGGTTATTTTGGAGTACATGTTAGTTTACTGCTCACATAAGCTTTAGCTCCCTTCTCTCATTAATTTGCTTTGCAAATGCAAACTAGGTTAAAATTAGTTGTGTCAATTGAGCTTCAGTTTGTTGCTTAACTATCAGCAAGATCTCTCTGCAATGTTAGCAGGGGCCCAATTTCGCTGTAAGACTGGAAGTTCCAAGCGAGAGTGTCCACTTATAGTTAATATTTCATGAGGGCTTCTTAACGATGTCCTTTCTGTAGCTGTTTTGTGATTGCTTTTGCTAGACAAACTTCCATTATCTGTATTTTTGCTTATTTTTCCTCCCCCCAGTAGTATAAAGGCATATATGCTAATAAGGGCTATGAAGCATTTCTCCTTAACAAGATTAGTCCCATAGGTTTATAAGCATGCGTGTATCTGCTCATAAGTCCTGCGTGTTTACAGCAAACAGTACATTTTATGGCAGAACACATTGATGGAAAAATTAAGATTTAACCTCCCCTCTGACAAGAAGGTTGCATTAGTTGCCTTAGTTTTGTTGTCCTCTCACCAACCCCTAACAGTCTCAGGCTGTTAGCCAACAGGGCAGTATTTGTAGAAACTGATTTAAAGGCTGTACAATCTCACAAATATTCATTAATTTTAAAGAAGATGATTCTCCAGTGTCAAAGACCTCATAGAAACTGATGAAGGCAAAAAGTCTAAAGTTTATACTTCCTTTGGTTTTCTCCTTTTTCTTTTTTCTAAAAATGTGATTTCTTTTCAGTGGATTTTTTGAAGTGTGGGTTTCTGTTTTTGGCACATCCTACATAAGAAACAGACTGTTTTTAGCACTCATTTCATGCCATTATTTCTCAATTCAGCTGTATTAGGGTGAAAAATATTAAGGAATGCTGGTATAGTAAATATGATCCAGTCCTTCATTCATTGTAGATTTTGGGTTTTGTCCCTTTTCCAAGTGGTTCATATCAAAAGTCATACATAATTTGGTATTAAAACTCAGTAATAGTTTCGATTGAAACATTGCAAGATAAAACTAGTGCACAAGCAAAAACAGAAAATTGAAACTTTTGTGTTACAGAAAGAGTGGAATTCTATAGGGAGGGAAAACTGGCAATAGTATTCAGCCCTCCAAGTCTGTCTCTACAGTTCCATGTTGCATCACATGCTTCTTCCTATACTGGGGGGAAATGGGATGACATTACATCTCCTGGAAGCTCCTAAGGCCCCATTTCCACTTGTCATTTTGATGTGGATTTTATTTGATGCGATCCAACACAGTGGCTAATTTGCATTCAAATCAAATTTTCTTCTTTGTTTCCATTTAAAAGGAGTAACAAAGTACTCCACATTAAATTTAGCCTTAATCGTTTCCATTACCCTTAACCCACATTATCTTATCCCGCATTATGTAGTCCATCATTCCCATTGATGCCCCAAACCTGTTTTTTTTAGGGGGGGGGGGGGTTTAAGCGAGCTGTCAATCTCTCGCAAAAGTGATTTTATGTCACTTTGACATGTATTATCTCACTTTATTTTAAAGCGGGGTATGTATTCTCCCCGTTTCCACTACAATTTTAAAAAGGGTATTTCTGGTGTGTCCAGCCAATCATTTTCCACAGTAAGTTTTTGGCAACCCATTGCTGTCTTTTCTAGTCTCTTTTTTTGGCCCATGTGGTGAAAGCATCAGATCTCCTCTGAGAGCATCATGGCTCCCAGATCCCCACAGTTGGTGCAGGCTCTGCTCTGAGTGGATGAGCAATGCCTCCTTTTCAGGCATGAATGCAACACCCAGAATGCAAGCCATTCTGACCAGGAGATTCTGGGGGATGCAGTCCGAGAGGAAGTTGTCCTGAGTGAATGAGCAATGCCTTCTCTTCAGGGACGAATGCAACACCCAGAATCCCCTCTTTAGAGCCATCCTGACCAGGGGATTCTTGGGGATGCAGTCTGAGAGGAAGGTGTCCTGAGTGGAGAGAGCAATTGCAATTTTGAGAAATGGAAAACAGTGATCCCTCCGTTGTTCAGTGATCCACCACAGAAAGGCTGAAAATGGCGCTGGGAGAACAAGGAAGGAGGAAAAAAGGATACACCCCGTGGCCAGCCCCTTTCACATTAGCCTTCCCAGTCAAACTAAAACAGATTTGACACAGTTTTATTTCCACTGATATGCCTCTGATCTGGCCTGGATTTTCCCAAAAGATGTGCTGGAAATGTGGTGGCAAATAACTCCGCAGTCACACCGCATGAATTCAGATTAAGACAGATTAAGACAATTCAGATTAAGACTGTGAATTGTTAGAGATTGACAGTGAATCCTAATGGAAACAAGGAACATGGAACCAAGAGCGAATGCGCTCTCAAAAAACATATCGCTGCAAAATCTTGGATAAGCCACTTTAAACATGAATGGAAATGGGGCCTAAAACTGGCTACTCACCTTTTAAACTTTTTGCAAAGCCCTGTACTTTTAACATAAACTTCCACATTTTCCCCTCAAACTGACCATTTGCTGTTTTATTCCCCCCCCCCCCCCCCATTTTCTTGCATTTTGGGACATGGGGTAGATTTGGGGAAAGGGCTGGACATTCAGAATTTGTTCATCCTGGCAGGGAAGGAAGGAAGGAAGGAAGGAAGGAAGGAAGGAAGGAAGGATGGATAGGAAGGAAGGAAGGAAGGAAGGAAGGAAGGAAGGAAAGAAGGAAGGAGAAGCACTGAGCAGTAGAATGGAATGGGCTGTATTTCTTGGAGATCAATTCAGCAAATGGGGCAAGGGAGTCTAATGGAGGAGCCAGTTATGGGTGATTATTCATAAAAATAAAAAAAAATAAAAATTATTTATAAAAGCAGAAGGTTGGATCTTTTTCATTCTTCCCAGGCTAAGTCTAGATCAAGAGAGGTGAGTGATTACTTAGAAACTGGCTGTTTCAACATGCACAGTCACAACAAGGTTAAATCAATCATGTTATGGAGGAGGGATGGGCAACTTTTAAGTGTCTAAGATCCATCTCCCAGACTTTTTTTCCCCCCAAGAAACAGGAACTGACTGAAGAGGCATATTTTTAAAACACATTTCTCAGTTTGCAAATATAGCAACTTTTCAAAAAATACAACTGCACACCCTACAATGTAATCATATCAATGGAATGCTCATCTTGATTTTAGTAAATGAAAAGATTCACTTTCTAGACAGTAGCAAGAGAAAACATCATGCTTTTGTGAAAGGTGAATCATTACCTCTTGCTATGAAAATAGAACTTACAAAAATGCCTCAGCTCTATCCAGTAGCCTATGGCTTATGCTTTTGTAAGGCCACATATACCATCATGACCATATGGATATTGTCTTCATTTACAATGATTAAATCTGTATACTTGTATATACTGAAACCCATTGTAGTTATACATGCAAATAGTTTTGGTGGTGTGGTTTAGAGTAAATGCATATTAAATCAGGGGTATTTAAATGAAAACTTCCAATTAGCACCAGATGGAATAATGTGTTTCCTTTCACAATGTAAATGTAACATTTTTTTTTAAAAAAAGGAACATGCACACATCTCTCAAACTTGCATATAGTTCACTTGAACTCTTGACTCTTCATACAGCAAACAGAGAGTTCGATATCCATTGTTGGCTTCTGATGTGCAAAGCAGTGATGATGTTGAAGGAGATTTTAACAGGGGAGAAGGAGGCTGGAAGCAGAGGTGTGTGCCTCTGAACTCATCTTTAAAGCATTCCTTGATTTATTTTCAGCCACTACTGTTGAACTTCCCTGTTTATTATCTTTTCTTTTTAAAAAAAATGATGGAGGGATTTGAAATCCTTGCATGTAGATTCCAGTGTTCTTCTGTCCTGTGCTGTGACCTTATGTAAAGTTCTTCACAAGAAAGTAGCAGTGGTTCCATTCCTTACCATGAATATATAATCGACGATTGAAAAGAATAGAAAAGCCTGGAGCTAGTACACAATGTGCCTGGCTAAATGCTGGGAATTTGGACCTCTGCCTTGCCTATTACTATAACCACCAGGACGCACCTGCCCTCTTGCCTTTAAATTTTTGTGCCCCAGCACTGAGCAGTGTACCAGCTCTAAGGAGCTACATTTGTTGACATAGTAGCTGTTTAATATCTATATTGACCACATCGTGTGTATTTACTTGACCTTGAAGACTAGGGACAGTTTGGGGATTTTGTTGGTCTACCGACCACCCCGTTGCCTAACAGACTCCCTGACCAAGCTCACACAGATGGTCTCGGAGCTGGTGCTGGAGTCTCCCAGGCTTCTTGTCCTGGGGGACCTCAACATCTGTGCCAAGGCCAGCTTGTTAAATCTGACTGGTGCATTTTGGGAGTTCATGGATTCCATGACTACCATGAGCCTGTCCATCTTAATTACGTTGTGCTGGTAATACACTCGATGTGGTCTTTGGCACAGATCAGGAAAATCCATGGGCAGAAGTCATTGTGTTTTTCTTTTTTACTTGTACCCCGCTCCGAGTGTATGAACAGAGGAGCGGGCTATAAATAAACTATTATTATTATTATTATTAATTATTATTATTATTATTACTGCCCTGTCATGGACAGACCACTTTCTGGTCAAGGTGGAACTAAAGGCCACTACCCATATCCCCCTCAGGGGTGGAGTACCGATTAAGATGGTCCGCCCATAAAGGCTGATGGAACACAAAAGGTTCCAAGAAGCCCTAGAGGGTTACATGGTTGAGAATGACAGTGACTCTGTTGATGCCCTCGTTGATACCTGGAACACCAACCTTGCCAGGGCTATAAACAGCATTGCTCCCGAGCATCCTCTCTGATGTGCTTCTAATAAGAAACCATGGTATACCCAAGATCTTCGTAGGGTGAAGCGAGACACGAGAGGACTAGAATGCCGCTGGTGCCAACACCATCGTTTATCTGACAAGACACTCCTAGAGAACTTGCGGAGTGGCAATCGATGCAGCAAAGAATTCATTCTATGCTACACGTATTGCATCGGCAGAGTCTTGTCCAGCAGAGCTTTTCAGGGTGGTTAAAGAACTAATTCAACGTCCTCCTACCCTGAACCCATGATTAGAATCTACCAATGCCTGCTGTGATGCTTTTAATGACTTTTTTGTTGATAAAATCTCTCGGATAAGGGCCGATCTAGATGCCAGCATTAGCACAGAAACTATAGAAGAGGTGTCCAGTGACTCCATGAATACTGTTAGACAGGATCACTTTGAGTTTGTAAGTACTGAGGATGTGGACAAGCTCCTTGGATGTGTTAGGAGGACAACATGCCCTCTCGATCCCTGCACATCCTGGTTGACCACCCAAGAAGAGGATGCGGTGATGACATTGCACCAACTTGTCATTAACACATCCCTCAGGGAGGGCAAATTTCCATCTGAGCTTAAACAAGCTGTCGTTAAACCACTTCTGAAAAAGCCCTCCCTGGACCCCTTGATAAGAAATAATTATAGGCCAGTCTCCTTGTTACCATTCTTGGGCAAGGTGATCAGGGGGCAGTTGCCTTCCAACTCTAAGCTGTCTTGGATGAAGTCGATTATCTAGACCCATTTCAAACTGACTTCAGGACAGAATACGGAGTTGAGACGGCCATGGTCGCCTTGGTCGATGATCTCCGTCTGGGCATCGATAGGGGAAGTGTGACCCTCTTGGTACTTTTTGGACATCTCAGTGGCATTCAGTACCATTGACCACGGTATACTTCTGGAACGCCTGAAAGAGTTAGGAATCGGGAGCACTGTTCTCCAGTGGTTCCGTTCCTACCTTTCAAGCAGATTCCAGATGCTGAGGCTGGGAGACAGCTGCTCTCATAAAATAGAGTTGACATCTGGCGTCCTTCAGGGCACCATCCTGTCTTCCATGCTATTTAACATTTACACGAAGCTGCTGGGAGAGATCATCCGGAGACATGGGGTGCCCAAATACATTTCTCTGTGCCTTCGACTGCTGCAGTGACTAAGGATATTATCTCTCCTCTGAATGCCTGTCTAGAGTCGGTAATGGGCTGGATGAGGGAAAACAAACTCAGTTTGAATCCAGAGAAAACGGAGGTACGGAGTTGAACCTGTTGCAGCCTATGAAGACTAGGCTGACACAGACCTCCCAGAGGGCCTTCTCGGCTGTCGCTCCCAGGCTATGGAATGACCTGCCGGATGAGATGCGTCTTATTACATCTTCTGATTGCTTTAAAAAAGCCTTGAAGACGCATCTCTTCCGGCAGGCCTTCCTAGAAAGTCCTTAACATCCTGGCTCTGTTTGGGTTAAGCTCTCCCATTAGCATTTTAACACCTTGACCCTGATCTCTATGCAATGGGTTGCCGTTTTAAATTGAAATTTTTATTATGTCGTTTTAATTGATGTTAGTTTAATTTAATTTTAAGGGGTGGGTGGTTGGGTATGGGTCATGTATATTTTATCTTGCATTTTTTAATTGATGTAACCCGCTCCGATTGGATACAGAGGAGCGGGCTATAAATAAAACTTTATTATTATTATTACAATTCCAGGAAAGGTTCTAGAGCAGATCATTAAGCAGAGAGTCTGTGAACACTTAGAGGCCAATGCCATAATCACAAAAAGCCAACATGGGTTTCAGAGAAACAAGTCATGCCAAACGAACCTGATCTCTTTTTTTGATAAAATTACCAGCTTGGTAGATGAAGGGAATGCTGTGGATATAGTATACCTCGATTTCAGTAAGGCCTTCGACAAGGTTCCTCATGACATTCTTGCAAACAAGCTTGCAAAATGTGGGATAGACAAGTTAACTGTTACATGGATTTGTAATTGGTTGAGTGGCCGAACTCAAAGGGTGCTCAACAATGGCTCCTTTTCATCCTGGAGAGAAGTGACCAGTGGGGTCCCACAGGGTTCTGTCCTGGGCCCAGTGCTATTCAATGTCTTTATTAATGATTTGGATGACAGAATTGGGGGCATACTTATCAAATTTGCAGATGACACTAAACTGGGAGGAGTAGCTAATACCCCAGAGGACAGGATCAAAATTCAAAATGACCTGAATAGACTAGAAAGCTGGGCCAGTGCTAACAAAATGAAATTCAATGCGGAGAAATGTAAGGTTCTGCACTTAGGGCGGAAAAATGAAATGCACAGATATAGGATGGGGGACACCTGGCTGAATGAGACCACATGTGAAAGGGATCTAGGAGTCCAAGTAGACCATAAGCTGAACATGAGTCAACAGTGTGATGCGGCAGCTAAAAAAGCCAATGCAATTTTAGGCTGCATCAATAGAAGTATAGTGTCTAGATCAAGGGAAGTTATAGTGCCACTCTATTCTGCTTTGGTCAGGCCCCACCTGGAATACTGTGTCCAGTTCTGGGCACCACAATTCAAAAAAGATGTGGAGAAACTGGAGCATGTCCAAAGGAGGGCAACTAAGATGGTGAAGGGTCTGGAAACCATGCCCTATGAGGAACGCCTTAGGGAACTGGGGATGTTTAGCCTGGAGAAGAGAAGGTTAAGAGGTGATATGATAGCCCTGTTTAAATATTTGAAGGGATGTCACATTGAGGAGGGAGCAAGCTTGTTTTCTGCTGCTGCAGAGACTAGAACGCGGAACAATGGATGCAAACTGCAGGAAAAGAGATTCCACCTCAACATTAGGAGGAACTTCCTGACAGTAAGGGCTGTTCGACAGTGGAACACACTCCCTCGGACTGTAGTGGAGTCTCCTTCCTTAGGGGTCTTTAAGCAGAGGCTGGATGGCCATCTGTTGGGGATGCTTTGATTTGGAGTTCCTGCATGGCAGGGGGTTGGACTGGATGGCCCTTGTGGTCTCTTTCAACTCTATGATTCTATGATTCTATGATTCTATGATTACTATTACTGGCGATAAGTTCCCCAAACCCAGGGATGGAGATTTGTCAACCTGTCCTAGACGGGGTCACACTTCTCCAAAGGACAAAGTTTGCAGTCTGGGAGTACTCCTGGATTCATCCCTCCAGCTGACATCGCAGGTGGAGGCGATAGCCAGGAGTGCATAGTATCAACTACAGTTGATACATCAGCTGCATCCCTACCTGGGCAGGGAGGACCTTGAAGCAGTGGTACATGTACTGGTAACTTCTCGTTTAGATTTCTGTAACATGCTCTACATGGGGCTACCTTTGTACCAAGTTCAGAAGCTTCAGTTGATTCAGAATGCAGCAGCCAGATTGGTTACGGGGACATCAAGAACAGATCATATCACCCCCATACTAAGATCGCTACACTGGCTGCCGATTAGATTCCAGGCACAATACAAAGTGTTGGTTTTAACCTTTAAAGCCCTATATGGCTCGGGCCTGAGTTACTTGAGGGAACGCCTCTCCCTACACAATCCACCTCGCACTGTCAAAACTTCAGGGAAGAATTTGTTGGAATATACCAACACTAGATTGTTGATGACTTCCCATAGGGCATTCTCGGCCGGGCCCCCGAAATTATGGAACAACTTGACAGAAGAAATCCGTCTTATCACCCCCTTAGATGCCTTTAAGAAGGCACTTAAGACAGATCTCTTCCAGGGGGTGTATCCACCTGACCTATTATAACGGATTATCGATCTCATCTGGGAACTAGAACAAAAACCGCTGGAATGGTAGTTATACATGCATTTGACTATGTCTAGAGGTTGATCTGTATTGTTTAATGAACTGTATTATATAATGATTTTAGGTTATGGTTTTTAATTGTATTATTATTATTGTTATTATTATTATACAACACAATGGACAGTGCATGTCTTGGACATTTTATTATCTAGAAATAAAGACTAGGTGCACTTAATTGCCAGTTTTGTGGGCTGGGAATAAACCTATGAAGTACAGAGTGTAAACAGATGTAATAATAATAATAATAATAATAATAATAATAATAATAATAATAAATTTATATTTTTATTTTTATTTTATGTACACTGTAAAGTAGAGCACATATGGTATAAGAGATAAGAAAGAAGGCTAGATGCATTTGAATGTGTACATATGTATAGTGATGAACCTAGTGGTACCTGAAGTCTGGGAGAAACACCTAATAGAATGTAAATAAGATTGACCCATGATAACCTCCTACCATTGTGAGATGTGAGCAGCTGCTACTGAGAATAACTTCCTAGTATGTGTAAAAGTTGGTAGCAGGCAGCAAAAGGGTTCTAGTATATCACGGTCTTTATAATAATAGTAATAATAATAATAATAATAATAATAATAGTTTATTTATAGCCCGCTCCTCTAATAAATACTCGGAGCGGGGTACAGCAGAATAAAAAGATACAGAGTAAAAACAACAATCACATCCCACCCCATCCACCCCCTTTAAAACTGAATTAAATCTAGACAGTTTAAAATTAACATAGTTAAAATTGGTCGGCAGTTATTAAAACAAAGTGCATTTTCATGAACAATCCGTGTGCAAGGCCGCATTAAATCGATTCAAGTAAGTATTAAGTAAAAGGATCGCTAATAATTTCCAGTGCTGTTTATATTTTCAGAGCAGGGAGCAAGGGTTTCACTTATTCTCTCCTTCAGGGAAAGGCCTGCCGGAAAAGATGCGTCTTTAAAGCCTTTTTGAAACTAGCCAGTGATGTAATTAGACGCATCTCGTCCGGCAGGCCATTCCAGAGCTTAGGGGCAGTAGCTGAAAAGGCCCTCTGAGAGGTCTGGGACAGCCTGGTTTTCATCGGCTGCAGTAGGTTCCTCCCAGAGGAACGAAGTGTGCGGGGCGGTTCATACGGGAAGAGGCGGTCCTTAAGGTAGGATGGGCCTGAGCCATGCAGGGCTTTAAAGGTTAGTACCAACACCTTGTACTGTGCCCGGAAACTAATGGGCAGCCAGTGGAGAGCTTTGAGCACTGGCGTTATATGCTCTCTTCTAGATGTTCCTGTGATAAGCCTGGCTGCCATATTCTGAACCAATTGAAGTTTCCGGGTTAGGCACAAGGGTAGCCCCATGTAGAGCGTGTTACAGAAATCCAGACGTGAGGTTACTAGAGCATGTACCACAGTCTCCAGGTCTTTCGTATCCAGGAAAGGGCGCAGCTGGCGTATCAGCCGAAGCTGATAGCAGGCGCTCCTGACTACCGCATTCACCTGGCTAGTCATGTGAAGCGAAGAGTCAAGGAGTACCCCCAGACTGCGAACTGAGTCCTTAGGGGAGAGTGTGACTCCGTCTAGGACTGGGGACTGTATTCCCAATCCAGGTTTCGGACCGGTAACTGTTAGTACCTCCATTTTGTCTGGATTTAGTTTCAATCTGTTTTCCCTCATCCAATCCATTACCGCCGCAAGACAGTCATTAAGAGGGGAGGCGCCATCTGAAGACTGAGCCGATGATCTAGTCATGGAGAGGTATATCTGAGTGTCATCAGCGTACTGAAGACACTGAGCTCCATGCCTCCGAATGATCTCACCCAACGGCTTCATATAAATATTAAATAGCATCAGGGACAGGATGGCGCCCTGAGGGACGCCACAATTAAGCTCGATTTTGGAGGAGCAACTGTCCCCGAGCCTCACCCTTTGGGATCTGTGAGAGAGAAAGGATCGGAACCACTGAAGAGCAGTGCCTCCGATTCCTAACTCTCTCAACCGACCCAAAAGGATGGAATGATCTACAGTGTCAAAGGCCGCTGAGAGATCCAAGAGCACTAACAGGGTCACACTACCCCTGTCGATACTCAAGCGGAGGTCATCGGTCAGAGCAACCATGGCAGTCTCCACTCCATGTCCTGTCCTGAAGCCGGTTTGAAATGGATCGAAGTAATCGGCTTCATCCAAGACTGCTTGGAGTTGGGTGGCAACTGCCCTCTCGATGACCTTGCTTAAAAATGGAAGCAAGGACACTGGTCTATAGTTGTTTCTGTCCAGGGGGTCAAGGGAGGGCTTTTTCAGGATGGGCTTAACCGCTGCCTCCTTAAGACAGGATGGTAAAATGCCCTCCCTAAGGGACGCATTGATCGTATTCCGAAGAAATATTCTCAGTGTGTCTCCTCCCTGGACGACCAGCCATGATGGACAAGGATCGAGGGGGCAGGTTGTCTTCCGCATACTTCCAAGTAGCTTGTCCACGTCATCAGTACTTACAGATTGAAACTCATCCAGTAATGTAACAACAACGGAGTCGCTAGACACTTCACCTATAGGATCTGGAGAAAAGGTGGCGTCCAAGTCGGCTCTTATCCGAGAGATTTTATCTGCAAAGAAGGTGTTAAACGCATCACAGCAGGCCGTCGTATGGTTAAGTAGGGGATTTGGTGCAGGGGGAACCTGCGTCAGCTCCCCTACCACCCTAAACAGTTCTGCTGGGCGAGACTCTGCAGACGCAATGCGTGCAGAGCAGAAAGATTTTCGCGCTGCACGCAGAGCCTCCCGATAGGCGCGAAGATGCTGCCTATGGCGAGTCTTGTCGGATAGGAGTCGAGTCTTCCGCCACTTGCGCTCTAGTCGTCGTCCAACCTGCTTCATCTCCCTGAGCTCTTCTGTATACCAGGGTTTGTGCTTTGGAGCGGGTTGGAGAGGACGCTCAGGGGCAATCGTGTCAATAGCCTTGGGAAGATCGGTATTCCAGGTATTTACCAAGGCTTCGACACGATCGCCAGCATTGCCAACCATTAAACCCTCTAAGGCCTTCTGGAAACCAATTGGTTCCATGAGCCTTCGAGGGCGGACCATTCTAACGGGTCCGCCACCCCCGGAGGGGCGAAACGCTGCTCTTAGTTCCACCTTGATCAGAAAATGATCCGTCCATGACAGGGCGGAGGTTTTCTTTACCTCCGCCCACGGATACTCCTGTTCCGTACTGAAAACCCCATCGAGTGTGTGACCCGCACAATGAGTGGGCCCGTTGACCAACTGGGATAGGTTCATGGCTGTCATAGATTCCACGAACTCCCGAGCTGCTCCAGATAGATCAGAAGGACTGGTCTCAAGAGGGATGTTGAAGTCGCCCAGAACCAAAAGCCTGGGCGACTCCAACAACAACTCAGAGACCAGCTGAGTCAGCTCGGTCAGGGAGTCTGTTGAGCAACGGGGTGGCCGGTATACCAACAGAATCCCCAAACTATCCCTGGTCTTCAGGCTAAGGTACACGCACTCGATGTGGGTTGTTTTCCGGACAGGTTTCCTGATCAAGGTTAGGTTGGTTTTGTGGACTATGGCAACGCCGCCTCCCCGCCCACTTTCCCTTACCTGCTCACTGACCGTATAACCGGCTGGGAGAGACTGTGCCCATGTTGCGGCACTAGCATCTCCCAGCCAGGTCTCGGTGAAACATGCCAGGTCGGCCTGCTCGTCTTCTAAAAGATCGTAGATAATATGAGTTTTAGCTTTAGCCGACCTGACATTACAAAGGAGCAGATTAAGGGATTGTGGAATGGTTGGTATGCTCTCCGTCTTAGCCAAGGGAACAGAGTGGACTGAAGAAGGGATAGATATCAACCATCGATCCCTACTTCTTTTGTAACATTTCTCCACTCTGTTTCCACCATATCTTCCCTGGCCCCGCACAACTTCAATACCCGCACCTGGCTCAATCTTGGCTCCATTGCCGGAAGAAAATAGCAGCTTGCTGAATGGAGTTGTGAGGTGATTTCAGTAATCGTAGGAGTTCATGAAGGCACAGTGTTCATAAATTTCAAAAGCTAAGTCCAATTTCAGCCCTATTTGCGACCAAAAACAGTATAGAATAGGGGGTTGAAACAAAAGTTGTTTTGTTTTGTTTTTTGCAGCCTGGATGTCACTGCTGGCCACCACAGAAGGAAGGGGAGGAGATAAGATGTCATAGGTTTCCCCTCCCCCCCAGTCGGAGCTCCACTCTACTGCTATGTAGCATCTAAGGCTCAGGTGGTAAGGACTGAGGTGGGGGGGGGAAGAATCTTTCCTCCTCCTTCTCGCTGCTGCTGCTGGGCCAGGGAGGGGGCGTTGGGGCCTTAAGTAGGCCCAGATGGTCCTTCCTCCTCCCCTCTCACCAGTGCTGCTGCTGTTGCTGGGCCAGGGAGGGGGCGTTGGGCCCTTAAAAAGGCCAGATGGTTCTTCCTCCTCCCCTCTCACCAGTGCTGCTGCTGTTGCTGGGCCAGGGAGGGGGCGTTGGGCCCTTAAAAAGGCCAGATGGTTCTTCCTCCTCCCCTCTCACCAGTGCTGCTGCTGTTGCTGGGCCAGGGAGGGGGCGTTGGGGCCTTAAGTAGGCCCAGATGGTTCTTCCTCCTCCCCTCTCACCAGTGCTGCTGCTGTTGCTGGGCCAGGGAGGGGGCGTTGGGCCCTTAAAAAGGCCAGATGGTCCTTCCTCCTCCCCTCTCACCAGTGCTGCTGCTGTTGCTGGGCCAGGGAGGGGGCGTTGGGCCCTTAAAAAGGCCAGATGGTCCTTCCTCCTCCCCTCTCACCAGTGATATTTATAGTGTGTGCTTTATAGTTAAACAATTCTGGTTTGGTTATCATAAATGTGGGAACCATCAATATCTTTGTTTTGATTTGATAACTGGTAACATGGGTAAGACAATGGGAAGAATAAAAGGAGCCAAGACAGAACTAGCATGTTAGACTGCCTTCAGCTGCTCTGCACAATATGAAGAATTATGTCCCTGACAGTTCATCTGTTCATGATAGACTGGTAAACTGCTCAAACTGGTAAGAGAGAGAATTTTCCCCCTCTCAGATTCATAATCCTGAACAGCTGAGAATGTTTACTCAAATGAATGAATGGTTTAAAATGGTAATGTTGCTTTGTGTGCTAACTATTACAAATCCTATTAAAGTGTTGCAGAGAAGTAAAAGGTTCTGCCTTTGTGGAAGGGGGACATCCTAATGGCCATATGATGTAATGATACCTTACAAGCAGTGTAAGCAAGACTTCCAGACATTGAGATGCCTGTGGATCTTCCTAAGGGGAAATATACATGTTTGTATATATCAATGCATATAATAAATAGTCTAAAAAGATTACCAAACAGTATGCCCATTTCCCACATAAATATCCTGAGATTCCAAGCCTTAAGAATACTTAAGTGGAGCATTGATGTTAACTCTGCCTGTCTGGTTTAACAACTCTCACAATTGGACACTCATGCAGCCAGAAAGTGATGAAAGAACCCCAGAGAGAATCCAGCTTATTTGACAATCTCATTCTAAAGAGATGGGGTGGAGGAACCACACTAATTTTAAATGATTGCTATTGCTAATGCACTACGCTAGAGAAGGATGGCAGCCATCTTTTTGTCCCATTAATGTTCTTAGGAATGATGCTACAACCAGGAATAGTCATCCCCAAGGCCTCAATCTAATTGTTAGTTTCAAGTAGAGCAGCTCCCCTAAATCAATAGGGAGTTGATAAATCAACACTCTAGTATTTCAGTGGGTCTCATCTAGTTGTAACTGAACTGATTATTGGGTTTAAGCCCAAAGGTTTCAACCCTATGTCATACTGGATCTCACACAAACAATTTGCCAGTTACTGACAGTGCTAGCTAGCTATATGCCAGTGTTATAAAACCAATTTAGAGTAAGGGAAGCAGAAGGATGGAATAAACTAAATATTATGGGTATTTATTAACAAACATTTTAATACGTTTTGTTTAAATATATTAAATAAAATATATTTGTTATTTACTGGCTGTTAAAGTGGGCAATATCTCCACTATCATTTGTTGACATCTAGTTACTGAACCTTGCCAATATTGCTTACTTTCATTTTCTGGAAGTAAATCTCACTTAATCTCACTTCTCAGGATGTGGGTATATAACACGTGGTGCTATCTCTGCCCACTTCGTGCAGCTGTTGAAGGAGATTTTGTCCGGGCAAAGTCATGTCACAATAACAACAGCAGATCTGTATTTCTCAGATTCCCCAGGTATTCAGTTCTGTGGCCGTAATTACATCTTATGACAGGAAAATTCACAAGTTATGTTGTATGAAAATGTACTTTTGTTTGCCTGCCACGAAGTCAAATACAATGAGAGAAGGAGCAGCAGGCAATTCCTATTATGTGTATATGTTAGAGTTTTAAAAACAGTAGCCATTCATTTAGAAACCTCTGAATATATTAAATATAAAAGCAGTTTACACATGGTAAAATAATTACATCCATAAAATGCTAATATCTAAATAAGCCCAGCAAAAACAACAATATTTATTCTGGTAAATTCAGAGTAGGTAAAAATGGGGAGTGGGGAAATGGTGCCCCATAGCTGCATAATCCATAATTGCCACTAAGAGCACAGGATCTGGAGATGAAAAAGAGAAAGAAAAGCTGACACAGCAATAAAGGAGGATATGCATCATTGCACCACTAGAACTCCACTCATACAATGGCGATTTCCCTTCTTTGTCTCCTTGTTTTCAACCACCATGCTCCACACTCTCTGTTCCTGCATTCTCTCTAGCTCTGAAGCAGATTTGGAGGTGTGGGACTTGTGTTGCTGATGGGAAGTGGACTCCATTTTGCCTGTGGATGCTATTTTGCTGATGGGAAGACACTGCTGGCTGAAACCTGAAATCTGTCTCGAACTGGAAGTTCTTCTCTAAGGAACTTCCAGGTTAGATCCAGTCACTTCACCAGCAGCCCAATGTCTCCCACCTATGAAACATCCTATTCTCTATATAGTATACATTCTGAAAAGAAAACCATCACATTTTTGTTTGTGTTTAAAGCATGAAGATTTTAAAGAGAGGGGGAACCTTACTGCACATACAGTAGATTTCTGTTACTGCCTTGGAATCCCGAGTTCTCCCACTCCATAAAAATAGCAAGTTATTAGGTACCCTACACATCTCTGTTGCAGGTTTTTTTGTTGTTGTGAACTTTCAAGTTGTTTCTGACTTACAGTGACCCTAAAGTGAACTTATCATGGGGGTTTCTTGGCAAGATTTGTTCAGAGGGAGAGTGTCTTTGCCTTCCTTTGAAATTGGGTTGTCCAGAGTGGGTTTCCAAGTGGGGCCAAGTGGGGATTCAAACCCTGGTGTCCCAGTTTCTTAGACCAACACTTAAAACACTACACTATGCTCATCATTCTTAAATTGTATTTATCCCACCTTTCTACTAAAAATATAGCTGTCAAGGCTAACAAACTTCATTAATAATTTAACGAAAGGTTAAAGACTGGTCAAAAATAGGTCAGACAATAAAACCATTAAAGTCATCGCAATAACATAAAAAATAATATAACCTATATGTTTACCACAAGAAAATACCTAGCAAAGTATATCTTGGGGTGGGAATAGAATTGGCAATCGTCTGAGGTCTTTCAGTATCAAACTAGCAGAATGTCAACACTCACCCCATGGCAGATAGTATGCCACATTTTGCTCCAGCTGAAGCTCCCCAGCAGTTTTTATGTAGGTAGAGCACATTGCACTAGTCTAAATGCAATGTAGTGTGTAGTCACATTGCAGAAAACAAGCAGTTTGACATCACTTTAATCGCCATCACTCTATCTTTGGCTGATACACCAGCTGTGACCCTTCCTGGAGCCAGGTGACCTAGAAACAGTAGCGTATGTGCTAGTAACCTCTTGACTTCTGCAATGCATTCTACATGGGGCTACCCTTGTGCCAAGTTTGGAAACTCCAGTTAGTACAAAACCTGGCAGCCAGATTGGTCGCCGGTACATCTAGAGCCGACCATATTACACCTATTTTAAAATCCCTACATC
This sequence comes from Urosaurus nigricauda, assembly GCA_034509955.1. Lineage (NCBI taxonomy): Eukaryota > Metazoa > Chordata > Lepidosauria > Squamata > Phrynosomatidae > Urosaurus > Urosaurus nigricauda. Next base: position 268,633,496 of record JAOEGL010000001.1, read on the forward strand.
GGATATCAATTAGTTTCTAAGCACAGTACAAGGTGTTCGTTATAACCTTTAAAGCCTTACATGGTTTAGGTCCAGTTTACTTGAGGGAGCGCCTTCTTTCATATAATCCACCCTGCACACTTAGGTCCTCTGGAATGAATTTATTAGTGGATTAGTTAATTTTGTGGTTTTTATATATGTATTTTATTATTATCATTTGTTTATTCTGTGACGTGCCTCAATCCACTGGGAGAGATCATCATGATTTTACAGAATCCTGGGATTTGTAATTTGGTTAGTCACCACAGGTCTCTGACAGACTAATCCCATATAAGAATAAGTCATGGCAGTTAAAGTGGTGCTTTAATTCTTCAGTGTGGCTACGCTCATGATTCAGGCCCACATGATTCATGCCAAGCTATGTCTCAGGAAAGCCATAGCTTTTGAACTAAGCAGAGCTTTACAAAAATACTCCTTGCCACTCCTGGCACCTGGAAGCTCAGGGATAAAGGAGAGTCAAGGAGCACCCCCATGTCAAGAACCTGACTTTTAGGGAGGGGTTTGACCCGTTCCAATATATTCTGAGTTTTTCTGAACAGAAATTCAGAAGACAGGGGCTTGTCAGGTTTTGACTAATCTGTGCAAAATGCTACTTAAAATCTGGGTGAGGGGATCAATAGGAAGAAGAATCAATACTTTAATCAGCAATGTAGCAAAACTATATCTTGAAGGGAGGAAAAAAAACACACAATTGGAACAAGGCTTCCCACTCTCAAAAGATTCACTATTGAAGATTAAGTTGAACTAACCCTAAATTTAGTCAATAGGCTGGTTGGGAAACAGTGCTTCCTTACAGTTGGAACTGCTGGATGTTTTATCTGTCCATGGCATCTCTTTCCCTTCTCCCCAGCCCCAAACAAAAGGAGATGAGATGTGAAATGCCTAATATGTAATCAGCCTTTAGGAAACCCTTTATGCATTTCATTTTTGCTCATGTATATAATTTCTACATGCTTAGTCCCCTGTGTTTTGTTTGAGGGTTGCCTTATCTATTGTGAGCCAATAATGCATTGAAAGATTCCTCATGATGATGTGTGCACTGGCATATTATCTTGTTGAACTATTCAATTAAATATGATAATGTTGAGCATATTGACATAGTTAAACACTCAGGTGAATGAGCAATTCACTGTGAAGTGTAGAAATATTTAACGTCATCTGCATGCCTCTGAGATATCTATTTTTTAAATAACACTTCAGGGTTCAGGAAGAGATTTTCTTTTTGTTTGCAAACAGAAAGCAGCACCACTCAGAATACAACTCCCATAGTTGAAAATTTACTAAAATACAAATCCTAGTAAAGTGAAGCCTACTTGTAGATGCTGGTGGTGGCTTTGAAGTCAGTTGCTCTCAATAGCAGATGATAGTAGATGGCCCCAATCTGTATCCCCTCAGTGTAGCATATACAGTATATCCACATGTAGGCCTATGCTACACTCAGCATATATGCTCCCTTGACGTACTATAAAGCCCCTAAAGCTGCTCTGCATGGGCATTTCATGCTTCATTCCATATCCTCATAGCAAGATATGAAATGATCATGGCAATGCTGAGGTCTCCCAGTCTTCCAAGGGTCTCAGTGCTGATGTCACCATTTTGCATCTGGCCATAGGGATGTACCTAAATGTATCTCTGAGCCTGTCAGCTCATCTTGAAGCATGGGATGGTTTTGTGGAGCAGCTACAGGGGTTTTAGGTAAACTGGAGGCACTGAAAAGGAAGGAAGGGAATACTGTACTAACCTCTGCAGAACAACAACAAAAACAACAAACACAGCAACCACAACAAAAGGACATCCATATGCGTAAGGGAAATATTTATGTACATATGATGTAACAGAATTCTGCCCAGAGTGCATGGATATAGCACAAAGAAATGGCCATTAATTTCTGCCTTGTCTTCCTAGCTTTAAATGCCATTTCATTAGCTTCTATGTAAATCACAAAAGCCAAGATCCTGTTGGAAAATTACATTGGCAGATGTGATAGCAGCATAGTAGCAGCAGGAAGACAAAGGACCTGGGCATAACAGTGGTGACAGAGGTTGAAATTGTTGTTGTTATCATTAGGAGGAAAAAGCTGCCAACTCTGAGAAACACAGTTATCCAGTGCTTGACACTGGGTGGGGAGCAGGACTTAGTATCAAAGGGTTTTGGAAGGATGGCTTGGACACTTGCCTATGCCACTGGACATATGATTGTTCAAGTCAGCTTGCCCAAAGTGGCTAGGGATTACCTCATTCGTCAGATAGTAAAAAGAAAGTTATATCACACAAGGAGTGAAGAAGCTTCCTGTTAATTTGAAATCACAATACAGTGTAACTATGGGGCTGTACAGACCACTCCTAAGGGGTGGCTTGCAGCTGCCACTTTTAGTGCCAGATCGGTGTGTGGAAACCGCATGCTGCAGCCCAGATCTGGCCTTTCCATGACACAAAAATGAGCCACAAAAAGCTGTTCCTTTTTGCGCAGCAGAAAGGGCATCATAGCTGCTGGCACTTGGCTTTTCTGTAGCCCTTTGGCAATGAGTCATCTGGATGTAATGCCAGAAGAATGCCGTGATGTCACCCGCAGTGTGATGCAGTGTGTGGTGTCAGAGTCAAGGCATGTGTCGTGCAGACACCACACCCCCACTCCACTCCGATGCCAGCCAAAGATGCCAGTCTGTAGACCCTGTTTGTCTTCTCTGATGGAAAATAAAATAGTTATTTGCCACTGGTTACTTCCAAACTCTGCATGCTACCAGTGAAACAGCTACATAGGGATGTGGCTTTTGTGTCCCCAGTAATAACTAGTTCTGTTCTACAAATTTATTTACTGTATTAGAAACAGGAATTTAGCATGTTTTATACAAGGTTTGGGATGGGAATAACCCCCTCCCTGTGAAGATCAGGTGAATTTCCTTTTTTGTATTGCTGGGATCCTGTACAAAAATGAGAAAATGTGGTCATGGCTGACAGCCAGGACTCCTGGGAGTTAAGTCTAAAGTCTCTAGAAGCCCATAGCTTGAGAACCATGGTTATAAACTTGAGTGATTGCTCTTTGCATTTATAAAGCATGCTCCTCTTTTGGTATTTTGAAAATACACAAATTATCTGGAGAGGTTTCTTTCTAAATTTGCCCTAGTCTGTGGTCCTCATGATAGGAATATTCTTCTCAGTTTCTTCATAGATATTAATATTGTTGACAACAGACCACACATCTAAATTGGAAATCAGATACTGCTGCATTACAGTTGCTTTGTCCTTTGCTGGAGGGCAGGTGTCAGTAATTGTAACTGAAAAAATGTTCTAGCTTATGCCATTTATGCTATTGTGGATACCTCAGGGTGCCTTCTGAAGGCACCCAGTCCCATAAATGTCATAGACCTGTTCCCTAATTTATTTATTATGTACATGCAACCATTGAGTCTTTTCAGTGAGTTGTCAGGACATTCAATTTTACCTTTCCATCCATGTCAGGTGTGTTAATAGTTATCCAAAATATATAATAATATAATAATATTTATTTCTATTCCGCCCCTCTGAACAAGCAATCGGGGCAGAGTACAGCAGAGGTTAAAACAATATCAAGTTAAAATACCCCTTCCTTATCCTTACCACCCTCCCTTAAAAAAGAATTAAATCACAATAGAGTTAAAAAACATAATAGATTAAAATAGCAATGCACAATAGTAGGGAGCGGACCCAGCTTAGGTTGTATGGAGAAAAATGCAGGAAAAGATTTAAAAAGCCCTTAAAACCTAGGTATGGAGCTGGGGATATTCACATTCTCTGGGAAGGCTTGCCGGAAGAGATGCATCTTTAGGGCTCTTTTAAAGCCTTCTAAAGATGGAATGAGACGCATCTCGTCCAGCAGGTCATTCCACAACTTGGGGGCGACAGCCAAAAAAGCCCTCTGGGAGGTCTGTACCAGCTTGGTCTTCATGGGTTGAAGCAGGTTCCTCCCAGAGGACCGGAGTGTGCGGAGGGGTTCATATGGGAGGAGGCGGTCCCTTCTTGGAGTCAGTATGGACTGGATATCAGCTAAACAACTGAAGCCCAGCCCATACTCAGATAAAATGCTGGTGGTCCATCTAACAGTGGAGGAAATATCTGGCATATTCAAATTAACAGCAGTAACAAGTGACATCGATGAAGTTACCATCCCTCAAGTGACTTCAGGTTGGACGTGCAATTATGTTTGTTTCTCCATGTGGATGCTTAGGCAACACCAGTAGCCAGAATCACCTTGCATCAACTGCACTTGATGCTCTCCCTGTGTTCACTCTCTGGGAAAGATGACCTTGATGCAGTTCTCCATGTGTCATTTACCTCTAGGCTGGATTATTGTAGTGCCTTTGGAAAGCATCCAAAATTTTCAGTTGACTGAATATAGTGACCACAATTGCTTTTACTCCACTGCATCCAGTGCAGTAAAAAATCTGCATTTTTGTTAGCCATCTCGTCTTACATCAAATTGGTCCCCAAAACTGTTTTATCTGAAAAATATTTGAATAACAATTTTTTTACAGGACAATCTACTCTTCTTTATATCTATTACCTGTTACTGGTATTTAATTAGGTTTAGTTCTTTTAATAGATTTTTATGTTTTATCTGATTACATTTTATGTATTTGTGCTAGCTTCCTTGTGGACTATACTGTGACTAGTGAAATGTTTAAGATAATGCAGTCTCCAGACTCTATATCTTAGCTTTCTAATATTCCCAGTGCCAGCCATTCATCTTTGTGCTGCAGAGGTTCCCCTCCATGTAACAAATTGAAGTATTTATTTTTCCATAGTTCAGTTTTCTCTTTGCACTGATAGTGCCAACTGCAAAGAGCCTTGTGTTCTTGTATAGTTTGAATTCTGCCTCACTCACTAGCTTTCATATGCCTTTCAAGTTTGAAGTTGTCATCAATAAATAATTCCATGGTATAAAAAAAGGAAGTCAAACTATTAACCCAGTTTTGCGTCCAACTGTGATTTAGGTTTAGAAGACTGAAGAGAATCATAGTAGGCTGAGTTTAAGTTGAGCTTCTCCCAGTTGGGCTGAAGGATACATATTTTCAAATTCATCCAGTTTCTTGGCTTTCAGCCTCAGGACAATAACATTTTTTAAAAAAACACCCATAACCTCTTGCTTAGTGTATATATTTTCCAAATCCACCACTAGGACTCCAATCTTTTCTGTGTGTGTGTGTGTGTATGTGTGAGTGCAGATATGTGCACCTCTAGGACTGATGACATTCTCTGTTGTTGCTATAATGTAATTCACTTTTTGACCATTTGGCCGCATATTAGCATTTCTCTGACACCTAAGCCCTTTCCCCCACTCCATATTAAACAACTTGAATTGACTACAATCTTTCTCCTTTTTTTGTAGCACAAACCCTGGAAGGAACTTGGGGCTAAGCATTTGCGCCTGTTATAAGTTGAAGGTTATGCTAAAGCACATAATATGCTGAAATCATTCACTCAGCGTATGACCTCTGCATAAAGTAAGATACAGAAAGGTTCCTCATAAATACATTCTGAAGAGAGAAAATAAAGTTGCAAACAGCCCTTGGGACAGGAGGACTTCCTGACAAAGAAGGGGAGGGAGAATCAACAACCCAGGGCATATAGGAGATTGCATAAGCTTAAAAGCATTCTGACAGTGGTGCTGTCAACAAATGTGTTCTGAGTAAAAGATTTTTAAAACTATATTGTCTGTACTTTGGACAATAAATCAATATAGGATATCTCTTTCCTCCTCACAGACAAACACATTTGCTAAAAGTGAACATTTCTAAATCCCATGATAAGAAATGCTATATAACAAATGAGATTTCCAAACATTATCTATCCAGAAATATTCCTACACTACCTTTCCAGAAATATAGGTCTTCATATGGAATTCTTATAGTGGAACAGATTGCTGGGCCATATACACCAGATTTGCAGGGTAGGGACATGCAGAGGGGCAAATAATGTCATCTTATCCATTTCAGATCACAAGTGATTATACTACAGGTGCATCTATACCTCTGGTTATCATGAGGTTTATAAAGCAATCACAGCAGCTATTGCTTTTGTGATATCACTTTCAATGCATCCCATGGCAGCTGGTGCCTTCCAATGCAGTAGGACAAAGTATCTGCTCTGAGCTTTACTCTAAACCAGTAGTTCCTAAACTTTAGTCCCCCAGGTGTTTTGGATTTCAATTCCCAGATGCCCCAAGCAACTTGGCCAACAGTTTGACATTCTGAGTGTTGAAGTCCAAAAAATATGGAAGACAAAAGTTTGGGAACTACTGCACTTAACTTTAAAGAAGCTACCTATAAATAGGTTCAGCCCCTTGGATAGCTGAACCCAGAATGCATTCACTTTCCCATTCACCTGACATGGAAACCACCTGCCACTCCTGAATTCATCCAAGAGGAGTCCTTTGAACTGTGTTGGGAAATCTCATCCTTGCAAACTGAAATATCTTTGATCTTTCCACTTTGAACCTTTGGCCCTTTGAAATGATGCCATCACCCCACCTCCCAAAGGATTGATATAACAGTTGTGAAAGTGTCTGCCAAAAGCATCTGAGAGGTTGCTCAAGCCTATCCTTCTCTTGCTCCAAAGCCTCCTGGAGTACACAAAGCAGAAAACAAGACTTCAGTAGCTTTTTGAAGGTGTGGGAGATGCTCAGAATTGCCTTTAAACTACTCTCATAAGAAAGAGCATTTGTTTCAAAATTTGTTTTGATGAATAAAAGGAAATAGTATGGGGGAATACAGCCATCCCCCTGAAATGATGCCCCGCCGCAATTCATTTTCTGATCACACAGGCCAAAAACCCAAAGGAGCCATCCAAGCTGATGGACTTTGTCTTATGGCTTCAGTGTCTTGGATTGCTCCATTAAAGTTTGGAAAGTTATAGTGCTGGTACTAGATCAGGGCCTGGATGTATAATCGGATGGGTGAGGGCCAATAGACTGAAAATGAATCTCAATAACATAGAAGCTCTATGGAATTGGTGGTTTTCGGGTCCAGGAACTGGATAAACAGCCTGTCCTGGATAGAGTTACACACCCCTGAAGGGGCAGATGTGTACCTTGGGAGTACACTTAGATCCATTCCTATCACTGGAACCTCAAATGGACTCTATTGCTAGGAGTGCTTGGTGCCAGGTATGACTAGTGTCCCAGCTACATGCTTTCCTTGACAGAGATAACCTAGTGACAGTAGTCCATGTACTGGCAACCTCCCAATTTGACCATTGTAATGCATCTGTGTGGAGCTGCCCTTAAAGAAGACTTGAACGCTGCATCTAGAAAAAAAAATACAGTGGTTCAAAAGCTGACTAAAATACCATATAGATATCATGTAATGTCAATCTTAAAAGAATTGCACTGGCTACCAATACATTTGTGGCCTAAATTCAAGGTGCTTCTGCTGATCTTGAAAGCCCTAAATGGCTTGAGACATTGATGAACAGAGAGTTCCTGTTCTCACATGAGGCTGTCCAAGTATTAAGATCTATTGGGTGGTCTATTTTCCATGTCCCACCAGTGAGATCAATACATTGTGTTGGGACATGGAAGAGGGCCTTCTCAAATGTGGCACTCCAATGTTCTCCTTCTGGAGGACTGGCTGACTCCAACACTCCATTTGAATACCAAGTTAAAATTTGTCTGTTCAGCAATGCATTTGGGCCTCATTAATTAAATTGTAATACCATTATACATAGTTCTAACAATCTTTAAATGTCTTAAATCTGTCTTAAACCCGTGTTTTTAAATGTGCTTTGATATAGGGTAGGATTTTTGATATAGAATGAACAGAGCAATGGAGGACAGGAAATCTTGGAGATGTCTCATCTACAGGGTTGCCATGGGCTGTGATTGACTCGAGAGTGGATAACAACAAAATACACACATAAATAAACAATTTAGTTAATAAATAAGCTAAAGATATACAGGAATGTGTATAAAGATACACAATTAATATGAACTCATTGAATGCAAGGGGGTTCATGAGTAGATCTTGTGGTACAAAATATTTCAGTTCCACTTTTCAACTGATTAACCCTCAAGGCATTTGTTAATAAGACAATTCTAATAAAACTATCTAATAATCATAAGTAACAAAACATATCCAAAAAAAGAGGAAGACTAGGCAGTGCAACAAATCAGTTACACCACCAGGCAAATTACTCCACCCCAAATGTGGTCTTTAAAAGTCTCTCTAGGAAGGGTGTTCAGAAAATTAGGTGTCATGGAAGATAAAGTTTACTTTTGTTCTCAGCCAATTTATTTTGGGTGCAGAGGGATAACTGAAAGCTAAACAGAACCCAGAGGTAGCTTCCTATGGATGGAGGCAGGCCTTAACATATCCTTGTTCTACATGATTTTAGACCCTTCACAGTTGATGAACATTATGAACTGGTTTTCACAGCAAACTATTGTTTAGTCTAGCTACAGCAGTTTAAACATCTCAGACTAAGGATACATGAACACTGAAGAATTATAACAGTTTGCTACCACTGTAATTGCCATGGCTTCATGCTACAGAACCCTGAGAGCTGTAGGTTGTACCTTTTGAAGTATAAAGAAATTCCTTCTAGGTAACTCTAGTGCTGTAGCTCAAGATATTAGACAGAGAATTATACGTACCTCACTTCATCACATTACAAATCCCAGGATTGCACAGACTGTAGACATTGCAGCTAAAGACTGTTATAATTGTAGGGTGTGGATGCACTCCAGGTGAAAGATATAGCAGGTGCATTTAGGATTCATTGAAGTTCCTAGATACTTTTCAATGGTTAGGATCCAAATGGGTCCTCCCACTTATGGAAGAGATTATTCCATTTATGAAAGAAGCTTGAATTCAGTTTGGGCTTTTTTTTAATGAAGAGGAAAGGCCTTTTCATGAATTCATCTTCTCATACCACCCTTCTTGGAAAGTACCATACTGTTCTGGGATGTACCCCAACTCTCCAGAAATATCTTGGAGGGCATGGGTATGAAAATGGTAAAACAAACCAATTTGCTTTGGTGGTTGGTACTGAATGTATTTGGGAGACAGGATTCAGTGTCATAAATAGTTTCAATTAAAACTTTCATATCTCATTAACTTGCCCCCCCCCCCCCGGCCAGGCTAATGATACCAAAGTATCATGGACCTCTGTATCCATGAATTTTTTATCCATGGATTCAAGAATTCATGGCTTGAAAATATTTTTAAAAATTGTAGAACTCTCCCTGGAAGCCAAGATAACAAAACGGAGGCTGCCATACTTTGGATGCATCATAAGAATGCATGACTCATAACAAGACAATAATGCTAGGAAATTGCTTGCATGGGAAATATGATGGTCTTATAGGGGCTTTACAGGCTGCTCAAAAAGGGCGGTGCATAGGCGACCCTTTCTGCACTGGATTGGGGCCAGGGCAGCCTCATTGGCAGACCCAGAGGCCCCAATCTGCCACTTTTCCAGGCTTTGGAGAAGCAGCAAAATGCCACTTCCCTGCAGCCTGGAAAGGGGTGTCCTTGGGGCTTCATGCCCCAAGAACACCCCAACAGGCAGAGGAAGGGGAGAAAGGGGCCACTTGGCCCGTTTCTCTTCTGCATCGATGGTGCGGCTGCATCGATGGCGCGGCTGCAGTGATGTACGTGGTGAAAATGAGCTCCATTTCGGAGCTCCTTTTTGTAATGCTGAATGGGTGGCCCAAGTGCCCTGCAGCGTCAAAATGATGTCATGTGTGTGATGGTCCATGTGGACATGGCGCGCACCATGATGCCATCATTGTACATGCATATGGACGGTGCAATTTCAAAATGGTGCCATCCATGCATGCTACAGCTGGGGAGTGTGCGGATGCTGCACTCTCCCCAGCCCTACTTACGGCACAGGGATGGCCCTTTTGGGCCATCTGTACAGGGCCATAGTTCCTGCAGTCTTCTGTGTCCCCTTTTTGTGCTTTAAAATGTATACTGATTTTTTTTTTCAATCTTTTGGGCATTGTTCCATATTTGTTGGCATCTCTTAGGTAACACTAGAGTTGATTCTGTCTGTGTGGATTGTAGCTACATCATCATCTTGATGCAGACTACTTTATAATCCAAAAGCTTGTGTGGCTCAGTGCAATTTGGACCAATATCAACTTCCTGAATTTATACAATTCTCATTGACATTTTCTATTCCTAATGTTGACATTCTTAAATATATCAAAGAGTATTATGCCACCTTAAGGAGTAAGAAATGCATTATGAAACAATCATTCATCTGATAAAAGCTGGCTGTAGTTGACAAAAATCTATGGACTGCTCATCAGGTGGATGGACTCAATGAAGGTGGTCACACAGGTCCAATCTACAGGACCTACACAGTGAAGTGGAGGATAGAGGGTCATTGAAATGTCTCATCCATAGGGTCACTATGAGTTGGGGATGACTTGAAGACAGTTAACAACAATAACAACAAAATGACTGCAAAACCACAACAAAAGTGTCTTGGGTGACTACTTGCATTCCCTAAAACAAAATGCTCTTGCACTGAGGGCAGGGCAACATTTTTTTCCAGTCTGAATGCTGGAAGAATGGACTTCTGTTTTGGCTTCACAGCAACTATTGTCAGCCTCCTCACTATATGCCAGTAGGTTTATTTGTAACCAATTCTGATTAGAATAGGCAAGGGATCACTCCATGAAAGATTTTGGATTTCAAGCCAATACCAGGATACTGCAAAATCCTTTGGGTTAAGGGTTTATGGCTTTGACTGAGATGTGGTTTGACTCTCTATGGCAAATACTATATTTTAAAAATTCCAAATAGAAATTTTGTCTGTTATAGCAAGATCAGTGAAGAATTCTAGGCACCTTAATAACTAACAAATATTTTATGGCATAGATTTTCATGGACTCCAGCCTGCTTCATCAAATGAATGATTGTTTCATAATGCATTTCTTACTCCTTAAGGTGCCACAGTACTCTTTGTTATATTTAAGAATGTCAACATTAGGAATAGAAAATGTTAATGAGAACTGTATAATTTAAGGAAGTTGATATTGGTCCAAATTGCATTGGCACAAACAAGCTTTTGGATTACAAAGTAGTCTTCATCAAGATGATGACAAAAACAACTAATTCTTAGCAACATATAGAGCCATGTTAGTTATAAATGCAAATATTCTAAGTCACTTCAGAGACAAATCAAAAGATTGTTCACCTTTCCTGTTTTGAATCACTTCCTCTCTGGGATGAACACAACAAACAATGCTGGCCAAAGCTCATTTGCAATACAGTCAAAACAAATTAAGAACAACAGCGATGGAAATCTACTTTGATAGAAAGCAGTACTTTTGCTCTTGTGTTTCTCTCCTCTCCCCTCTCAGTCTCCCCTCCCCCATTGCCATTCTTCAGTCTTAGCTCTTGGATAGCTAGATGCAAAATGAGACTGACATGCTGGATACATGGATATCAAGGCTGTGGTTTCCCTAGCAACAGTAACCACATAAAAAGGTCTTAGAACTTTCTCCATTTCTCATGAGACACTTCACTTATTCACATAAGATGGTGAATGAATATGATTGGCTCAGCAGAAGCAGGACTAATAGAAAAGAGTTATTGAGATACTTTTTGCTGATATTTAACAATCAAATGCAAAAAGTCAATCTTACATTTAACATGTTCCTGAACACCCATAGACCCCAATTCAGGATCTCATACTGCAGTCAGGATTTTAATCTAGTACAGTAAAATGATCTGAAGGGTCCAGGAATTATCCATAATATTTAGGAAGAATCTCAAATAAGTAATAGCTGTTTTAAAACTAATGGTATGGTTGTACAGGATAAAGAAGTTTAACAACTAACTGAATTTGATACCACAGCATGTTGTGTTGTCATAGAGCCTTTCTCTCTCTCTCTCTCTCTCCTTTTTTTTTTAGTGACTGATAAAGTTGTTTTGTTGTTGTTGTTGCTGTTGATTGATAAAGTTGGAAAAAGAACTAGAGGTACAAAATTTAAGGGTATTCTCTAGCTATAATATCTTGTGCAGTCTCTGATTTGTTGTCCATTGAGAAAATGTGCCTAGTTCAACTCTAATTCACATCCCATGGATTATGACTGGAAAGCACTAAATGCTGCTATATATTTTTTTTTCTTGGTTGTTATTTTTAGATGTAGTTTCTCCTGTGCCTGCCCCATTTTTGCGCTTTGTTCCTTTAAATTTTTGTTCTGTTTTGTAGGCAAAATGGAGCTATTAATAACTTTTTAAAAGTACTTGTTAGAACAGGTGAAATTTGCTAGGACTGTTGTCCCTTTTGGTGCCTGCCAGGTTCCAGATATAGGGCAGGGGGTGTTCCAGTGCATTCCTTATAGTCTGAGGCTTTCTAAAATTGTTATGGACAAT
>JAOEGL010000001.1:272850901-273220901 GCA_034509955.1 Urosaurus nigricauda
TGCCAGCCTGAGATGGTAGCAAAACATCAGGAACAAACTGTACTAGAACATGGCCACATAACATGAAAAACCCACTAAAAAAATCCCTATGGATGCTGGCCATGAACTTCTCCTGATTGTCTTTTTTAGTTTAACAGCTTTCATAGTTTCATTGTTTTGCTTATCCAGCTCAGTACAAACAACAAAAACTTATTAATTATGTAATATTTAACAACAGGTGTATCCTTATTTAGGGAATTTCCCAAGGCCACAAGCAGCACAGTGCCACAAATTTTGCAAAGGAATGTTGATAGAGCTGTCTTTAAAGCTGAGGGAGATGCAAGGAGCCAGCAATTCTAAGGTTGAGATGTAAGGGGAAAAACAATTTATTTTCAGATCAGATACCTGCTGCTTCCAATTTAGATACTGGATAAACTATCAGAGATGATGACAGCAGACTCTCCCCACCTTCTCAAATTTTAGAATCAGCTCTTTCTGTGCATCACTACCAGAACTCACCTCCTTTTATTTTACCTGACCAGAGGTCAACTGCAAAACAGAAAGTATGAATATCACTATGATATAAGAACAGCCTTCAAAAATGTAATCACTCTCTAGGGAATTAAATTTATACACTTAGAGGAAAGGCATTGGAGGGACACAAAACATTTTAAGTAGGAACCAAAGATAAGAGGACACAAAGACTCTTTCTGAGTGAATGTTACCTGCTGGGGAAGAAATTAGCTAGCTCCCTTTAAAAAAAATCAACCAAAAGAAATACAGTTGAGAAACATTTTCTTTTTTCTGTTTACTGAAAAATCTTTCTTCTATGCCTGCTAAATTATGTTATTTTTCAATAGGTAAGAAAGGAAAAGTATTCCCCTTCTTCCATATAATACCCAGAATTGATTTGTTAATATAGGTGGTGTATACATTTCTGTTAAGGTTTTAAAGTAATATGAGAATTAGCAACATATTGTATTTTAAAAGACCTAATACCAAAACCATAAACGTAATTATGTGGTGGTATAGTGTTTTAAATTTTGGACTAGAGACTACAGTTCGAATCCCCACTTGGCCATGGAAACCCATTGGTCAACTTATATTTTCTCAGCTTCAGAGGGAACAAGAGGAAATCCCCTCTGAAGATATCTTGACAAGAAAAACTAGTGCTATGTTCATCTACAGGTTTCCATAAGTTAGAAATGACTTGAAAGCACAGATGAACAAATTCCTATAGGTATCAAAAATAATGAACCTGCCTAAGATCAAGAGACATTACATAAGGTATCAGGATGAATATAAATTAGAATGATTAGTAGGCTTGCTATTAAAATCCAATTTTATATAATTTATGAGGTCAAAAATAATCCAGCATCCTGAGTTTGAACAATAGGGCTGACATGATGCTTTTAGGTGTCTGCAGCTACATGCATGGCAGAGAAGAAACCTTATGTTTCTTCCTAAGGGAAGCAGATTACAGGCAACAGTGTGCTTCTGCATGTTATGGGTGAGGTGAAGGCCTATATGAGTCTGTCCCATTCCAATTGGGTCTTCTTTCTTGAAGCACCCACCCATGTTGCCTATCAGACTCAGAGTATTTCATTTTATTTAAATATTTATATCCCACTCTATAGCTGTATCTACACTGCAAAATTAATGCAGTTTGACATTTTAACTGCCATGGCTCAATGCTCTGGAATTCTTGGATTTGTGGTTTTGTGAGATAGATAACCTTCTCTGTAAGACAACTCTAGTTGTCACAACAAACCACAAATCCTAGGATACCATAGAATGGAGGCATGGCAGTTAAAGTGGAATCAAACTGCATTAATTCTGCGATATGTCAGCAGCCTATATCATGGGATTTCAATGTGGTATAACAGTAATATTTTGAAACAATTAAACAGTTTAAAACAATTTAAAATGCAAAACAATGAAACATTTAAAATAGATTAATACCATAAGAGAGCCTATATAAAGGACAGTCTTAATATACATACCTATCTACACATTAAGAACAAATACAAGGAAACAAAATGTAACGGAATAAGAAACAAAAGGAAACATATAACTTCCTAGAACTTTTTTCTGGTCTTCCAAATGTAATAGTTGTAATTAAATCCTTTTGTTAGGTCTTATACAAACATCTTAACAAAAAGAAAAATCTTGGAATATGGTATAATAGAGACTGCAATAAATATACAGGCTTACCATATCATGTTACCAAACTCTCTACTTATGAAGATTCAGTTTAACCATTTACTATGGTATAATTACCTTGTAACAGTATTTCATCACATTCATAAATTTGTATAATAGATTCACCAGTTTATATTTTCCCCCTCTCTTTCTAGATATTCCAGAACCGGTAACCAGTCTTCCCTCCAGACATCCCAACTCTTGTCTTTCTTCAAACAGGTAAGTTTGTCCATTTGAATGTATTCGATTAGTCTGTTCATCCAAGCCTCCATGGAAGGAGCATCTTTTTTCTTGTTATCCACTGGGGTTTAGTTCCAGGACCCTCCGTGGATAACAAAATCCATGTATGCTCAAGTCCCATTAGATCTAATGGCACAACAAAATGGTGTCCTATATATTAAATGGAAAATCAAGGTTTGCTGTTTGGAATTTATATTTTTTTTTGGGGGGGGGGGTATTTTCAAGCCGTGTATGCTCAAATCCATGGATAAAAAAAAAAAACTCTGTGGATAAGGAGGGCCAACTGTAGATATGGAACAGTATGAGAATCAGGATGGAACCTTGTGGCACCCTAGAGCTTAATGGACATGGGGGATGACCATGAATCCTCCAGTGCTACTCCATAGAACCAGCCACATAGATAGGAGTGGAGCCACTGTGCCTTTTACTTCCATGTGCAGTGGCTGTCTAGCAGGATTAATTCTGTAGAAACTGCCAAAAGATCTAGGAGTATCAACAGCATAGCACTCCCCTCCATTTTTCATCCAGAGTAGTTCATCAGTCAGCACAACAACACTTTAAGACCTGTGTCTTGGCCTGAAACCAGAGTGAAATGGGTTCAGATATTTTTTTTTCTTTCAAGTACATATAGTATTGTTTATTGCCCTGGTGCTGAGAAGGAATCATTTACCTGCTTAGTAAGCTGGGCACACAGACACACACACACACTGATTTGAGAAAATTGGAAAGCCCACAGGCAGTATGGGAACTACCATGAACAAGGCATCATTGGTGAGTATTCTGAGACAGCATTATTTATTCCCTTCCCTTCTGTGCTTTTCTTCTCAATTTGGAGTGGGACAAGCCAAATAGGGAGAATTTCTCTTTATGACCTACTAGTATGGAGAACATTCAAAGCAGCACCCAGAGTGAGGGAAAGGTCAGATGGCTTTAGGGGATGGGTGGGCTTGGTTGGACAGAGCCCTGTGCCCTGATGTCCTGTGACCTGCAAGATTGGTCAGTCTGTTTTCTGTCTCTTTGTGATGTGTGGATCACATTATTATTAGGTACCTGAAACAATATTTAGTGCATTAAAACAATATGCTCATTTTTCTTAATTGTGGCTTTCTCCTACAGTGTGTGAATTGCAAACTCTTCCCCCTTTTTTTTTTTTAAAGGTGGGCAAGTTAGACTGGGGACAGTCAGTACGATCAAGTGGCTTGCACATCAGACTATGACTCTGGAAACCAGGGTTTGAATTGGCCATGGAAACAAACTGGGAGGCCTTGGGCAAGTCACATTCCCTCAGCCACAGAGGAAAGCAAAGACAAACCCCCTCTGAACAAAACCTGTCAAGGGAACCCCATGATAGGTTTGCCTTAGGGTCGCCATAAGTCAGAGATGACTTGAAAGCACACAAAGGTAACAAAAGACTGGAAGGAAATCTGACTGAGTGATCATGTATGACAGGGGAAAAAATCCAAATTCTCTGTTTATAGTGAAATCCCTGTGTTATCTGTCAGCTACATCTGATTTCCATTCAGAGATAACATAAAGATTCTGTGCCAAGGCTACTTACCTTTCCAGTGAGAGGAGAGCTTTGGGGAAGAGGTCTTCTCTGGATTTGGAGCTTCAGCAGCCTGATTAGGCCTGTGGATGAGACATTCCTTACCTAAAACATGAAGAAACATGCACACAAACACACAATAACAAAAAGGAGGGAGGCTCAAAGGAATAAGGGTAGGAAATCACAGAAAAGGAGTATAATATATTTTCATACTGCAGAAGGCAACTGGAAAATGTTAGTTAGCAATGGAAGGAGAAAGAAAAAAGAATGAGGATTGAATAGAGCCAGAAGAAATAATATTAAAGCCGCAAATGTAAAGCAAGCAACAAAAGAAGCACCAGATGATCTCTTATAAGCAGCTAAATGCTGACAACCAATTCGCAAAGTGCAAAAAAGATTCAGAAACACAAAAGAATTATGAGATTCACATCTCTGCCCAAAAGCAAAGTGATTAAAGCTTTTTTGAAATGTGTCCTATGAGTTAAAGGTGGGCATGCTGGAGTTTTCAACATGGTTCCAATCACTTCAGAAGAAAATCCTCTTCAATCTAGGACCCACTAGAACTTCCCAGTTTGGTTCATGACTCAGCCAAATCTTGTATATTTCATAGACAAAACCTCAGATCAAATTGTGAATACATCACAGCTGATATGAGTGATTTTGTCTTTAAAGTATTTTACCACAAGCAGAAATAGTAAATTTGGTAGAAAAGGTGTTCATGATTAGATTAATCACTAATAAGCTTTTTTTAAAAAAAAAAAAATCTGGTTCAATTACATTATATTATAACTGGGGAATATTAACTCTTTCAGGCCAACTCCCATATCTGGAGGATTAGTAACTACATTTCCACATACCTGTATCTGGAGGAAAATGTCTCTCTAGGCATCCAGTGTGACTCTATGGTCAAAGTCCAGCAGAAATGTAGTATTTGCCATTATCTACAATTAATAATAATAATAATAATAATAATAATAATAATTTATAGACCGCTCCTCTGTTAACCAACCAGAGCAGGTTACAACAATTAAAAATACAAGGTAAAATTTACAATGACCAATACCAAATCACCCACCCCTAAAATTAGATTAAACTAACATCAATGTTAAAAACAACATAATTAAAATTCTCACAACATAAAGCAACAATTGATTGCATGGACGTCAGGGGTCGAGATGTTAAAAATTGAGGGGAGAGCTTGACCCACTAACAGAGCAGGGAGTTAAGACTTTCTGGGAAGGCCTGCCAGAAGAGATGTGTCTTTATGGCTTTTTTAAAGCAATCAAAAGATGTAATAAGATGCATCTCATCTGGCAGGCCATTCCATAGTCTGGGAGCGGCGGCAGAGAAGGTCCTCTGGAAGGTCTGCGACAGCCTAATTTTCAGCAGATTCCTCTCAGAGGCCCAGAGTGTGCGGGGGGGGGGGGGGCTCATATGGGAAGAGGCAGTCCCTAAGATAAGATGGACCCAAGCCCTGTTTTGAACTTGGGAGGGAATGAAGCATCTGTGTGTATTTTTTGGGGGAAAAAATTCCCATCTGCCTCACCAAACCTCCTCTTGCTTTCCTTTTTTTGAACTGATTCCCATGTAGATTCTCCTCCCCAAATCCCAGAGATTAAGTGATTCAAAATTCAATTTCTTAAGATGTTTGATCATTGTCTTCCAAGTAAAAACTTCATTTTTTACTTTTAAAAATCTAGATTTGAATCAATAAATTAGTGTTAAAAACAACACATACGTGAGAGGTTCCTGACCTTTTACTCTTATCTGGCAGGCATGTACAGCATAGCTTTTCCCATAACAGAAACAGCTATACTCACTGAACTGGGATGCCCAGTGCAAGTAGGGGAATATTTTGTTAAGTTTTGAAGAATCCATGACAAACATCATCATATTTGGGATGGAAACAACCTGACATTTTAAAATGTGAATGCAGAGGGGAGGGGGAATGAAACTGATAGATCTCCCCATCTAGATCATGCAACTTCCAGCAACACTAATGTGAAGGTTCATTGCATTATGATATCAGTGTTCAATGTTTTGGCTCTGTAGTTCATCCTTCCTGCCTCTTAGAAAGAGAATTTCTTTGTGGTACCATGATGATTTTGTCTAAAAGAATTGCTTGTCCCTTGATGATTGTAACAGAAAACTGAGCTTCCTGGAAGAACAAACTTTCTGTCCTGAAAAATCTTCCACCACATTTCAAGCTATGACTTGAATGTGAAATGCATAGCTTGCCCTTATTAGATCCCCAAGTTGCACTGTTTTTCTTTTCAAATTGTTCAAAGTGAGATACACCAGGGATGAAGATGGACCATTGTTTCTATAAAACTGCTCTAAACAAATGAATCATATCTCTGATTATTATTTTGAAGTATTGTAAGATAAAGCATTTCAAAGTATTTGAGATCTGTTTAAGAGAATTTTTTATCCTTTATTCCCTACCCTTTCTTTCCCATAAATACTTCAGTTCTACAGAAGAAATATTTCCTGTTTGAACATTAGATATGTGATGAATCAATTTCACATGTAAGTAAGAGAAAAGGTCATACTCTGGAATAAACAGAATTTCACATAAAAATTAAGAAAATAACTCCTTAGTGATGCCCAGCCATGTGAAACACTGGGGTAAAATCAAGTATTCTCCACAGCTGGGAATGTTAAGATGATTTTTAAAAAAGAAAGAATTGTTTTGCTGAAGCAACTCAAAGGTCCAGCTTGCTTTCTTCAACAGTGAATTGAAAATACCTGAGAAAGTTCATATACTAGGATCCTGGTGTTTACTGAAACAGAACTAGGACAACTTTACATATTTGTACATGCATACATAATCGGTTATATAATAATAATAAAAAAAAAATTATAGCCCGCCCAATCACTAGGAACCCGGGTGGGTTACTACAGTAAAAAATACATTCAGAAATACAGTAAAATGCAGATTGATCCCTTCCCAACCCCCCAGCCCAGTATTAAAACTACAAACTTAATAATAAAACAATAAAATCCAATGCACATACAATACACAATTGGCTTAAATAACAAAACCCACTTCCCCTAAGACTTTTGTAAGTGCTATTTAGCATTTACTTGAAGCCGCTGGGTGAAATCATCCAGAGACATGGGGCAGCATGTTGTCAGTACGCTGATGACACCCAAATATACTTCTCTATGCCTCCGACTGATGCAGTGACTAAGGAAGGCATCTCACCTCTGAATACCTGCTTTGAGGCGGTAATGGACTAGATGAGGGAAAACTGACTCAAGCTGAATCCATGTATGATGGAGGTACTTGTTATAGGGATCCCGAAACTGGGAATGAAGATATGTTCACCTGTTCTGGATGGGGGTCACACTTCCCCTGAAAGACTGTGCCTGCAGCTTGGGGGTGCTCTTGACTTGTCCCTCCAAATGACAGCTCAGATAGATGCAACAGTCAGGAGCACCTGCTATCAGCTTCAGCTGATACACCAGCTGCGCCCCTTCTTGGAACCGGGCGACCTTGAAACAGTAGCACATGCACTTGTAACCTCCTGGCTTGATTTCTGCAATGCGCTCCACATGGGGCTACCATGTTCGGAAACTTCAGTTGGTCAAGAACATGGCAGTCAGACTGGTTGTGGGTACTCCACGATCAGCCCACATTACTCCAGTTCTGAAATTGTTACACTGGCTGCCTATTTCCGGGCAAGGTGTAAGATGTTGGTTATTACCTTTAAAGCCCTACATGGCTTGGGTCCTGACTACTTAAGGGAACGCCTCCTCCCATACAATCCACCCCGCACCCTTAGGTCCTCTGGGAAGAATCTACTACAGGTAAAAAAGACTAGATTATCAGCAGTCACCCAGAAGACCTTCTCAGCTGCCACTCCTAGCCTCTGGAATGACCTGCCGGACAAGATCCGCCACATTACCACTCTAGAAGCCTTTAAAAAGGCCATCAAGACAGATCTCTTCCAGCAGGCCTTTCCAGACTAGTCCTGTTTAGTTTTTCCCCTCCCTCCTCCTGACGGCCTTCTCCGTCTTTTTCCCCAAGGATGGTGTGCTTCCTCCTCCTACTTGGGGGCTTTGTGTATGGATTTATTTCTATTTTAAATTTATTGTATAGACATTTTAACTTTTTTGCCGTTTAATTCCTTTTTAGATTAATGTTTTAAAATTTTGTATGTCTTTGGGGGGAGAGGAGGGAGGGCAAGGGGATTTTAAATTGATTGTGATTTTTATTGTATTCTGTTTTTAATGACTGCTGTAATCTGCTTTGATTCCCCTCCCGGAAAAGGGGGAATAGAAATAAATCTTATTATTAGTATTAGTATTAGTATTATTAATTATTATTATTATTTTGGTACTTGGTACATATTCTCTTTGCTGCTTAAGCAATTTTTGTTACTTGGTTAGTGAGGTATATATCATTATCCATAAGCATCATGCATATTAGAGCTGAGTAGGATCTATTTGACAAATCTTTTAAAATATTAGTAATACTAATATACTTTGCTAGAATTATGAGTCTGTGATGCTCACATAAAGAGCAGCTTAATTAATTATGAGAAACATATCTGGCCTCTGCAGATCCACAGAAACAAAGTTTGGTGGATTGGGATGTTATTATATTTCCCTTCCATAAAGGCAGAAAGAATACACTGATGGCATCAGACATCAAATTATTTTCTTAAAGGGCCCAGAGTAAAAATTACAAAATAATGCTCCAATCCAAACAATGTATTATATAATTTATACCAGCAGGAATTAAATATTTGTGAAACTCTGTATACATTCAACCACTTAGAATAAAACAGGGGAGTTAAAGCCTTTCCTTAACTATATGGGCAAAGACTCAGCATCTGTTCCATGCCAGTCATGTTAAATGGATCTGAATCTGTGCAAAGTGTTTTGGGACAGAATATTAAGCTGTTCTTGAAATACTTGTTTGAGAGTTGAGAACCACTCATAGAAACCAACTTTGATCAGTACAATATGTGTAGAACATGAGGATGCATTTTAATAAGAATTAATCCCACATGTGTCCTTAGGAGTGGAACTATTGTACCTTGGAGACTTTTATTAAAGACCTTGTAAAAACAGTTAGTATTATCTTGAAAACAGAAGAATTTGGTATTCCTATAACTCTGCTTCATAAATAAAGAACTATCTTATTCTTTAAAAGAACAAACAAACCCTCAAAAATAGGGTGATGCAGTCTAATATAATTTCAAAAAAATTGATAGATGACAAAAAGAGGGATCCCAATATGAGAAAGGATGGAAACAAAGACAATAAGCATTGGGATAAATTGTATGTTTGTGTAAAAGAAAAATGACCGGACTTACAGAATAGAATGTAAATTTGGAATAGCTATAAAGGAATAGAAGTAGCGAAAATAATTGAGTCTAAACTTTATTAGTAAATATATAGAAATTAGGGACAAAAAATGGGGACAACAAACAAAAAGAAAATTGTGTTAAATAGATAAGCAAAAATATTGTAATTAATGGGGCTTTTTAGATTGGCAGGAAAGTGTGACATGAAGTTGCCCTTTCCTTAATGCTTAGCAGCTACACTGCAAGCTCTAGGTGTGCATTTAAAAGGTACAGGGCTGCTAGACTGAGAAGTTTGGGAACGACTTATCTGAGGTCTTTTCTGTGGCTCAGCAGCTACATGGGAAGCTGTCAGAATGCTACAAACACAGGCGGAGCAGCTACACGGGCGGCAATGAATGCGGCTTTTAGCCGCGCTTTAAATTTTTTTTCCTTGCCGGCTGCGAACTGCGCAATTGCGCAGGTACATCATACAGGAGTTTATCACATTGCCACACTTCTCCTTTCTGGGCCCTCGCTCCCTCCCTCCTTCCCTCCTCCTCCCGGGGCTGAGAGACTCAGTTGCAGACAGTGGCTGGAGCTCCATGTCCCTCTCCTCCTCCTCCTCCTCCTCCTTCTCCCTCTGGCTGAGAGAGTGTGACTCTTGGGTGAGAGAGTGACTTGCAGCAGCGCAGCAGGAGCAGGAGGAGGAGGAGGAGGAGGAAGGACCCAGAGGACTCTGCCCTCAGCTTCCACATTGCCCCCCTGGCCCAGTCCCAGGAGAGCAGGCCACCTTTTTAGCAGCAGCAGCAGCAAAGGAGAAGCAAGGCTGCCTCCTCCTGCCTCCTTCCCCCTCGAGCCCAGGGTCTGCAGGTCCAGAAGGAGGGCCCCGAGTCCCCAGGGAAGGTGGGAGCAGCCAAGCCTCCCTCGCTCCCTGACTGAGGGCCTCTCTCACCTGCCTGGCCCCACAACCAGAAAGGAAAAGGCAGTGAGGAGGACACTGAGGACACTCTGCTGAGTCCTGCCTGCTCCTTATTTATAGTCAGCTGTCACTGAATGGGTGTCTCTCTGTGTGTGTGTGTGTGTGAGAGAGAGAGAGAGAGAGAGAGACTATGCATGTCTCTGTGTTTAAATCCCAAGCTGAGGAAGCTTTGCTTTGCTGCAGCCAGGTTGCAAGGGCCTCAGTCCTCTCTGGTCCCAACCTGGCTGGGACTCCCATTGAAGGCAATGACTCCGAAGAGGCGAAAAGGGAGGGAAAGCTGTGCAAGAATCAGGGCTTTTACTACATCCACACTGGAGAAATAGCCCTTATGGCTCAAAGGTATGGAATTCTGGGAGTTGGAGTTTGTTGTGGACCCAGAGCAATGCCCCTCAGGGGAGCAAAACAGACCCACATCCCCCAGGCTGCCCCACTCCATCCTCCTCCAAAGGAGGAGGAATGAGGGAAGAAGGACTCTTTGGGGAGAATTAGAAAAAAAGGGGGGGTTTCTCTCTTTGCGAAGCCCCTGTCCCTGGAGGAAGGAAGGCAAAAGGGTCCTTGAGGGGCACAAGGGGCCAGGAACAGGGCAAGAGAGAGCTTGCAGGGCGCAAAAGGGAGAGCCTTCCCCCTCCCTCTTGCCTCCTGTCAAAAACAGCTGCTTTTCCTCCGGAGGCAGCCGAGGAAGACCTGGGGGCCTGGAAGCCAAAACAAAACGGAGGACCATGGGAATTGATGCGGGGACAATCCCAGGGCTAAACTACAGATGCTTTTCACATCAGCACACCTTTCAATTGCAATTGCACAGGTACAGCATACAGTCAAATTATCATTGCCAGGGGAACTGCGCAGTTGCACAATTGCGCAATTCGCAGCCGGCAAGGAAATTTTTTTTTAAAGGTTCAGCAGTTTATCATTGCGGTTTCTCTACCTTTTTTAAACTGTGCAGTTGCACTGGTGCATCATGAATGAACCCCCTTATTTTGTGAATGAATTGACATGTTATCCACAGTAGAATAACAGTAACGGCATCCCAGAGTTCCTACTGCGCTTGTCTAGGGTTCGGATTAGGGCTGGAGCTAGGGTTTGGGAGCTTTAAAAAACTGCACGGTTAAACCCCAGCCTTTACACCTGCAGGGCATTGAGCGTTTTAATTAGAAGTGAACTCCACACCACACATGCTCCCAACCCACGATCCATTATGCTCTGCACCTGGAGCGCTGCCTTTAAATGGGCGCCTTAAAGAGACAGAGCCCCATTTAACTGCGCAACTACACCTTAGTCTTTAGATGCATTGGCGCTATAGCGCTCTTTTTAAAAAAGGAGTGGGGAAATCAAGCACCTTTTTAAAGGTGCTTCTTCTCCCTTAAAGCGCCAAAATAGCGTTTTCATGGCACACTTTCCCTTTTTCTCATCTAAAGGCTGGGCTTTCATGCAGCTTTCATCACACCTCTTTTTGCCAATCTAAAATGGGCCAATGAGTCGGTAAGGTTTACCTGAAGGAAATCAACATGTTTTATGTTATATCAGGAAGAATGTTTAATATAGAAGAATAGTATAGAAGAAATTGGATGATTTTATGTGTTGAAGAATGCCAAATCTGTATGATTGTATTGATTGTCTGTTATGTTTTGATGTGTATTTGTTTTTAATGTTTGTCTAGAAATAAAAAAAATTATAATTTTTTTTTAAAAAAATAGGGTGACCAAGATTCCCTACTGAATTATAGAAACCCACAGAACAGACAGTAGAGACTGAAATTTTCAACTTAGTTGAGTTCAGATATTTTCTCTATTATTATTATTATTATTATTATTATTAACCTTTATTTATATAGCGCTGTAAATTTATGAAAGTAGGCCATCAAAACAAAGCTGCAGACATCTAAACTTTTATAAATGTTTGTGAGGGTTTTCTGGGTCCCCCTCCCTTCTTGTGCTTGAGCTGGATGGGACCCCTTGAGAACATCTGCCTTCCACCTCTTTGGCAACACACCAGGACATTGCTGGGGATTCCCTGGACCTTCCGTGCTGAGACGTTTCCCTCCCTCTCTTTTCACTTTGGAAAGAGCTAGGTCTAGATACTACGTGAGAGTGACAGGCTGCCTTCAAAGAAAAGCTTTATTCTAAGTAAGGACTTTCTATAGCAAAAGGCTATCTTATTCTTCAGACATAAAGTAGAACTTATAGAGCAAATCATTTCAGCCAAAGCAAGAAAAGAATGAAAATATACTAACACAATTGGCTGCTACATTCTCTAATCTTACTCGCAGATCAGATGGGATTTGTACTCCTTGATGTTCATGGAGGAGCTGGGACTTCATTGTCTGGCTTCATGGTCTGGTTAGAAAGAGCCCAACACAAGGAACCTGGTGCTGGTTCAGGGTTTTTAAAACTTCTGCTCAGAACCATCTCAAAGGTTTGTGCTTCTGTCCAACTGCCAATCGCATTGGGCAGTTGCTATCTCACCAGCTGTGTTGCTGACCCTGTTAATACTTAATTCCATATCCTCCCTTTGTTATCTGGGGAGAAGGCTCTGATAAATGGAGGGACTCCCATTTATCACAGAGTTCAATAGATTTATTATCTTGCTTCTATGTGTGGGCTTTGTCATCTTTCTCCAAATGACTATTTTGGTCTTTGTGTAATTAATGATCAGGTGTTCTGTTGTACAACACTTAGCATGAACAAAAATATTCATATTCCAGTTTATGCAGCAGAAATAATTATGATACTATTTGCATATTTGCATAAAATAACTGAAGACTTAACATCCTGGGTGAAGAAGAGACACATTCCAGGCCACCTAATTCTTGTACAATGTTGTTACTATATATGTTAAAAAGAAATGTACTTTTTGGATTCAACACTTACATTTATAGTCTGCTAAGCACTTTGGTATATTCAGGGATATGAAAATAAGGCAATTGTGTTTTAACTGCATCTCTCAGAATCTCACCCACCATTTGGCCAATTTTCTGTACTGGATGTGAAGATGCTTTTCTTCCCAAAAATAATTTTGGGCGTATCTTTCTGTACATTTTTCATAATGTTTGGCTTTTCTTTTACATTTTGATCCATTAACTAAAGGGTGATTTTGTGGGTATTTGAGATATTTGCACTTTGTGCAAGTGCACAAAAGAGTCAGCGTGATGTAGTGGGCTGCATGTTGGACTAGGACTCTGGATATAACTTTGTAAACCGCTTTGATCTTTTTGGAAAGGCAGTATATAAATAAATCATCATCATTATTATTATTATTATTATTATTATTATTAATTATTGAGAACAGGGTTCAAATCCCTGCTCAACCATGGAAACCCATTGGGTGATTTTGGGTATGTCACACTCTCCCAGCCTCAGAGGAAGGCAAAGACTTCCCCTCTCAACAAATCTTGACATGAAAACACTATGAATGGTTTGTTTTGAGGTTGCCATAGGTCAGAAATTACTTTAAGGCTCACAACAACAACATATATTGTTGAATTTATTTCTGATCTGGTCCATGATTCTAATGTGTGTGTGTGTGTAATTATGTTTTTCATTTCCTCTTGATAATCAAAAACCAGAAGATATATTAAAAACTCAACTTATATTCCATCCTCAGCTACTACTGTCTTTTCCATTACTTGTTGGGGCATGGTGTGTTTCTGAGGCTGCTATCACATTGCAGAATTACTGTATATATAAGTCTAGAAATTTAGGTCAAAAAATTGACCAAAAAAACCTGAGTCGACTTATCCATGGGTCAATGTAAGTATTGTATCTTAACTCTAATTTAAAAGAAGGAAACATCCCATGGTGAAAAGCAGGAGTATAATCTGCCCTGGAAACAACAACGTCCATCCAGCCTTAAGAGTAAACACAAAGAGTTATGTAAGTTCTTTGATATTGTTTTGCTTTGCTTCATCCTTTAGATCTTTGCTATATGCCCCTACCTTTTACTCTCGATTTATTCACGGGTCATAGCAAAATCCTGAAATAATAACCCCTCCTCAATCCTTTGTCGGGTTGGATTAAGTCCACCTAGACAATCAGACCCCTCCATCCAGATGCCATCTAAGTAATTAAACACCCTGGCCACGGCTCAACTTTGCCTATATAAAAAACCCTCAGATTTCCTCCCTCCATGTGCTATTTTGGAGGTCAAATTTATTTCAGGAAAGAGCAGTTTTGGTAACACAAATAGTGATGCATACAATGTGTTCTTAGGTTATGGTTTTATAATGTTCATATTGACTAGAAGGATATTTCAATAGCACATCAAAGTATGCCTGCATTTCCATGAGCTATTCTTTCAAATGTATGCTTTCCCCTTTGTAATGTCTTCACTTGAGTGTGTTCACATTTAACATTGTTATCAACAGGTATCAGTGGAAAAAAGAGTAATCTGCTGAATTGAAGGAATGCATTTTAATGAACTGCAAAAAGGCATGATAAAGTTCAGAAGCCATGGGGTTAAAATTATCTGCAATTGTAGATAGGACAAAAATTAATTTTAATATTTATTGGACACAAAATAGCACAAGCTGTTTCTTTGTTTCACTGCCTTTATGGGGGAGGGATGTTAATTTTCAGTTATTCGCAGGCCTACATCTTATCTTATACTATAATGGCAGAAATTAATGGGATAAAAGTACTCCATTCAAAGACAAATTATCATTTTACTGATCTGTTTCTTAGAGTGCACATTCCCTTGGCTCCTATTAAAAGCTTTAGAGCCATAGAAAAGTACTGGTAACTGAAACTGTTTCCTTTCTTAGACCATAATATTTTTTTTCATTTATTCTGCTCTAATACCCTTGTGTAAATCCAGTCATTCTGAAGTTTCCCTCCCTTATCATGTGATATATATTTTGGCATTGTTGCATGTCTGGATTTTTTCCATGGTACTTTAATTTTGTGGTTCAGTGACTATAAGTTAGAGTTCTCCATAAGGATTTGTACATGAAACAGCAAGGTTCCTGAAACAACTGATCTTATGTTCACAGTGACAATGATTGGCCCCAGTCCATGTGGGTTTGTTTAGTTTTTTAGCACTCTTGCCATTCTCTTTTGGACACAAGGCAAAACTATTCATTTTCACTAAAGTATTAAAATAAAATGCTCCAGCAGAGAAATTTTGTTTTCTATTAAAAATTATGTGAGACATGAAAAGGTGTATATTTGATCACAGCTTGTAGGGGGGTGGTATAAATAAGTTTTAAATACCAAAACAAATTAGTGGTCTAATAATAATAATAATAATAATAATAATAATAATACCTTTATTTATAGCCCACTCCTCTGTCATCAACCGGAGAGGGTTACAATAATTAAAAGACATCAAGATAAAACAATTCCAATAACCCAAAACTCCACCTCTCACCCCTTAAAATTAAATTAAACCAATATCAGATTAAAATCCAAGAACAATTACATACATACAACATAGAACATAAAAAGCAGCTAGTCAATTCTATAGACACTGTAGATGTAAACTTCCTAAATAAAGTGCTGGGAGCTGGGAGGAGTACACGTCCCAATGTCATAAACCAGTGACAGGGCCAGGAGTTAAGATGTTTCTAGGAAGGCCTGCCAGAAGAGATGCGTCTTTAAGGCTTTTATAAAGCTATCAAGGGATGTAATAAGATGCATCTTATCTGGGAGCCTGGGAGCGGCAGCAGAGAAAGTCCCCCGGGAGGTCCACAACAGCCTCGTTTTCACAGGCTGTAATAAATTTCTCCTGGAGGACCAGAGTGTGCGGAGGGGATTGTACGGGGAGAGGAGGTCCCTAAGATAAGATGGACCCGCGCCCTGTGGGGCTGTAAAGGTTAAGACCAACACCTTGTACTGCGCCCGGAAACTAATCGGTAGCCAGTGGAGGGACTTAAGCACTGATGTTATGTGCTCGCACCTCGATGTACCAGTAATAAGCCTGGCCGCCATGTTTTGGACTAGCTGAAGTTTCTGGGTTAGGCACAAGGGTATCCTCAAGTAGAGCGCATTGCAGAAATCCAATCGTAAGGTTACCACAGCGTGTACCACAGACTCCAGGTCCTTCTGATCCAGGTAAGGGCGCAGCTGGCATATCAGCCGAAGCTGATAGCAAGCACTCCTGACTGTCACATTCACCTGACTAGTCATGTGAAGCGACGAGTCTAGGAGTATCCCCAGACTGCAAACAAGGTCCGTCGAGGAGAGCGTGACTCCATCTAGGACCAGAAGATGTATTCCCAGACCTGGCTTCGGTCCTGTGACTGTGAGTACCTCCATTTTGTCTGGATTGAGCTTAAATCTGTTTTCCCTCATCCAATCCATTACTGCCGCAAGACAGTCATTAAGAGGAGAGACGCCATCTGAAGTCTGAGCCGATGATCTTGTCTTGGAGAGGTATATCTGAGTGTTGTCAGCGTAATGAAGACACTGAGCTCCATGCCTCCGAATGATCTCACCCAGCGGCTTCATATAAATATTAAACAGCATCGGGGACAGGTTGGCACCCTGAGGGACACCACAATTAAGCTCAATCTTAGAAAAGCAGCTGTCCCCGAGCCTCACCCTTTGGGATCTGCTGGAGAGAAACGACCGGAACCACTGGAGTGCGGTGCCTCTGATCCCCAACTCCCTCAGCCAGTCCAAAAGGATGTAGTGATCAATAGTGTCAAAGGCTGCTGAGAGATCCAAGAGCACAAGCAGGGTCACTACCTCTGTCGATGCTCAAGCAGAGGTCATCAGTCAGAGCAACCATGGCAGTCTCAACTCCATGTCCTGCCCTGAAGCCAGTTTGAAATGGATTAAGATAATCGGTTTCATCCAAGACAGCTTGGAGTTGGGAGGCGACTGCCCTCTCGATCACCTTGCTCAGAAACAGCAGCAAGGACACTGGTCTGTAGTGGGGGTCAAGGGAGGGCTCCTTCAGGAGGGGTTTTACAGCCACCTCCTTCAACCTAGATGGTAAAGAGCCCTCCCTAAGGGACGCATTGATTGTATCCCGAAGGAATACCCTCAATGCATCCCCTCCCTGGACGACCAGCCAAGATGGGCAGGGGTTGAGAGGGCAAGTCTTCTTCCTCATACTTCCAAGGAGCTTGTCCACGTCCTCAGTACTAACAGATTGGAACTCATCCAGTAAAACGACAGCAACGGAGTTGTTGGGAGCCTCAGTACAGCTGGTCATAGGATTGAGCACACAGGTTTCAAACCTGAAAGTCTAGACCATGGTAGAAATGAGTTTAAGAACACAACTTTATCCATCATCAGTACTGGAGGAGTTCTCTGCACATGTGCTTTCAAATCTTCTCTGGAACACTGGACTCCATAGCAAATTTATTGGTGTAATGCATGAAATTGCAAAAAGGAGGAAAGTAGATATAAATCCCATTGCATATAGGAAATTTAACTGGTGTGACACTAAAGTCCAGCCACTGAAATATTTCAGTGTTTGAGGGCAGTCTAAGAAAGCCTATAATGCATTTAACCATAGACAGTGAATGGAAGTGTACAGTGATATCATGTTTCTTTAGCTATAACAACACTGCAGAAATAAAACAGTTTGACTCCATTTTAACTTCTATGCTTCCATCCTGGAGTTTGTAGTTTGATATGGCACCAGAACTCTGTGACAGACCAGACTGAATAACTAACCAAACTACAAATTCCAGGATTCCACAGGATAAAATCATAACAGTTGAAATGGGGTCAAACAGCTTCTTTTCTGCAGTCTGAAAACCAGATTCAGTTCCCCCACCCCATATTAAAATATGAATCAGTACATCAGATGTTTTGATTTGACAAAGATATGAACTATCTAATTAAGATCAGAATGAAATTAGAAAATTCATTAAAGAAAAAAAGCAACTGGGGGCCCAAACAGACAGGCCAAAATAAAGCTGCTTCATGTCACCTTGGAGGTATGCTGTTTAAATAATACATGTGTCCTAAGAGTCCAGAAACCACGCCAAAGCCACACTCCAGTCCTAAGGACTAGAGCACAGCTTTGGTGCAGCTTCTGGCCTCTTAAGATGTGTGTGTCATTTAAACAGCATGCTTCCAAAGTGGCATGAAGCAGCTTTATTTTGGCCTGTCTGTTCGGGCCCCTTAATCACATTTATTTTGTAAATAAAATAGTGGACTTAAGTAGAAATTTCACCATTATTTTTTCTCCATAATTATATTTTCTTAGTAATGAATCAAAGGAACTACAATATTGAAAAGCCAAGAAATTTTACCTTGGATTTGTGCGTGAATGTGCACACAGCAGTCCTGCACTTTGGGAGGAGAGGCAGAAAAGCGATTGTTGTGGTCAACACTTTTCCAAAGCCAGCTGCTGTACATGTTCATAAAGCTGGAGGCCATTGGCAGCCGTGATAGCTCATTCTCCCCCTCTTTCTCATGAAAGGTGGCATTTGACAAAGCAGAAAACAGATCACACAACTATGGATCTCCAAAACATTATCATGGTGATAAGAAATTATGCAAACCAGAATGCTTTCATTCTGCAATTGTGGCAGGACAGCAGGCTGGTGTGAGAAAATCCTAACTATCTCACCCAAGCAAATGCCTGGGTCTTAGCCCAGTGCTGAAATGTCAGCAAAGATGTTCCTAGGCATATCCCTTGAGAGGAGGCATTTCAAAGATGGCAAACTGTCAAAGAGGTCCTATATCATGTTGCTATCTGTAATACATCCCCTAACACAGGATTATGAGACAGGACTGGTAGCATGAGGGGTCTTTAAGAACTTTATAGATCATTATTAGTACCTTGAATTAAACCCAGAAACAGATGTGTATTTATGACACCCAAACATCACTACAGTGTGAGGGGGGAGGGAGATTCTGAGAAGACAGGGTCAGGATTTGGCCTGTTTCCTTAGAAACTTGTTCTAAGAACAGAGGATTCATCTTGAGTGACATTTTAAGGACACACATTAGAAGATGGGAGGTGTAATTTATTCTTTCTTTTACTAGGTAGTTGTCTCTGTATAATGAATTTTAACATCTCATTATTTAGATTAAAGGATCAAACACATCCAGTGAATGGAATATCACACAGCCGTCACTGGAGGACCTTCTGGCTGTTCTCAACTGGACAACATTCCCAAAAAATAATTTAAGTGCATAATAATATAAAGAGCACTTGCAGAAATAACATCAGTTCAGTCTTCATGAACTATTAATCATGTCTGGTTTAATGGGATCATTATATTTGGCATTCTGCATGTGTTAATAGCATCTAATGCACAGATGCTTTTTTTGACTGTTGAATGAATAATGATCTGGGACTCAGGTTTTCTTAATGGCTCCTTAATATCAACTACTTTGGCAAAAGATGAAAGTGAGGGAAAATACATGACATTTATTTTATATTAGCAGTGTGGAAAATGCATACATTCATAATCAAGGTACACATTTTACAATGCAGTTTTAATGGCTTCCATTGATGAACAGATTATTATGAGGAGTACATCTTCCAGCAATGAAGAAACAAAAAGAAAAATATGTTTTTATGAGGATAGTAATTTAAAAAAAAAAGATAAACAGGATTTCTTAGTTTGGAAATAACATTTCTAGAAGCTTGCAGTCTTATAGACATCAACAACACAAGGTCACCAGTCAGACTTCTGTGTACTACTTGCTACATGTTTCAAAGAGGTCAAAAGCAGATCTGGAGGCATGAATGGGAATTAGTGAAGAAACAGCACTTCACTTAGGATTGTGAAAAGATGTGTTACAAGATTATCCATCTGTAGATTGACTAGCAAGGCATCAGATACTTGCCTAATTTATACCTTTTTAAAAATCACATCCATATATTGTTGATCTGTTAATTAGTTGGTGAATTTTAATGTTGATTGTTGATTAATTTAAATGTTGATAATTTGTGCTTTTGATTAATCTTTCACATAAATAAATAAGAAAAAAAAGAATATTGGCTTTGTAAAATTCATACAGTTGTCCCTCCTTATCCACAGATTTTTTTAAATCCATGGATTCAACCATCCATTGCTTGAAAATATTTTTAAAAATAAT
Source organism: Urosaurus nigricauda (assembly GCA_034509955.1). Lineage (NCBI taxonomy): Eukaryota > Metazoa > Chordata > Lepidosauria > Squamata > Phrynosomatidae > Urosaurus > Urosaurus nigricauda. Next base: position 272,871,149 of record JAOEGL010000001.1, read on the forward strand.
AAATTACAATAAGCAAACCTTGATTTTGTGAACTTATATAAGGGACAACACTTCACTATGCCATTGCATTTAATGGGACTTGAGCATCCACAGATTTTGGAATCCTCAGGAGATCTTAGAACCAAACCCCAGTGGATGCCAAAGATCCTCTGTATGTGATTTTGCAGTAACAAAGTACCTCTAGAGCAGCTTTCTTCAATCTCTTACTTTCCAGATGTTTCACTACAACTCCCATCATTCCCATCCAGCCAGTTGGAGAGTATCATAATTGTAATCCAACACATTTGAGGGATAAATCTGTTGGGAAAAGCTACTCTAGAGTATTTGTGACCAATATCACTATACTGTCTGCTGTGGTCAAATAATAATAATAATAATAATAATAATAAACATTTATTTATATTGCACTGTAAATGTACACAGCGCTGTACATAAAATCCTGTTAATTATAGTTCCCTGCCCTCAGGCTTACAATCTAAAAATCTAGACTGAGTCTAGTCTGAAATACAATATTAATTCATATAGACCCTGCACAGTATATATCATACTGAAGGAAATCAACAAACTATTTATGGTAACATGTCAGGGTCAGACAGGCCCACAGGTCTGTGTTTTTACCTTAAAAACTATTACAAATGTATTTATTAATAACTTATTCTTGTGTGTCTTTCTTACTTACAAATCTATCTCAGGGTTTTCTTGGTAAGCTTTGTTAAGTGGTGGTTTGCCTTTGCCACATTTTGAGGCTGAGAGATCAAGGTCACCCAGTGGGTTTCTATGGCTAAGATTTGACTCTGATGTCCAGAGCCATGCTCAAACTAATACACCATGATGGCTCTTGAATAATTTAGAAACATAATAGTATTTATTTACTTATCTAGCACCATACTTGATATTATCCAAAAAATAAACCAATAAAAGCAGACATCAAAGGAATAGAATAGCCTGTAACCTAAATAGTTTTTTAAAAAATTTGGATTACTTCTAATACGTCAAAAATTAGGGCATCCAAGAATGCTGTGTGGGGAAAAAAGAGACAAAAACTAAAACAAAAACAAAACAAAAAAAAACCCAAAAAGAATAGTGGCAAACACCAGCTGGGTAAAAGGGATAAGTGACTTTTCAGATAAAGGGGTTAAATAAAGGACTCCTACCTGATGCCCTCCAGATGTGTTGGTCTAAAAACAACAGAGGTCCCTTGTTTCTGTGGGACAATAAACACTAGATGAGAAACTGGAACATGAAGGATAGAGGAAGGGACTCTGGAAGAAAAGAAGAAGTATGAGTCTAGAAGAGGTGTAATGCTGGAGTCACCACTAGATAGGACTGATCTATTAGGACATTATTCTTTGCACGTATTTGTATATATCTGTTTTTTTATATATTGTCTATATATTATCTCTTTTTTTGTTTACTTGCATATGTATATGTGTTTTTAAACAATAAAAATAAATTATTTTTTTAAAAGGACATTATCATACAAGCCCTGTTCTCACTACAATTGTGCTTGTTAAAGAAAATGGAAACATACTGGTTTATGAGCATCCATTATCACATGTCTTGTTAATTGCACAACTGGGGCTGCTTCTGCCATTGCACTCTCTTCCAGGTCCCCCATTAACCCTTTCTCCCTGCCCTATGCCCTACCCAGCATGCCTTTAGGGTTTTTTAAATTTTATTTTTATTTTCACTTTTTATCGCAATTGTGGAGTTCTGCTAATGTGATTTAAGTTTTAAAAGGAAAAAAAAAGGAAGAAATAGAAAAAAGTAAACTATATCAGGCTGCTCGTAATAGTGAAGGGGAGAGGGGACGGAGGAGAGGAGGAGCCATTGACCCCATGTGACTCCTAATATCACAACCAAAATGGCCGGGACATTTTGCACATGAAGATCAATGAGACTGCAATGCAATTGTAAGTGTATTTATAGGTTTCCCCCACCAATGGAAAGAGACACCCTAACCACACTTAGGAACAACAGCAGCTACAGGTTGGAGCTGACACCATCTGATAAGTATTGCCAAAATGCTATTTTACAAATATAATTGCCATTAAAAGCCACATGCGATGATCTCCTTAGTTATTATTACCACAGTCATAAACTGCAATGGTAATTTGTGCAAATTTTTACAAATGGCAGAAAACCATCATACTAGACTCAGGGTGCTTTTTACGTTTTCTTTTGCTTGGCAAAATTGCAGAACAAAGACAAATGATTTTGTTGATCAGGTGGTTCATCCAACAAAGAGAAGAAAACAAAGATGCCAAGTGTGTAAGTCGTATTTTTATGTAATAAGGATTTATGGAGTTGAGACTCCAAGATATGGAGTTGAGACTGCCGTGGCTGCCTTAGTCAATGATCTCATCTGGGCATCGACAGTGGAAGTGTGGCCCTGTTGGTGCTCTTGTACCTTTTGGTGGCCTTCAATATCATCAACCATGGTATCCTTCAGGAACGCTTGGGAGATTTAGGAATCAGGGGCACTGCATTGCAGTGGTTCCATTCCTATCTATCAGGCAGATTCCAGATGGTGATGCTTGGAGACAGTTGCTCTTCTTAAAAGGGAGCTAAAATGTGGTGTCCCTCAGGGTGCCATTCTGTCTCCAATGCTATTCAATATTTACACGAAGCCACTGGGTGAAATCATCCAGAGACATGGGGCAGGGTGTTGTAAGTATGCTGATGACATCCAGATATGCTTCTCCATGTCTCGGACTGCTGCAGCAACTAAGGAAAGCATCTCTCCTCTGAATGAATGTCTTAAGGTGGTAAAGAACTGGATGAGGAAAAACAGACTCAATTTGAATCCTGATAAGATGGAGGTACTCATTATAGGGACCCCTAATCTGGGAGTAGAAATATGTCAGCCAGTTCTGGACAAGGTCACACTTCCCCTAAAGGCCTCTGTTCACAGCTTGGAGGTGCTCCTGGATTAATCTCTTCAGTTGTCAGCACAGATAGATGCAACAGCCAGGAGTGCCTGTTATCAGCTTTAGCTGATATGTAAGCTGTGACCCATCCTGGAACTGGGGGATCTAGAAACGGTGGTACATGCACTGGTAATCTCTCAACTCGACTTCTGCAATGTGCTCTACATGGGGCTACCCTTGTGCCAAGTCCAGAAATTTCAACTGGTGCAAAACATGGCAACCAGACTGGTCACCAGTAAATTGGGAGCCAACCATCTAACAGCAATTTTAAGATCTCTCCATTGGCTGCTAATCACTGACCTCCCCTTACTCTGTCACCAACTGTCCTCCCACCCCAAATTGTCTGTTTTCAACTTGCCTTTTCAACTATTTTAATTTGCATTTTTATTTGTTATTGTTTTTCTTTTGGTGGGAGGGATAGGGGATTGCTCTGTTGATTTCATTTTATTATGTACTTTATTATATTAATTGTATTTCTGTAATCTACCTCAATCCATAGGGAGAGGCAGAATATAAATAAATTGTTGTTGTTATTGTTGATGATATAATATATCTGTATACAATTAGTTTTTTTAAAAGATGAAACCTTTTCTATAATTTACATTTATGATAAAGGTTTTTCAAAAACTAGCCAAAGAAATAGAACTGACAACTATAAAAGTTTACATTTAATCTGAACATGAAGTTTTTGGAAAGAAAAAAGAATGAAAATGTCTGAATGATGACCCTTTCCAACTCAAGTCTTCCTTTGCCCAAAACAATGAGGATTTTGCTTCACTTATTTGTTTTTCTATTAATTAATTTTGACAGGCTGAAAGATTATCAAATCTGAATATATGGATCATTAAATATCTGTCATTTTTATAGTCTCCAGAGAAAAGCCATCACTAAATAAAATTAGCATTATAGAAGAAAAAAATTTCAGCACCCTGTTCTTTTTCCCAGCAGAGACATTTAATGTCATAGACATAAGAGCATTCACTGTTTACAGTGCTTGATGAAGCTCCTAGAAGGTTTGAACTCTCCAGTGATTTGACTTTTTCACACTCTTCACATATAATTTAGGATGACAGAAGACAGAGAGAAACGCAGAGAGATCCACATGTATATTAAAATCATGCCTCCTTTTTCTAAAAGATGTACAAATGCAAACACATATTTTTCATTCATTTTCACCACCATAAATCCAGAACTACCTCTTCCAATGCTATAATAGCACTTCTGTTCTTTTTGACTTTTATCTCCATGGCATGTTGAGCTAGTATTTTATCCATTATATTTGTTTAGAATTATAGGATTTTTTTTGGAAGTTCATCAATTGGTTTCTTTATTTGTTGAACAGAAACAGCATGCAATAAGCAGCTGGAAAATGTTCAGAAAATGAACAGGTTAATCATTGAGTCAGATAAGATTGCACTGAACAGTACGTCTGCACACAATTCAATGCAATTCTCTTAAAACAAATGGTTTTGAATGAATACATTTTGTATGTTAAAAGAAGCAAACATTTAAAAGGGCCAACTTTACTCATTGCTGTCTGCGGGGTAAACGGCTGTACATGGGAAGCTCATGTGATATAAAATGCATTGTACATAATCAATAAACAAAATTTTCAGCAAAGCGGATACATCTTTTATCATGACACTGTGAAAATAAATCACAAATCATGAGTAATCCCTAGAAATCATGGCAAATGGAGATAATGAAGGAGAAATAGTTGTTTGTAGTCTAAAATTTTCTAATTACCTACCAACCAATATGTACTTCATTTAGGACACATCTCCTTTAAAGCACACATTAGTATTGTCTCTAGTGTGACTAGACTGCTTCTAGTACTAAACTGAGATGGCATGTAACCCCCTTCCCATCCTGGGACCTACATATCTTAGGTCTGAAACAGACAGGCCAAAAGGAGGAGCTTCAGGCTGCTTTGGGGGTATGACATGCAGATGATGCATGCCTTTAATTGCCACCCTAAACTAAGCAAATTAGAATAGGGGTTTAGGGGTTTCTTTATTCAGTTTAATGCAAATGTTCTAAACTGACTGTTGCTTACAATATAACTTGGTTGTTTATCTTTGAGAAAATGCTCCAAAAGATTATATTTCCAAACTATGCTGCAGGAATACTCTGCAGAAAGCATTTTTATAACTTAATGGATGAAATAAAAAAGCTGATCTCACATGCTGTCTGTGTCATTGTCTTCCCTGAAAGGAGCCAAGAGAGAAATCTACTCAAAATCTCATAGCTAAATGCACTTTATATATCTTGAGGGTGGGGAGTGTATGAAAAACCTGGAACAGTTGTATTTTATAACACCATGAATCTGATTTCCTTTTCTTGATTTGTGAATAAATGAATGTATATAATTTTGGCCAAAGTATTCATTGAAATTAAATGTTGGTACTTTTGAATGTCCCACTGCCTTTCCACAGTTGTGGGACTGTGTGGTCCTGTGAGGCAGGATGATATGCTGATGGTAACAGTGCTGCTGGTAAGCTTCTGTATCAGACAGATTTTTGCTGATGAGCCAGACTAAATGTGCCAAACAGCTATGAACAGCAGTAGTAGTGGGGGGTGACACTGGCAGACAATTTCTCTGAAACAACAGCAGTGCCACCAGAGATAATACTTGTTAGTACTGTGCAGAAGTAGACATGCTAAATCTGTTTTGAATGTGGGGGTTTGGGGCTATGTGGCCATGTTTTAGAAGAGTTTCTCTACAGGCGAATGGTTACTCCAGCACAGACATCAGAAGGGCTTCCAGGCCCAGAAAAACCCACAGGAAGGAAGACAAACAACCACCCAAAGGGAAGATATTTTTACTATACGTCAAAGGAGTCACAGACAGAATAGGTAAAGTGATGAGGAAACACAACTTTCAAATGGTTTACAAACCAACAAAGAAAATCCAGCAAATGCTTCACTCAGCCAAAGACAAGAGAGACCCTCTCACAACCGCAGGAGTTTACTGGATACCATGCAGCTGAGGACAAGTCTACATAGGGACCACCAAACACAGTGTGCAAACAAGAATCAAGAAACATGGGAGATACTGCAGACTGGGTCATCTGTAAAAATCAGCAGTAGCAAAACATGTTAGAAACCATCCTGGGCATAAAATGCTGTTTGAAAACACTGAAATTCTGGACCATGCCAACAACTATCATGTCAGAATGCAGAGGGAAGCCATTGAAATCCAAAAAACACCTGGACAATTTCAACAGGAAAGAGGAAACCCTGAAAGTAAACAAGGTCTGGCTACCAGTCCTGAAGAACAGTAAGATGAAGACTCAACAAATGCAAATGAGAAATCTCCAAGGGCCAGGGGTTTCCCAGCAGAAAATGAGTACTAATCAAGCAGACGCTAATCCTCCTTTGCATATCCTCCCACCCTGAGGCCTGCCATTAGCAACAGAACAATACACATGCAAATCAATCCTCCCTTCCCAGGGTCATACAGGAGATATATGCCCAACCCTTTTCCAGGCAAGCATTCTCTGAAGCATTCACAGATGCTGGAGAAATGTCAAGAAGAAACTCTTCTAGAACGTGGCCACATAGCCCGAAAACCCCACAAAAAACTATGGATGTCTTTGACCCCACTCTTTTGAATTACTTTTACCACAAAACCCTATGAAAAATTAAACGAGAGATTGTGTCAGAAGATGAAACTCCTGGGTTGAATGACACTCAAAGAGCTACTGGGGTACATCAAACGATCTGTAGCACTGTAGCTAATGACTTAGCTGTACTCAAGCTGAAAGGATGTTCAGCTGCTGAAGTGCTCAGAAGCAAAAGAAAAGTCCACAACTGTACCACACGAGAAACATGAAACTAGAGAAATACAACACACTGGCATGCACACAAATTCACACACTCTTGGCTTTCTTATCACCAATGCAAATGTATGAATTCTGCATACTGGATACCCCATCTATGCATTTCTTGTCATCGTCATGTGTCTTTAAGTCATTTCTGATTTTTGGAAACCCCAAGACAAACCTATCATGGGGTTTACTTGGCAAGATTTGTTCAGAGGGCAGTTGCCATTGTCATCCACTGAGGCTGAGAGAGTGTGACCTGTCCAAGGTCACCCCAGTAGGTTTACCTGACTGAGCCAGGATTCAAGCCTTGGTCTTCAGAGTCATAGTGCAATGCTCAAACCACTATGCAACATCAGCTCACTTATGCCTATGCCCTCCTAAAAATGACTTTGGAATTTTATTTGTTTCTTTTTATATTTATTTTATATACATTATATTTGAGTGCCCTGTGTCACAAGATATCAGAGTAGCATATAGATTATGGGGGGATAGAGATGAACAAAAAGGGGTGGTGAGAGATGCCACTCCTTTCTGCCCCCGACGGAGGCCACAGTAACCAAACAGCACAGCCTCTGGGAGCCCGAAAAAGAACCCGTTCCCGGCGAGTATTTTTTAGGATGTGCACAGGGCGCCATTGCTGCCCTTGTGTGCACTGATGATGTACATGTGGCGTAGTGCCATTTGGATGCTGCACCACGCATATGTCATTATGGTGGCCCGCATTTGGACCAGGTGAGCCATGATAGCACCCATAACATGTGGTAGGGCTCGGGACCATCTGGATGCTCTGCTCTCCCGAGATCTAAAATCGGCCCCAGGCTGGCACTTTGTGCCAGTCTCTATCCAGCCTAAGTTAGTTAAGAACCATTTTGATTAATTTACAATGTTAAAACAGTAGGAATAAATTAAATAGTTCCAAAATAGGTTCTGGGCTGTTTGAAACACCTATCTCCCTATATGAACCTGCCACAGTCTTAAAATCCACAAGGGAAGACTTTCTCTTGGTCCTGCCACCATCATAGCTGTTTGGTGAACAGATGCAAGAAAGCCTTCTCAGTGGCTGCTCCCACCTTCTGGAACTCTGCCCCCCTCCCATCTTTCCTTTTGCTGGAAGGCAAATATGAATTTATTCAAGCCGGCTTTTAATGAGTAATTGTTTGCAGGGGAGGGCTTCTTATGGGGTTCAGTGGGTATTCTGTGTTTAACTGTTCTGTATACTTAAAATGATTTTATATTTAATTCATGATTTTTAAAAATGCTGAGCTTTTAGTTGTGTTTTTATTTTATTGTCATGTTTTTAGCTTCTTTTGGTTTATTGTTTGTGAGTTGACTTGGGTCGAACAGCATATAAATGCAATCAATCAATAAATAAAATGTATTTTATATAGTTTAATAATTCTATACATTTTCTTCTTCTTTGGTCATCTTTGAAGCAATTCCTTTTCTAGCAAACTAGAAAAATATAATTGGAAAAAAATATGTGACAAACATTCCATGTAACACTACTGAAGACTGAAGAACCAGTTATAATGGTTAACATCATTTTAAGTTTCCTAGCTATTAGGAAAAGATAGTCATGGTTCTGTAAATATGTACTTATGACCTAAAGATGTCAGATAGCATTAGATCCATTTTGGACTTCAGTTAACATATAGTTTAAGGACATGTGGAACTAGGAATTTTGCATCCATTGTTTAGGAAACTAAAGCAATGTCAGGAGGACATGCAGTAGAATATGTTAAACTCCCACAGAGTGACAATGCAGCATTGGACTGCATTTGTCGAATTATAATTGTCTCTGAATTATAATAGCAACAAGGCACCAACTAAGTCTGCTGAGATGAGATTAGTAACTAAAAAATTCTTATTAAATATGTGTGCATGATGAGGATGTAATGAGTATATAATTCTCACAAATTTTCTAAAATGCTTTTCTTTTTTTTACAAAGAGGTCATTTTCAGAGGGTGAGGGCAAAGCGACAAGTGTTTCATTTTTCAAGCAGACATTAAACTGTATATACAAGTTCAGACTGCTGAATTACATACACACACATACATATACATACATATAATATACAGATATAGATATGTGCATTCTATTCCCCTTCAAAAAACAATATATGTATTTCTGGGGGGATATATGGTTGCAGAATTATTGTCTCATTTGAGACTGCTTTAATTGTCATGGCTCCATCCTATGGAATTCTGGGAACTGTTGTTTGTTGTGGCACCAGAGTTCTCTGTCAGAGAAGCTGCATATCTCACAAAACTACAAATCCAAGAAATCCATAGCATTGAGCAATGGCATTTAAAGCTCTGTCAAAGTGCTTTAATTCTGCCGTGTAGATGCAGCCTGTATGTGTGTTTGTATGGCTTTTTGCGTGGGATGGGCAAAAGTGCCATTTTTCAATAATTCAGGGTTGTTTTGGAGTGGTTTAAGGCAACCTCTGGAAGGTCAAGGGACTTCAAGAGCCACAGATCCTTTCTCACAATAGATCCCTTATAAATGGCTCCTTACCTAATACAGTAGGAAGTCAGCACCTTCCAGGGAGGACAGATTCCGTGGCAATGAGATCATAGAATCATAGAATCATAGAGTTGGAAGAGACCACAAGGGCCATCCAGTCCAACCCCCTGCCATGCAGGAACTCCAAATCAAAGCATCCCTGACAGATGGCCATCCAGCCTCTGCTTAAAGACCTCCAAGGAAGGAGACTCCACTACACTCCGAGGGAGTGTGTTCCACTGTCAAACAGCCCTTACTGTCAGGAAGTTCCTCCTAATGTTGAGGTGGAATCTTTTTTCCTGCAGTTTGCATCCATTGTTCCGCGTTCTAGTCTCTGCAGCAGCAGAAAACAAGCTTGCTCCCTCCTCAATATGACATCCCTTCAAATATTTGAACAGGGCTATCATATCACCTCTTAGCCTTCTCTTCTCCAGGCTAAACATACCCAGTTCCCTAAGTCGTTCCTCATAGGGCATGGTTTCTAGACCCTTCACCATTTTAGTTGCCCTCTTTTGGACCCGCTCCAGTTTCTCCACATCTTTTTTGAATTGTGGTGCCCAGAACTGGACACAATATTCCAGGTGGGGCCTGACCAAGGCAGAATAGAGTGGCACTATTACTTCCCTTGATCTAGACGCTATACTTCTATTGATGCAGCCTAAAATAGCATTGGCTCATGTTCAACTTATGGTCTACTTGGACTCCTAGATCCCTTTCACACGTAGTTTCATTCAGCCAGATGTCCCCCATCCTATATCTGTGCATTTCATTTTTCCACCCTTAGTGCAGTACCTTACATTTCTCCGCATTGAATTTCATTTTGTTAGCATTGGCCCAGCTTTCTAGTCTATTCAGGTCATTTTGAATTTTGACCTTGTCTTCTGGAGTATTGGCTACTCCCCCTAGTTTAGTGTCATCTGCAATCTGCAATCAATCTGCAATGGCAAGGTTTCCAGGAATAACTCACACATTCTATTATTTTAGTGTTTTGTGAAGGAAGCATCTGCTTCACTAAATGGCAAATACCACCCTGCTTGCCTTTTTCCTTCTGTCCAGTCTTCATGTTCCTCACTCCTTGTCCATACCTCATGGCATAATGGGGTTTTCATGCTGCTGACCTGAGAAAGGAATGGTAATGCGTACCAGGACATATATGCTTACCAATTCCAGTATCAAAATATCATGGTGGTGATCATCATCATCATATATATGAATTATTTCCCTGCCGAACAGAAGTCCCAAAGCAATGTACAGTTTAAATGAATAAAATTATATATATATAGCAAACAGATCAAAACAATTTAAATAGTTAAATTTAAGAATCAGTTTTAGAAACCAAGGGCCATATCATACAGAATGATACTATTTTAAACAGCCCCAAAGAAACCCAGGAAGGATGAAGCCAGCCTGATTTCCTGTGAGAGGGAGTACCATAATGAAGAGCCAGTAAGGTGTGGGAACCAGCATGGTGTAGTGGTTTGAGTGATTGAATAGTATTCTGGGAGGCCAGAGTTTAAATCTCCATTTGGCAATGGAAACTAAGTAAGCTTGGGTAAATCACATTCTCTCAGCCTCCAAGAAAGGCAACAACAAACTCCTTTTGAATAAATATTGCCAGGAAAGCCCCATGATAGGTTCACCTTAGAGTCACCATAAGACAGAAACTATTTGAAGGGACACAATCACAATAGAAGTAGTGCTACAGAGAAAGTCTTGGCTTGTATATTCAGTACCCTAGTTTCTTAGAAGAAGTCATTTAAGCAGCAACAACAGTAGCAACAGGTTAATTCCTTTGAAAGGCAGATGAAATTGGCATGGCTTTCTTACTGTCTTCCAGATGCACAAGAAAAGTAGATATGATTACTTTAATGACTGACAGACAGGTAGATGAGGAAATATGACAGAGTACCATACCATCAACAAGCTTGAAAAAAAAAACTGTATTTCAAACTGGATAAGACAGCAATGCTAATCTCTTTTGCGACTGCATGTAACTCCCCTCTGCCACAAAAAACACCCAGTGACTGCCAACAGCAATACAATTGGGGGGGGGGGGGGGGGGGAATGCAGAAACTCAGCAGTTTGGAAGGAACTACATCTAGAGTCATAGGAATAAATGAGATTGAATTATGTTGGTATCATAGAAAGAAGAGCTTGTGTGCCAGCATCCTATATTGGAATTAATTATTGCCCCCTTTTCCATCAAGCTGATTTGCCTAGGGTCAGGTCAAGAACAAGTATTCTTTTAAATTAAATTCTGAATGGAAGAAAAATGCACTTGAATCCTGATATATTCATGAGACATTAGCATTACCTGAAACATTAAGACAGTGAAGATGCTAATTTTAAAACCCAAGGAACATAGCAGATAAAACTGACACAATTGTAATTGGAAAAACCTGAACAAAATTCTATTCATTCTACAGTGCATTAGCTCTGCAATACCTATTTTGGCTCAGTTGTACCACCTAATATGTTTTAAAATCCTTATTTGTTTGAGCTGATGGATACTTAGTATATGTATATATGGGTGTGTGTGTGTGTATTTGTGATGGATTATGACTGCACTTGCAACCCCCAGTAACCAAAATAAAAGCGACAAAACATCTGCAAAGAAGTTAAGTTCCTCAAAGTTTCCCTCACAGCTTTCACTGAGAGGAAACTTGGCAAGTGAATACAAGGAAATGGGAGGACAAACTAGATTTTAAAGACATGTGCTTGGCATCAGTGACCTCATCTGGGTTGGAACGTGACCTTTATAACCTCTAGTTAGAAAAGAAGAGCTGCTAGGAGCCACAAAGAAGAAAAATATACTTACACGTAATCTCTAAAGATGGAACAAGTAAACTTTCAGCAGGCCCTCATAAAGGCTGTTATTTCTAACACTGAACACCTATGGTGCCGAGGTCAACTTTGAAATGTTTAAGCCAATACATTGCTATAGTCTACTCAAGTGTTCTTTCTATGAGAAAAAAATACCACAAAACTCTTGCAAGCAGAATTCAGGAAATGATCAGTAGAAAAGCCGAAAGCTTTCTGCTTGTAGAAAAGTATCAATAGATGTATTTGCAGACATTTTTAATGTACATGTGGCACTATACTCAAAACCCTCTGTCATTCTTCCAATTACGAATAGCTCAAAAATAAAAGAGGTCTGTATGTGTTCATATATGTACTACTAGCTACTACTACTAGCTAATAGGAACCAAGGAATGAAATTCCTCTCATCAAGAAATTAGCCTTTATTTACAGCCTGTTCAATTCAATCTGTGTTTTTTATTTTTGTTATTTGAAGTCTTCTTGTTTGTATTTACCATCCTACTGTTTTAAAAGGTTGATACCGTATTGCCTGATTTATTTGTCTTTGTTGTGACTTTATTGCTTGTTCTGTGTTATTATATTTGGAAACTTCCCCAAGGGCTTCTGTCTGTTGGGCTGCATATGAACACATTAAATAAACAAATATTTTTTCCACTGAAGTGACTTTCCCCTCTATTAGTCAAGAACTAGCTAAGTACCTAACTAACTGAACCCTAGATTAATTAGACAAAACCTTCACTACTGAGAAGAATCATGTACATAGAATTAGAGTAATTTGACATTCTGCTATGGGACAAAGGATTCAAAGCATGAGCCAAATAGTCTAATAGAAAAGTTCTGCTTTTCTATCCCACCTAGAGCCAACAATGTGTGAAGAGGAAGATAAAGTCATTATACAGTGGGCCCTTGACATCTACTGGGGTTTGTTCACCAGTTGGAGTGAGAGAGAAGTAGGAAGAGCAGCTTTTTGGCAGCCATTTTAAGTGGTAAGTATGTGGATTTTTAAAATCTCTTGGGGGAGTGTGTCTGTTGCAGAGGAGGAGGAGCTTCTGTGAGTCACATCTGTAAGTCACAAGTGGGAGGAGCTAGAAGACTAGCTATAGAGAACTGCTCAGAGAGCCAGTGGCAGACCAGTTGGAGTGAGAGAGAAGAAGGAAGAGCAGCTTTTTGGCAGCCATTTTAAGTGGTAAGTGTGTGGGTTTTTAAAATCTCTTGGGGGAGTGTGTCTGTTGGAGAGGAGGAGGAGCTTCTGTGAGTCACATCTGTGAGTCACAAGTGGGAGGAGCTAGGAGACTAGCTATAGAGACCTGCACGCCGAATCCCCCCCCCCCAAACAGGGTAAAGCACAACATAAGGAGCAGAGGAGCTGTAAACTTTGTTTTAGAGGTTCTCCTTTAGATCTCCCCCTTTTTAAAAGTGCTTTTGAGGGGTTCCCCTCCACCTCAGAGGAAGTGAATACAAGTTAGAAACCAGGACATCTGTATAAAGTAACATTCCCAGTAGTTTGAAATCACTGACAGAGATTGGTGAAATAGGCCAGGACATCAGGGGCCTTTGACATTGGTGTTTACCGGGGGATATTCTTCGAGGAGGAAGCCCACAGTCCTCTTTTAGTGATTCCTTAATACTTCTCGGTATGGGCACTGAGGGGAGTGGATGCAGTCACTTGCAACACTTGTGGGATGTTTGTCTTCTTGCTTACAGATGTGGGGAACTTCACATGCCCCAAGTGCAAGTTGGTAACCCTCTTGGAGGAGAAAGTACAGCAGCTGGAATCCAGGGTAGCGACACTTCAGCATGTCAGGGAGCAAGAGGTTCTCCTGGACACAACGGAAGGCACAATCTTGGAAGGGGACCACACAGAGAAAGTCGCTCGAGGTGAGAAGGTCACTTCATGTACACAGGAGGCAGACAGCTGGAGGAATGTCACACAGAGAAGCAGAGAAATCAGGGATAGCTGTAGGAGCTTGCAGCTACAGAATCGTTTTGAAGCCCTTTTACTTATCAAGGAGGATCAGGAAGAGCAGCATGGACAGACTTCAGGGACAGAGCAGGGGAGCCTGGGAGTTCCATCGCAGGGAACAGTCACTGCTAAGCCTTGGAGGAGGCGTGTGGTTGTGGTGGGGGACTCCTTGCTGAGGGGTACAGAGGCAGTGATTTGTGGGCCTGACAAGATGTCTTGGGAGGTGTGTTGTCTCCCTGGGGCAAAGATCCGTGATGTGAAAGAGAGGCTGACAAAACTGGTCAAGCCAACTGACCAATACCCCTTCCTTTTGGTCCACATGGGAACTAATGACACAGCAAGACACAGCCTTCAGAATATCAGAAGGGATTATGAGGCTCAGGGTAAGAAGCTGAAAGAAATGGATGCACAGATTGTCATCTCGTCTCTTCTGCCAGTTGAAGGGCATGGTCCAGGAAGAGAGAGGAAAATAGCAGATGTGAACAACTGACTCCGCAGATGGTGTCGCTGAGAACGATTTGGATTCTTAGATCATGGGCTGCAGTTCCATGAGGAGGGACTTCTGGCAAGGGATGGGCTGCATCTCATGCCAGTTGGAAGAAACGTTTTTGCCAACAGTCTGAAGAATCTGATCAGGAGGGCTTTAAACTGAGTGATCTGGGGAAGGGAGACAGCAATCTGGAAGGCAAAATGGCTGGAAAAAATAGTCAAACTGACATAGAGGGAACAAGGCAAACAGTGCAAGGACCCAACAATAGGAGGCAAAAACAAACAAACAAACAAATAAACATGCACAGGCATCAAGTAAAGGGGACACATGGTCTTCGATGTCTCTACACTAATGCACAGAGCATTGGAAATAAGCAAGATAAACTTGAACAACTAGCACAACAAGGGAAATATGATATAATAGGCTTCACTGAAACCTGGTGGGATGAGTCTCATGATTGGAATATAGAAATAGAGGGGTATAACCTTTTTAAGGCAAACAGGCCAAACAAGAAAGGAGGAGGAATAGCATTATATGTCAGGGATATTTACACCAGTGAAGAGATCCAGGACATCAATACTGGAAGCCAGGTGGAGAGCATCTGGATAAAAATTAAAGGAGAGGGAAACAACAGGGATGTTACTGTGGGAGTCTACTACAGACCCCCAAGTCAGACGGAGGAAATGGATGATGCTTTTCTAGAACAGATAACCAAACAATCAGAAAGGGGAGATGTAGTGGTGACGGGGGGACTTCAACTACCCGGATATTTGCTGGAAGTCAAACTCAGCCAAATCCTCAAGGTCTAGCAAATTCCTCACTTGCCTCGAAAACAATTTGATTGTTCAAAAGGTGGAAGAGGCAACAAGGGGATCAGCTATTTTGGCTCTTATCTTAACCAACAGGGAAGACCTAGTTGATAGGGTGCAAGTGGTGGGATCCTTAGGTGGGAGTGACCATGTCCTCCTGGAGTTTGCTATACAGTGGAAAGATGAAGCTAGGCATAGTCAGACACGAATTCTAGACTTTAGGAGAGCTGATTTCAATAAACTTAGAGAAATACTGGGGGTGATCCCATGGTCAAGAATACTAAAAGAGAAGGGAGTTCAAGATGGATGGGAGTTCCTCAAAAGGGAGATACTGAAAGCACAATTTCAGACAGTTCCAATGAGGAAGAAAAAGGGGAGATGTCTCAAGAAACCAGTATGGATGACTAAGGAACTTACAACTGAGCTAAGTTTTAAACGGAACATGTATAAAAAATGGAAAAATGAGGAAATCACGAAAGAGGAATTCAAACAAATAGCCAGCACATGTAGGGATAAAGTCAGAAAAGCTAAAGCGCAAAATGAACTCAGGCTTGCTAGAGAGGTTAAGAACAATAAAAAGGGATTTTTTGGATATGTCCGCAGCAAAAGGAAGAAGAAGGAAACGGTTGGGCCACTGCGTGCAGAAGATGGCAAAATGCTAACAGGGGACAGAGAAAAGGCAGAATTACTCAACACCTTCTTTACTTCAGTGTTCTCAGGAAAGGCAAAGGGTGCCCAACCTAAGGGTAATGGGGCAGAAGACACAATAGGGGAATTTCAGCACAGAATAAGTAAAGAGATAGTACAGGAATACCTGGTTAACGTAAATGAATATAGGTCTCCAGGACCAGATGAACTACATCCAAGGGTATTAAAAGAACTGTCAAATGTAATATCGGAACCACTGGCAATAATCTTTGAGAACTCCTGGAGAACAGGAGAAGTCCCAGCAGACTGGAGGAGGGCAAACGTTGTCCCCATCTTCAAAAAGGGAAAAAAAGAGGATACCAACAATTATCATCCAGTTAGTCTGACATCAATTACAGGAAAGGGTCTAGAGAAGATCATTAAACAGAGAGTCTGTGAACACTTAAAAGGCAATGCCCTAATCACAAAAAGTCAACATGGATTTCAGAGAAACAAGTCATGCCAGACAAACCTGATCTCTCTCTCTCTCAATCTCCCTCTTTTTTTTTCTTTTTTTTTTTTATAAAATTACTAGCTTGGTAGATGAAGGGAATGTTGTGGATATAGTACATCTTGACTTCAGTAAGGCCTTTGACAAGGTTCCCCATGACATTCTTGCAAACAAGTTTGTAAAATGTGGACTAGACAAGGTAACCGTTGCATGGATTTGTAACTGGTTGACTGACCAAACCCAAAGGGTGCTCAACAATGGCTCCTTTTCATCCTGGAGAGAAGTGACAAGTGGGGTCCCACAGGGCTCTGTCCTGGGCCCAGTGCTATTCAATATCTTTATAAATGACTTGGATGACAGTATTGAGAGCCTAGTTATCAAATTTGCAGATGACACCAAATTAGGAGGAGTAGCTAATACCCCAAAGGACAGGATCAAAAATCAAAATGACCTGAATAGACTAGAAAGCTGGGCCAAAGCTAACAAAATGAAATTTAACACAGAGAAATGTAAGGTCCTACACATAGGGAGGAAAAATGAAATGCACAGATATAGGATGGGGGACACCTGGCTGAATGAGACCACATGTGAAAGGGATCTAGGAGTCCAAGTAGACCACAAGTTGAACATGGGTCAACAGTGTGATGCAGCAGCTAAAAAGGCCAATGCAATTTTAGGTTGCGTCAATAGAAGTATAGTGTCTAGATCAAGGGAAGTAATAGTGCCACTCTATTCTGCAATGGTCAGGCCCCACCTTGAATACTGTGTCCAGTTCTGGGCACCACAATTCAAAAAGGATGTGGAGAAACTGGAGTGTGTCCAAAGGAGGGTGACTAAAATGGTGAAGGGAAACCTTGCCCTATGAAGAACACCTTAAGGAGTTGGGGATGTTTAGCCTAGAGAAGAGAAGGTTAAGAGGTGATATGATCATCCTGTTTAAATACTTGAAGGGATGTCACATTGAAGAGGGAGCAAGCTTGTTTTCTGCTGCTCCAGAGAACAGGACTCGGAACAATGGATGCAAACTGCAGGAAAAAAGATTCCACCTCAACATTATGAAGAACTTCCTGACAGTGAGGGCTGTTCGACAGTGGAACACACTCCCTTGGAGGGTGGTGGAGTCTCCTTCCTTGGAGGTTTTTAAGCAGAGGCATGATGGCCATCTGTCAGAGATGCTTTGATTGGGAGTTCCTGCATGGCAGGGGGTTGGACTGGATGGTCCTTGTGGTCTCTTCCAACTCTAAATTTCTATGATTCTATGATTCTATGACCCTGAGTGGATAACAAAATCCATGGATGCTCCAATCCCATTCAATACAATGACATAGCAGAATGGTGTCCCTTATATAAAAATGGAAAATCAAGGTTTGCTATTTGGAATTTATACTTTTTTCTGAATATTTTCAAGCTGTGGATGTTTGAATCCATGGGTAAAAAAATCCATGCATAAGGAGGGCTGACACTAGTCTGCTGATGAAAACATTGACAAAATAGTTATTTGTAAACTGCTTTGAACAGCACACTCAGGAAGACCACATTCCAAAAGAGAAAGGAATTGTGCTTCTTTAAAAGAAGCATGGGCAAATGTGGTGGCTCTAAGGAGCCAATTTTCTTTCCAAATTGGTCACATGAGCTGCCAAACTATGTGTGCACATGTGCCTACAAGTTGGACCTAGATGTATGGTGACCCCATAAATTTCATAGAGTTTTCTTAGGCAAAGAATACTCAGGGAGGGAGGGAAAGAATGTTAACAGTGTTAAGGGATTGTGGAAGAGAAAAGTAACCTTTTCTTTGCCCTTAAAAAAGAGACTTTGAGGGGGGCGGTGGGGTGTCAAAGGCTCAAAATAGCATGCAGCACCAAAACTTTAGTTAGCTATCCTTTATATTTAAAGGTTTGAAAAGTTCCAAGTTGCAATCAGTTTTTATTAACGTTACCTTATTTCAGGCGTTTTTGTATGTTCTGTACCTATAGGATTTCCAACTGACCAAATGACTGCTATCTTCTACAAATTGTCCCTCCTTATCCACAGATTTTTTTTATCTATGGATTTGAGCATAAATGGCTTTAAAATATTCCTAAATATTCCTAAATATTAAGAGGGAAGTTCTCACCCTCTTAAACTGAGAGAGTGTGACTTGTCCAAGGTCATCCAGTAGGTTTCCTATAGCTGATGGGAATTTAAATCCGGATCTCCAGAGTCATAATCCAATGCTCAGACCACTGCACCACGCTGGTAATATATTCTTGATCTACAAACACTGCATAAGCCTTCACTGCTTCATGTGATAAACACATTTGAGAAAGATGACAAGCTGAAAAAAACACATGGCTCAGACAAGAATTTGATTTTAAAGCAATTAGTTAACAGGTATAATTCCAAGCCCTCTTCCCTAGTACTTAGTATAGTTAACAATGTAAACATAATCTTTTCTATTCCTCAAAAGTTAAATAGTTGCTTTAAGTTACACTTTGAATACTGCTTGAATGCTACAATGTTACTCACCACTAGCCTATGATACAAAATATATTATCCACCCCATTCACTTTGCAATCACCTCAACACCAGCAACAGATCTTGAGGCACTAAAAAAAGAAGACAAAAGAAACAGAAAGTAGGATATACTACTATAGTTAGTAGTATATACTAACTCATTTTATTACATTCCCATTTTTTAGCTTTGCTTTATCACTGAGGAAGACGTATGTCAAAATGTGTTTGGATTTTAAGATTTTTTCGCTTTTCCATGCATATTTGCACAGTGTATTGCATTGATTATACACTGTATATTTGTTTTAAGGGAATTATTTGTCATTGCACTATTTAAATGTATTTCAGACATTAAAATTATTATTTTTATTACATTTTATTACAAATTAAATTTGTTTAATTTTGTTAACAATTTTTTTTCTGTTTCTTTTTGTCTGTTTCTAGACATTTCTGTTTCTTTTGCTGTTTTATTTTAGCTTTAGGTTATCACCTTGTTGCTTTGACCAAAAAAAGAAGGCACAGCATGAGCTTGCAACTGAACTCTGCAATGTTTCTCCTCACCTTATTTAGTGAAGTCATACCAGCAGTAAGTTAAAAGTTATATTAAATGGTTAAATTATCCCTCATTCTGTTACAAGCCCTATATAGTCACATTTTCATTATTTTATAAACTGAATTAATCAAAAGTAATGACTTGCTTGCAACTCTGACATGGACAGGTTTCAACTGCCAAAAGGAAAACAAAATACTAGCTATGAGCGATGAAGGTATTCCTAATCATATTCACATTATGTTCAGTTTTGTTGGAATACACAACTCAGCATAAAAAACCTGCCAACATTTGAGCTGATAACCAGTTTGAATTTGTACATACTGGTATTTAGATATGGGTATGTGATTTTCCACAGAATGCAAGACATCTTAAAATTTACAAAACATGTAAGGCATCTTTTTCTGTTTTGTTTATATCAGATCATTTGAAATAAAATTCACTTGTGTGGTGGAGGTTTTCAAACAAGAAGGTTGTTATTGTTGTTGTTGTTGTTATCATTATTTCTTACCACACAAATCAAGATGGGGAACAACAAGAGATTAATATACGACATGCATCCATTAAAAATACATAGCATCAATTTTTTAAAAAATAAAACAAATACAGTCAGCCTTCCATGGATTCCACCATTCATGGCTTGAAAATATTGATTTTATATGTATAAATTTTAGAAAGCAAATGATTTTTCCATTTAACATAAGGGACATCACTTTACTGCACATGAGCATCCAGAGATTTTGGTATCTATGTGATTTCAGTGAACAAACTCAAGAATGTGTGCATGCTAAGGAGATTAGGGAAGTTAAACATGTGGGCAACCTTGAAGTCCTATGCAGATCTTGTAGAACTTGCTACTGTAAACATATATTTTTTCATGGTTCACCTTATAAGAAGACGGGGATCAGAGTTCTCAGTCTCTTGCTCAGTAGATAGTGGACATTCTGTCCTCTCCAGAAAGTTATTTTCTATGTGAGAAAAGTGATGGAAATTAGGAAAGAGGGAGTGGCTAGCATAGTCTCTTCTAATATTCATTTTATAATATTTATACTATGTTTTAGTATTTGTTAAAAGTGCTGCACAGTGAGCCCTTAGTATCTGCTAGAGTTTGGTTCCAGGACCTCCCACTATTACCAAAATCCATGGATGCTCAAATCCCATTAAATACAATGGCATAGTAAAACTGTGTCCTTTATATAAAATGGCAAAATCAAGGTTTGCATTTTGGAATTTATACATTTTTAAAGTATTTTCAAACTGTGGATGGTTGAATCTGTGGATAAAGAATCCATGGTTATGGAGAGCTGACTGTATATGTGCATTATTAGAACCACAGGGTTGGAGGGGCCTTAATAGACCATCTAAGTCAATACCCTTCTCAGTGTAAGATGTCTAGAGCTCAAATATCCCCAACAGATGACTGTCCATCCTCTGCCTGAAAACATCCTGCCATGTAGAGTCTACCACATTTATCCAGATATCCATTTAGCCATGATTATCCAGAAGCTGGTAGATTTAGCAAATTTGAGACAGAGAGAGAAATAGAGAGGCAGCTTAATCAGTCATTCCAGAATACGGTTCTAGTCATTTCTGAAGCACTGCATTCCAATGTTAAATTTCTTATCCCCAGTATGTTTATTATCTTAGAACTTCCTTTTTTAAAAAATCTCAGTATCCCTTATCTAAGGGATTGAAAACGTTGCACATATTTTGATCTCTGAAAATACAAGTGCTGTCTACTATTCCGTGCAAAGTACTATGCTGATAACAGGAGTGATTGTATCTAATTGAACATTGTGAGATGCCATTTATATGTTTGGTTCTTTCTGCAGCTGGGCAATTTTCTGTCTTGATAATGTGCACTTCAAGTTATACAAGTCTTTTCACTTTGAGAAACATCAATGAAAGACAGGCTTATCACTGCCATTATCCATGATAGCTAGACAGACCCTCAATGAGAAGGACACCATGTACCTACTTAAATGCTGGGAGTGTAATGAATATCCCCATCATGTCCTGTGTATATATTTCCTAAACAACACTGGATCGATGGTGTCAGAAGCAAAATCCTAGATTAAACAAGGCAGTTCTGGTGTTATTTACATTATATGTTAGCATCACTAGGTTTATCATCCCTTTCCTGTACAGGTAACAAATGCAAGTAAAGTTTCTTTGAAAGTCACTAGCCTGCCATTTAAAAGAAACAACTTTTTAAAAGTGTTTAGTTCAAATATTAGAAAAAGTTAAACAATTTCAAAATCAGACCTATGTGATAATTTGATTTACAAGAAGTCAATTTAAAAACAACAGGAAGCACTTATAAATAAACCATAAACCTTATATGTGAAAATGTATCAGCCAAGTTGTGGTGCTCAATTAAGTGCCTAATTATGTTGAATAGATACTTTCTTTACATGGTTAAATAGGTGCCTGTGTCCCTCAGAGCTGAATATGCATCATATTGTGTTTTCAGTTACAGTAGAAGCTCAAGAAGTATTAAGCTTTTGTGTTTATTTTGATTCTTTACTTTAATGATAGGAACTGAGTTTTCAGTTGTCCAGGCTGTTTCTTAAAGATACTATCCTGTTCATCTATCACACACAGAGCAATATGAAAACTTTCCTAATGGAAACATGACATCTCCCCCTACTTCCACCCAACTATCCCTGTAGCCATTTGCTGCCATTTTGTTGATTGCACAGGATAACAACAACAACAACAACAACAATCATCATCATCATCATCATCATCATTTATTTTTAACACTATTTCCACCAAAGGGCAGTACATCAGAACATATACAATAAAGCTACCAATATGTTACCTATAGACTTACTTAATATAGTTACCTGTAGACTTAATTACAACACATATATACCTTTTCTGACAGAACTATCATCAAACTGGTTAACAGATTTCAAAAACAGTTAAAAACCAGTTCCAAAGTGAAACACCAGTAAGATGCTTTTAAAAAGCATTCAGCACCAGCAGTAGCAGCAATAATTATAGTTCTTTAACTGCTGTTCAGTATCAGTCAGTTAAAATAAGATTTTGTTAAACCTGACCCAAATATTAAGATTTTAAAGGCTTCTTTAAATGGAGTTTTCCAGGCCCAAAAGGAAGTTGTTCTACAATGGTGGGAATATCACTGAAACTGACTGAAAGATTGAAAATTCTGGTAAACAGTGTTGGCATAATTTAACAATGTTGCTTTGGGATATTTGAAGGACTGCCTTCTTTCACAAGTTCTATCCTGCACATTGAGATAACTGATGTTTTTTTTTTAATTTTTGATTATGCTATTATGTGTTTTAATTATGTGCTTGATTATATGTTTTAAGTTGTTTGCTTATCAATATTTTTATTTGCTGTAAGTTGTAGTGATGGGTTTTCCTGTGGAAATATCAACATGATCATGTCTTTCAAGCCCAGTACTCAGCCCAGTACTCATGGAGAGAAATTCACACTTAAGTCACAATATGTAGTTTAAATAAGGCTTTTTAAAAAAACAAAAAACAAAAACAAAGCACCAAGTAGGTTCTAGTGTGTGGATAATGATTTTGGACTCCACAGAAATTTCTAGAGAACAAATAAATGTTTATCACGACTGGAATTACTGAGAGAGCACTTTAAATTTGTTATGATATTTCACATCTTTACTTTTTAAGTACTTTCTAAGTACAATGATTGGGCATTTATTATTCTAACCTTTATAATGTATATCTAAGATATTATATCCATTTCCTTCTTGACGTTCCCCTTTTGACTACATCCAGTGTTACTGCAGAACTGATCTTTTTCATGTGCAACAAACTTAATGTTTCTTCAAATGTGTCAGCTCAACAAGCAAATGGATTAGAGACAAGCAATCTTCAGACTCCAGCTGTTTCTTGCATAAATGAAAAGAAACACTGGAGGCTAATCACCACCCGTAGTGTGTCTTCTAAAAGACATGCCAAACAGCAACTATTATAGTATGTGACCTTTTTTTGTATAATTGTTTGATTTGCAGAAGCTTGTGTTATTTTTTTAAAAAATTGGATTACCATCCAATTCTCAAATCACTTCCCAGTTAGTAAAACAATGTTGAGGCATCAAGGGCACAGCAAGAGTACGATTATCTGTTTGTCTACATAACTTTGGGTTCAAATCAATGACAGGGTCTGTGGAGAGTGTTCATCTAATGGTATATACAACACTAGGTATAGTCCATTCAAATCAATGAAAAAGTTGGCACTGGCTGGAAAGGGTGATGGATCCTATTAAAGGATATCTGGAAGCCTTTTTAAACTAATAGGGATTTCCATGTACAATTTTTCAGCTCTTTCTTTTAATTGAGACTACATTTGGCATGTTTTACCAAAACAATGCTTAAATTTTTTCTAATGCAAAAGCATGGAGGCTTCTCTTGAGAAATTCAGTCTTTTCTTCCTAACAAAGGGGGCTGTGACCTCACAAAGGATGGAGACATCTAGGATCTCACAAGAAGTACCTTTTTGCATTGCTAATGGCACACAGATTTTATCGCCTGGACTTTGGAATGCTTTGTGCCCAGTGCAACATTGCATAGATATTCTCCACAGAAGAACACAATAACAAAACCTTGAGAAAACGCAGGCCTGTGACTAACATTGTCATTTTATAATTTTTTCTCTCCTGTATGCCCAACCTGATTACCCAACGAAGAAACCAGTGGAGCTTTGAAAGCATGCATCACGTATTTTTTGCATGTTGATTTATCATATAAAGGTATCATGGTTTTGTGGATTTTGGATGTTATTGTGTTTTAAAAAGTGGAACATATTCATTCACATGCAACCCAAACATGGTTCAGGTTTCCAGAAAAAACATGAAATGTGGGTTAAATATTTTTAATTCTGGGGCTGGTAACTAGGGACACAATTCAATTAGGAAAGGGTTATTTCATCTGGTTCTCAGAACAGATTTTAATCCCCAGGATTTCTATCCCACCATGCATTTTGGCTGCAAATCAAGATGTAGGGGAAAAAATTTAAAAAAACAAAACAAAAAACTTCACATGTGGTAGTGTTGACTGAGGCTTTGTCAGTCTGCTTTTTTGGCACTTGGTTTCATGCAAACCAATGGTAAAAGAATCTGAGATTTCAAGAAGAAAAAAGAGAGAGAGGGTGGAATAGTTTAAATGAGAAAAGGAAGAGGAGAGAGACTGTATGTAGTAGTGAATTTCCTAGAATTTTAGAGGTTTACTGGGTCTGTACCTGCATAAACCAAGTTTCATTTAATTTTGCCCTCATTGAAGCTTAGAGGCTAAAATCATACTGGGTGTCAAAGACAGGAATATCTCTCTAAGTACTATTAAAGGAATTTACTCAGTAGGAGTTCTTCTAAAATTGCTCACCTGCTTTCCAGTCCATTAAATGCAACTGTGTTTATAAGAGGTTGGAGGCTATCTCATCCCTCCCCACTGTGTGTTCTTTATGAAGAAACATTAAACAAAACTGTGCACAGATCTAGTATGTATAAAATGTAAACTGGTATGCCATCTTTTTTATTATCTACAGACTGCCAGACATGAAAATATTTACTACTGAAGATAAATTTCCTAATTGGTTACATTCCTTAAAGACTGTCAACAGTCATTTCTTTATAATATCAAAATATACACATGGGCCACCCCAGTAGGCTTTGCCTGATTATTATTCTGTTCACTGGAGCACCACTAGAAATACAATCTTGATTATTATTTTTCATAAAGTAGTGGTATTTAGGAACAGTAGCACATGCACACAATCTGATTTTATTTTTATGACTCTCCCAGTTTCAGTGCACAAGACGCCTGCAGTAATCTAACTGGGATCCATTATTATAACTCTTGGCTTTCCCTCTCTCCCATCCCCTCTCTCATACTTTGAATAAAGCTTTTTATTGATGGGCACAACACATTTTCCGTAATGTCTTCAGGTTTTCAGAGCATAGGTAAACATATCAGAAAAAAAATTAGTTTTGTTAAGGAGACTTCTACTGGGAATGTCAGTGGAAGAATGATATCTTGGACTTATCTGCATTGATAAGCTTTATTTGATTTGATTTTCACAACACTAGAGAAAGCAGTTGAATGATCTGCATCTAAATGGAACTCTCTCTCTCTCTGGCTTTTCTTCACTAACGAAGATTCAGGAAGGATTCATCCCACACTTACTACAAGCGCGTCGGTGACTAAAAAGGCCAATCTGAGATAAACAATTCCGGTTACAGAAAGCACAGCAAAAAGTCTCCTGGGGTGATGTTTCTATGTTGTGGTTGTCGTTTCTCTTCGAGACTCGTTTGGCGTGAGTTCCCAAAAGAGACCGCAGCATTGTGAATAGTGCGTCTCCATGCCTCCTGATGTGAGGGCAGGGCAGACCATTATTGGTGATCAATTTGGCCAAGCTTGAGATGTTGTTTCAGGGAGTCCTTGTATCTCCTTGTATCTGGAACTATAGCCTCACATTAAAAGTCTGGGGCATCTGAATAGAATGGCATGATGCCAGAAGCTACACAGTGATTATGAAATCAATGGGATTGAACTTTTAGTAGAAGGTTTGCCTTCTTGTTTCTTGTTTTAGGCTTCATTTTTAATGACAAGAAATCATATACTTTGAGTAAGCCCATTTGTTAGTTAGAATAGTTAGCTAATTATTCTAGTTAGCTAGAGTAGACCTATTGAATCCATAAGACTTAGCTCATATATTTAATGGAGTGATTAGTCAGTAAAATCAAGGAGAACAGGGTTAATAATAGGGATATGATGGAGATGGAAATGGAACACATGGTGTCCCAGGATAACTATTTCCAATGGAACAGAAATGAGATGGATATAACAAGATCTGAGGACAAGGGTGTCAGGAGGGGGAATGGTTTGTATGGATCAGGAGAAAGGCAAGAGTTAAATTTAAAATGAAACTGAAGGGATAGTGTATGGTTGAAATTGGCTTAAGAAGTCTGGTCATAAGATAAATGACACTAAGATTTGGATAATGATATGGATTTTTTTTAAAAAAAATAATTCTATGAAGTGAAATTTGATACATATATGGAAGATGGACAGGATATCATAATATTTTATTATATATATATAACAGATTTATAGTTTTAATTAGAAGGACTAGTACTATGTAATTATGTTATTAGTAAAGAAGGAAAAAATTAAGTGATATTATAATGTAGGGATTTAAATGTTTGATATAATTATAGAAAGATAATGAGTGATATATTAGTGTTAGATATGTTACCCTGGAGAAGAAAGAGAATATCATTTTGGTTTTTAAGAATATTGAGAATGAAGTATAGAAAGAAAGGAAGTGTTGGGTTTTTATTAAGAGAGTCTTGAAATATAACCACAGAAAGAAATAATGGAAGTAATCTTTGTTCTTTGTTCTTTATACCCTGTACTTTTATATATCTTTTATTTTCTTTGTGTTCTGTGTTTCCTTTTCCTGTATTTATTATTTATGTATTGTTATACCTTGCAATACAAATACTTTTTTAAAAAATCATTTAACCTAATATTATCTTACCAAGTTACCACTGATTTAAAAGATCCTCTCTATTTGGGATTGATAGCTGAATTTAACACTTTAGTTTCATCTTCTATCTAATCAATTTAGGAACAAGAGTATGATAGCTTTAGATTTGAGATGTAAATTACCACATCAGCTTTTTCTAGAATTCACTGAGTGCATTTGGAAATCAGGCACCCTGGAGCATTCAGAGGAACATATCACATTTACCGAAACAAAAAACAGGTTTGGATCCACGCTAGATCTCCATTGGTGCTGGAAAAGGGAATCATGGTTACATTTCCTCCAATTTTCCTTTCACTTATATACAGCAGTGCTATCTCCCATGCTGTGCTGGGAGAAGGTATTGAGTTTGGAAGAGATTACATGGAGAAGAAAAAATAGAAAATTTATACCCTGTTTGTTTAGCACAGTGGTTCACTGTTGTGGACATCAGATCCCAGAAACCAATTTGGCCAGCAGTTGGGAATTATGAGAACTGAAGTCCAAATAAAATAAATAAAACATTAAAACATATGGAGGACCAAAGGTTGCAAACCACTGGTTTAGAAGAAAACCTCTACTAGACTCCTGCAGCTTCCATTAATGGATGAACACTTCTATTCATGGAACAGCCAATCTGGAACCATGAATCTTGTCAAGGTAATTATAGTTTATAATTATAGGAACAATTACAGAGTCTTTAAATAAGAGAGTGACAAAAGTAAACTAGAAAACATGGTAGGTGTGATTTATCATCCTGATTTGTGAACATAAATAATTCAAGGGAATGTCCATTACTTGCTATAAAATTCAGGAGGCATTTGAAATAAGATTATCATCTAAAATATCTGATTAGTTTCTTTCATTATAGGGAAGGGTCTCCTTGGTAATGGTATTTTTATGTCCAGAAGGAGAGGCTTGTGTTTCATACTTCTACTTTGGAATATTAATTTTCTCACTAGTCTGAAGGAAGGAATCTCACTTATCTGATTGAAATGTAAGATGAATTACGGAAAATATGAGCTATTGATGCTTTTGGGACAGAAACGTGCCTTATGAAATAATGATACCTACAATTACTAGAATATGTAGATATACTAAAATATGCAGTACAAGAAAGAGATGAAAAAAATAGAGTACATTCTGAAAAGCTGGGCAAAAAGTCAGCTTATCTTAGAAATGTAAAACATTGGTATGAGGAAGACAATAATAATAAATGTGATTAAAATCATTTAATGTCACTGCTCTGGTATAATCAAAATTAATGATTAGAGAGAATGAAAATAACTACATACGTCTCTGAAGAATTATAGGGCAAGGTGATGGCAAAATAATATTTTGAAAGGAAGGACACAAATGAAAGTGGATGAGTACACAGAGTTTCTTGGATTGGATTGGTATTTGCACATAGAAATAGAATTAGGCAATAGGCAAGGATTTTATCTAAAGGACACATCAGAGGAAAACAGTTCTTCAACGGGGAACAGCTTGCAGATGCTTGGCTTGAATATGGAAAAAGACCTTTTCAATTATTCAGAAAATAGTATGGAAGTTACAAAAGGAGCTTTCTTGCTGAAGCTAAACAGATTTGGGCTCAGGGAACTTAGTAGATGAAGGAATTTCTTGGAATCCCTACCATGGTGCCTTGAGTTCAATGAAAGAAGAATAGCAGGATATAAATCTAATCAATTCATTTCATGTTTAACCTTTGTTTTCTGCTATAGAACCAAAAGGCCTATAGTTATCTCTGTCTGTACTTCTTTGCTTTCACATATTCCCTGACATACACAATGCAATAGCCTTCCTTTTTAGAGTACCACAGTTACTTGTGTGTTGTGTGCCTTCAAGTCATTCCTGACTTATGGTGACCCTAAGGTGAACCGATCATGGGGTTTTCTTGGCAATATTTGTTCAGAGGAGGTTGCCTTCCCTTGAGGCTGTGACTTCCCCAAGATTGTGACTTGCCCAAGGCCATCCATTGGGCTTCATGGCCAAGCTGGGGATTGAACTCTGATCCAACACTCAGACCACTACACCCTGCTGGCTCACTAAAAACAGAATGTATATTCATGCTGTTTTCAGTGATTTTCATGGCTGGCCTCATAGCTAGCAGCTCTGATAGTCCCTTTGAGGCACGGACTTTCTCAGAGTAAAGCAGTCTGTTATGGCTGGATTATGATGAAGCCCTCAGGCTAAGAACTGACTTTTGACAGCTCAAAATGTAAAAGTGTCTGAACTCTTTTTGCAATTTCTAATATGGGGTCATTCAAGCTCAATATTGGCTAATATCTAGCTAAATCAGCATCATTAAACAAACATATCCTGTCCAGTCACCCCTTCACACTACACATTTATGTTACTATATTCCACCTTTAACTGCCATGGAAACATCCTGTGGAATCCTAGGATTTGTAGTTTGGTGAAGCTCTCTGGTTAAGAATTATAAATCCCTCCCCCTAAACTGCAAATCCCAGTATTACAGAGGTTGGTATCTCAGCAATCAAAGCGGAATTATAGCACTCAGATCATGTTGTGTGAAAGGGCCCTGCATTTGGTATTCTCCCTCTTTCTAATACTGGCCAGAATCCTGTTGCTGAAACAGATTACCCAGATTACTTGTAGATGTTAAGAAAAGAGGTATCTATTACCTACATGAGAGATATCTTTGCCCCAGGTGGGCAACAGAAGCTCTGTCTCTCTCCCAACCACTGCTTGCTTGCTTGCTTATTTATTTATTTATTTAATGGCTCTATACCTCTCCTTTCTCCCAGGATGAATTCCAAGACAACTTCCAAAAGTTTAAACAAGATTAAATTAAAATCTCATTTCACAAAAGGTAAAAAAAAATTAACAATAGACAGGATAGCAATAGCAAGTACATTTCTATATTGCTTATTAGTGCACTTAAGCACTCCCTAAACTGTTTACAATGGGTAAGCCATCTGCCCCTGACAAGCTGGGTACTCATTTTAGCATCCTCAGAAGGATACCAGACTGAGTCGACCTGGAGCCCTGGATGGTATTGTTTCTGAGTGAGTGGCTGCAGTTCAGATATTTAACCACTGTGCCCTCAGGGTTCCTTTTCCAAGATAGGGCCTCTGCAGATAGCCCCAAAGCTGCCCCTTTTACAGTCAGATCAAGATTGCAGCAACTGCATACTGCGGCCCCAATCTGGCCTTTGCAGGATGCAAAAAGGAGCCATAAAAAGCAGCTCCTTTTTGTGCCATGCAAAAGGCATGATAGCTGTGGTGCCGTGGTTTTATGGTAGTCCTTCAGCGCTGCATCGTGCAGATGCAGCACCAGAGGAGCACCATACTTTCAAGTTAATCATAGGAGACTGGAATGGTAAAGTTGGAAGCAAAGAAGGAACCAAAACAATGAAAACAAATGACAGATAATGATAAAATAAAACACAACATACCACTTCACATACTGTTGTTGCTGCGTGCCTTCAAGTTATTTCTGATTTATGGAAACACTAAGATGACACTATCATTGCAGAATTACTCAACACCTTCTTTGCTTCAGTCTTCTTAGAAAAGGCAAAGGGTGCCCGACCTAAGGATAATGGGGCAGAAGACAGAATAGGGGAATTTCAGCACAGAATAAGTAAAGAGATAGTACAGGAATACCTGGTTAACCTAAATGAATACAAGTCTCCAGGACCAGATGAACTACATCCAAAGGTTTTGAAAAAACTGGCAATTGTAATATCGGAGCCATTGGCAATAATCTTTGAGAACTCCTGGAGAACAGGAGAAGTCCCAGCAGACTGGAGGAGGGCAAATGTTGTCCCAATCTTCAAAAAGGGGGAAAAAGAGGATCCCAACAATTATCGTCCAGTTAGTCTGACATCAATTACAGGAAAGATTCTGGAGCAGATAATTAAACAGAGAGTCTGTGAATATCTAGAAGATAAATTCCATAATCACAAAAAGCCAACATGGGTTTTAGAGAAACAAGTCATGCCAGACAAACCTGATCTCTTTTTTTTGATAAAATTACCAGCTTGGTAGATGAAGGGAATGCTGTGGATATAGTATATCTTGATTTCAGTAAGGCCTTTGACAAGGTCTTGCAAACCTTTGTAAGGCCTTTGACATTCTTGCAAACAAGCTTGCAAAATGTGGACTAGATAAGGTAACTGTTACATAGATTTGTAACTGGTTGACTGGCCGCACCCAAAGGGTGCTCAACAACGGCTCCTTTTCATCCTGGAGAGAAGTGACAAGTGGGGTGCCACAGGGTTCTGTCCTGGGCCCAGTGCTATTCAACATCTTTATAAATGACTTGGATGACAGTATCGAGAGCCTAGTTGTCAAATATGCAGATGACACCAAATTAGGAGGAGTAGCTAATACCCCAGAAGACAGGATCAAAATTCAAAATGACCTGAATAGACTAGAAAGATGGGCCAAAGCTAACAAAATGAAATTCAACACAGAGAAATGTAAGGTCCTGCACTTAGGGTGGAAAAATGAAATGCACAGATATAGGATGGGGGACACCTGGCTGAATGAGACCACATGTGAAAGGGATCTAGGAGTCCAAGTAGACCACAAGTTGAACATGAGTCAACAGTGTGATGCAGCAGCTAAAAAGGCCAATGCAATTTTAGGCTGAATCAATAGAAGTATAGTGTCTAGATCAAGGGAAGTAATAGTGCCACTCTATTCTGCTTTGGTCATGCCCCACCTGGAATATTGTGTCCAGTTCTGGACACCACAATTCAAAAAGGATGTGGAGAAACTGGAGCATGTCCAAAGAAGGGCAACTAAGATGGTGAAGGGTCTGGAAACCATGCCCTATGAGGAATGACTTAGGGAGCTGGGGATGTTTAGCCTAGAGAAGAGAAGGTTAAGAGGTGATATGATAGCCCTGTTTAAATATTTGAAGGGATGTCACATTGAGGAGGGAGCAAGCTTGTATTTTGCTGCTCCAGAGAACAGGACTCGGAACAATTGATGCAAACTGCAGGAAAAGAGATTCCACCTCAACATTATGAAGAACTTCCTGACAGTAAGGGCTGTTCGACAGTGGAACACACTTCCTTGGAGAGTGGTGGAGTCGCCTTCCTTGAGGTTTTTAAACAGAGGCTGGATGGCCATCTGTCAGGTATGCTTTGACTGGGCGTTCCTGCATGACAGGGGGTTGGACTGGATGGCCCTTGTAGTCTCTTCCAACTCTATTATTCTATGACTCTATGGGGTTTTATTGGCAAAATTTGTTCAGAAGGGTTTCCTTTGAGGCTAAGAGAGAGTGACTCATCTAAGGTCATTCAGTGGGTTTCCATGGCAGTGATTCAAGCAGTGATTCAAACCCTAGTCTCCAGAGTCACAGCCCCACACTCCACTCCACTACATTGGCTGTCTGAGATATAAGCAGGGAGGAAGCTAACTGGATTTCTGTGAGGGTGTTCCACAGCCTGAGAGAAGCTACAGAGAAAGCTCTCTCCTTTGTCCTTTCCAAACATGGCTGTGAAGATGGTGGGACTGTCACAAATACTGAACTACACTGTGATAATGCTATTATTCTACTTTACTGCTATGGCTGCCTTCTGTTGCATTTTAGAGTTTGAAATTTAGTGAGGCCCAAGAGCTCTCTGACTGAGAATTCTAAAGGCCCTTCCCCAAACTGCAATTCCCAAGATTCCACAGGAGGCAGCCATAGCAGTAAAAGTAGAATAACAGTGCTAAAATAGTGTAGTACAGAATTGTCCTGAGATAAAGACCTCCCCTGAAGATTTCTTAAAATGTATATTTTATTCACTTACAAACTAAACACTTTACTATATAAAAATATAATAAATACACAACACCAGACTTTGCTGTTGCTGTGTGCCTTCAAGTCTTTTCCTACTTATGCTGACCCTATCAAGTTTTTTAAAAAAAATTGTTCATGGGAGGTTTCCCATTGCCTTTCCCTGACTCTGAGAACATGTTGTTTGCCAAGGTCACCCAGTGGGTTTCATGATCAAGTGGGAAATTGTCTCAGAGTAATAATCCAACACTCAGACCACTACCAAGAAGTAAACTACACACACTAATATCCACTCCCCCTGCCCCCCAAACCCACCCACAAAACAAAATCAAATATGAAAATAAACCTCACAGAAAAACACAAATGAGGAAGAACAACACTTAACTGACTTCCCACTTTACAAACCAAAGAATATAAAGTTAAATATTAATTATAATGAATTTTTCTACAACACTGACACCATTCATTACCACTTCTGACCTGAAATATACTGTATTAACATGGCTCACCCTGCAGATTTTATAGGTTGCACTGGCTTGTATAAGGAAATGCAGTCTTTCAGATAGTCTCGACACAAACCACATAGGACTTTAAAGAACATAGCAAGCACTTTGAATTCTACCTGGAAAGAAATCAATAGCCAATAGAGTTGCTTTAACAAGGGGGTTATATTATTTTTATAATCTGCCCTAGTCAACAGCCTGCTGAAGTTTCCAAACAGTTTCCAAAGGCAGCCTCACATAGAGTTCCTTACAGTAATCCAAACAAGATATGATCAAGACATGGATCACTGTAGCCAGATCTGACTTCTCAAGGAATAGGTATAGCTGGTGCACTAGATTTAGCAGCTGAAACATACTTATGGTCACTGCTGAAACCTGGACATTCAGGCTTATAGCCATATCCAGGAGTATGCCCAAAATGTGAACCTAGGATTTCAAGGGAAGTGCAATCCCGTCTACCACAGGCTGGTCCCTGACCAGGAACATCTCTGACTTGTCTGTATTAAATTTCACTTTATTCCCCTTCATCCACTTCATTGCTGCCTTGAAATCCCATTTTGTGAGAAAGGTGGGGTATAAGTATAAATATATAAATCAATAAATATTCATCAGTGGCCAAAGGGGAGGGAAACTGCCCCCACAATCCTACAGCTATCCTTACAGACCCAGAGAGAGAAACCATCTATTGCTCAGGCATGCTGACAAGGAATTATACTCTGTCAATCCAAAAAAAAAAAAAGGTGGGGGGATCTTGGCTTCTGTCTGCAAAGGAGGCTGAGTACTTGATTGACAAGCATTGGATAGAAAATAGTGTTAAGGGGCATGAATCTAATGTAAATTTGTATGTGGCAATGCAACTTGGATGGGAGACCACCAACATATACTCGATGCTGTCAGCTTTCAGAGGAAAGAAACACCTTTGAGGATTCTTTGCCTAAGAAAACCCTATGAAATTCATGAGGTCACCATAAATCAACAGGCAGCTTGAAGGCACATAAACACACATGGGACAAATGCTGACCAGTCATCAAAAATAGGATGCACTTAGCCTTCTTCCCTATTAACTTAATGGTGAAAAGTCTGTTTTGTCATGCCAATGTATGATTGTCGTCCTACAAATATGGAGAATCTACTGTGTAACTTTTCCATTATTTATATTATTGTGCATCCATGTACTAACAACAACAACACAAACAATAAACCTAACTACAAAAAGAAAGTACAACAGTAATACCAAATCCTTCCACCACGAAGGTTGGATTAATATTTTGATGTAAGTTGCACACAACCCTCTTCCTCAGGCAGGTCATTAAAGAAGTGCTAAACTGTTTAATAAATTAACTTATGATAATAAATTAACAGCTTATCCTAGATCAGAACTGCTTTGACCATGTAATTATCTTCAGTTCCCCAAGGCTCTAAAAGTACTGCAAACATTATACTTGGTAAACAAGGCAATACTTAAAGGATTTTGTTCTTTTAATTATATTTGTAATGTTTCCTGTGAAAACAGCTTTGAAGATCATGGTGCAAGGTTATGGGTTTCATGAGCTATTTCCCAGAAACAGTTTTGTTTCATCAGTTTTACCCAATAATTGCTGATCCTTTGAGTTTTCCAAACAGAAAACTTACAAGATAGTGGAAAGAAAACCAATCTGTCCTAAGAAAGGACTCTGTTAGGAAAGGAAAGAATTATTTTTGCTGGCAACCTAATAGTCCCTTATACTAGTCTAGTCTTATGAACTGTCCCCAAGTAGACATCATTAAAAAAAAAATTGCCAAGCCAAGAAGAGCACAATATATTCTTCATTTATAGCAGAGCTTTGCTCTCAAAAAGTCATTAGTTATTGTCAAGTTTCTCTATAAACTGGTTTGTTTTACAGCTACAATTTTTTAACAGGATATCTTTACTTTCATGTTACTTTGAGAGGAACTAAATATTTTCAGTTACTTTTTAAAATTCTTTTTTTTACTGCTTTATTAGTAGGGATATGATCAGTTAATGAGCCAGAAATGTCCACGCTTATTCTAGCAGTCATATTAGACTGCAGTTCCTTTATTTATTTATTTTTAAAAAAGGATTATCTCTATTAAGTTGGCCAATTTATGCCACAACAGGTTTATATCAATCGAGCAAAAAAGTGCTGCTAAGTCAATCATGGGGCAAAACAGACCGCCCCTTTTGTGCCACCGTCTGGGTGGCTTCAAAGCATGGCATTTTGATGCTACATGCACTGAAGCCAACTGGAAGCTAACTTCAGCAGCCCAGTTGCCCACGCATGGGCCACCTTCCTAGTGCTCTGACAGCACAGTATTTAGATGCTACAGGAACAATGTAAAGCCATGGCAGAGTGGGAAAGGACAGCTTTTTGCAAGTAAAACTCCTAGAAGGGAGTGAAAGAGGCCTAGCAGCACCATCCGGCCTGGCCTCAAGTTGAAGAGCCCTCCCTCCTGAAGACATCATCTGGCCACCTAGAAGGGAGTGAAAGAGGCCTAGCAGCATCATCCAGCCTGGCCTCAAGTTGAAGAGCCCTCCCTTCATGGGAGTGACAGGAGAGGCCAAACTCTACCGTGCCTAGATTAAGAAGCCGAGCCCTCCCTCCAGTCCATCTGCCTTGGTCCAGGCATCAGAGGGAGAGAACAATTGCTGGACCTGATCCCCTTCCCCATCACCATTTCCTTCTCCTTTTGTGTCGTGTCTTTTAGATTGTAAGCCTGAGGGCAGGGAACCGTCTTAAAAAATAATAATTGTAAGCCGCTCTGATAGCTGAAGAGCGGGGTATAAATAAATAAATAAATAAATAGTGAGTGGCAATTTGCTGCTGACAGATTGGGGCTATGGAATGCAGTTGCCATTGCCCCAATCCAGTTTTCTTGGGGGCAGCTTCAAGCTGCCCCTTTGGTGTGGTCTATTTTGCCCCAAAGGCAACAAATAAATTTTGGAAGGACCAGCAATTCCCAAAAATAAAGAGTCAAACAATAATCAATAATACTCTGCCCTTTCCTAAAGCCAACCTGTACATTGTAAATGGCATGGTTAGTAATTCCCAATCCTCAAATTAATCTACTATATAACTTAGAGTCAATGTCCAGAAGACTAATAGGCCATTAATTGCTGGGATCTTGCTTATCACACTTCTTGTGCATAGGAACATCTACACTCTATTCCCAGCTTGTGATGTAAATCTCTCTCTTTACTCTTCCCATCACTAAAGAAAGGGGTATTTTATTGCACTTGCTGCTTTGTGGATAAAGAGAATGTCAGCTAAGTGGCCCCTCATATCAAACCATTCCTGACAAATTCCTGAAGACTGTGGGCTATAAAATACTCAGATGTCTTTACCTTACTAGATTTTCTTGCAATTAGCAGTGTGAACCATAACATTCTCTTTGCAGTGTCTACCAAGGAAGGATGGTCTGCGTTTATCTTTAGAATTAAATTCCTCCCTCTCTTCTCCCCTCTTGCAGCCTAGTGGAGTAATTCAAACTGCCTTGACTGAAACTCATATAATTAAAATGAATGGCTGAGTCACTGCTACTTTTATCACTTAAGCAGATTTTTTTTAAAAAAACCCACCCTATTACTTCTTTTGCAAATTCTCACACCTCAGTCAACCAGGTTCCAAATTTCAGAGTCATAAATGCTTGAGCAAAGCATCAAGGAACTAAAAATGCTGTAACTTTAACAAACAGCAACAAGCTTATATCACATCCCTATTTTCAGCCCACTGGAATTATACCTGTATTGTTAATTTGAGTAAATGCTTTGGCTAATATTGGGGTCCACAACTCAGGGCAGTATTTGAATATCTCTGGTAGCATAGTATTTTCTCTTGGGGTCTTGCCAAGAGCAAGAACTGCCATCAACATCTTTATCTCAGAAACTGACATGAGAAACCAATTAGGCAAAACAAGCAGTTTTGGAAACAAGAGAAGAGTGTTTCCCTGAATATATAGCTCTGTGAAGCCTTCTAAAATGACTATGCTGCCAATGCGATGAAATTTACTCAATGATTATAGGTCTAAGAGTATGCATACCAGAAGAAACAATATCCCAAAACTTCATCTTATTCTTTTACATCACAGCTAGGGCTAATTGTTTCCATTGTGTTCTAGCACATGTGTTTTTTCTGTTCAAAAGTGCCTTATTAGATAACCTTCATAGAAGCTAAGATATTAGGAGAAGTATTATTATTATTATTATTATTATTATTATTTTTCATGCTTTTCAAGAATAATCTGTAAGTGCTTTCTGGGCGTCTCTACATTCTAGATCAAACCACCTATTCATTACTTCTCTATTTTTATTAAATAGTAAGATGTCCAGAAACTTTGGGCTTAATTTCCAATCTGCTAACAAGGCAGTATGTATGAGGGTGGAAGACAGAAGTATTAGAGACATCCCCAAAAAATAAGACCTAATAAAGGTTTTGCTGAATTGCTAAATATAAGGCCTCCCCTGAAAGTAAGACCTAGCAATGTTTTTGTATATAAATATATATACATTATATAATAAATGTTCATTGTTTTGTTCAACAATAAATGTGAACTCTTCTTCATGGAAAAATAAGGCATCCTCTGAAAATAAGACCTAGCACATGTTTGGGAGCAAAAATTAATATAAGACACTGTCTTATTTTTGGGAAAACACGGTAGGACTCTGGGAGACAAGGGTTCAGCCATGGAAACCAACTAGCTGACCTCAAGCAAGTTACATTAGCATCAGCTATGAGGAAGGTAATGACAAACCTTCTCTGAATAAATCTGACCAAGAAAACCCTATGATAGGGTTGTCATAAGTCAGAGTCAACTTGAAAACACATAGGAACAGCAAACACTTTATAATATTGTTTGCTGTACTAGTTTGTTTACATCCTGTAAGCCATTCTTTTCCCTTCTAACATAGTTTGTTTACATTTATGTTTGAACTCCCAACTGCAAAGAAATTACATATAAAGCACTTTCCCACTATAAGTAATCACTGAAACAAAACATATTCAAGGGATGAAGGCCTTTTTTTGATGTGGTCTTTTAAAAAAAACACGTAACTACTGGTAGGCAAAACACTTGAAAAATAATAAATAGAGGTTATCAACTTGACATTGTGATTTATAAATTTAGGGGATAAGGGGAAAGAGTTTTGGAAAATAATATAATGTTTCTCTCCTCTACCCCCATGGGTGCACAATTCAAGTCGTGCTTGTGCCATATGGAACAGTGATGATTTATAACGGGGGGAACTCAGAGCTGGCAATATGTATAGCTCTACTCCCAGCATATTTTTTATAAAGAATATTATTCTTTTATTTAAAGAAAATTGTTGCTCTGCAAAACAGATTTTTGCTAAGCTAATTTTTCCTAGTTAGAGGAAATATAAATAACTGAGCATCTTTTCTTTCATTCATTGAGACATATTTATCTATTTGCATCTTTTGATGAAAAATGATAATATTCAATATTTTCTTGCAATCTGCTCATAGATCTAGATGATGCCAATTTCTGATGATAAAAAAAATATTGAAATCATGGGTTGCCAAAATGTGATGCCAAATGCTGTCTCATGGCTGGTTGCCATGCATGCAAAATCTGGAACTAACTACATGCACTCAAATTGTCCCATTTTGGAAGAGACTGTTCTGATTAATCCTCTGTCTTCCCTTTTTTCCAGCTGCTTTTTTAATGTCCCAGTTTCTCTCTTCCCTCTATCATCCTCAGGTTACTTCAATTGCTGCAAACTGAACTTAAAGTGAAGCAGGGAGGGGAGTGGGGGCAGAGATTTCTCCTTCCCAGTAAGTTCAGGGGTAAGCAAATTGCCGAAGCCTATCATAGCCCATGTGTTCTCCTTCTTTCCTAACGTTTGTCAACTTGACTGCACTCTGATATTCTTGGCACATGTATCAATTTTCATTTGTGAAAGGTTGGAGGGTATAAATAATCAGTTACAAATTAGTGCTTATAATTTATTCCTTTCTGTAAAAGCTATGACATAACTGAGTTATGTTGTTTTTTGTGGAGCTTTCGGGCTATGTGGCCATGTTCTGGAAGAGTTCCTTTCTGACGTTTCTGACAACTACCATGTCAGAATGCACAGGGAGGCCATTGAAATCCATAAACACCTGGACAATTTCAACAGGAAAGAGCAAACCCTGAGAGTAAACAAGGCTTGGCTACCAGTCTTGAAGGACAGCAAGGTCAAGACTCAACCTATGCAAATGAGAAACAGCCTAAGGCCAGGGGATTTCCAGCAGACAATGAGCACCAGTTAGAGACATTAATCCTTGTTTGCATATCCTCCTACCCTGAGGACTGCCATTAGCAACAGAACAATACATTTGCAAATTACTCCTTCCTTCTCAGTGTCACACATGATATATATCTCCAGTCTTTATCCAGGCTTTCATTCTCTGAAGATGCCAGCCACAGATGCTGGTGAAATGTCAGAAAGGAGCTCTTCCAGAACATGGCCACATAGCCCGAAAGCTCCACAAAAAATTATGGATGCCAGCCATGAAAGCCTTCAACTCCACATGAGTTATGTTGCTTTGGGAGCTAATAAGGGGTAACTTCACTCCTTTTGTAAGGTAAGTGTAACTATTTGTTATTTTTTACATCACATGGATTATGCCTATGATATTTTGTAGCTCTTGAAGAAAGTTTAACATTAGCTCATTTAAGGTAAAATGTGATGTTCTAACATCTTTGGGTAAGTACGGTATATTAGGTAATTTACAGTAAATAGTCTGCTGCCATGTGGTGGAATCTTAGATGTGAATAGTGATCACTCTATGTTTGAGAGAGAGCATTTAAAAAGCTGGATTTGATGGTAGTTAGTGGAAGTGTGAGTGGCTGAAGGTTTCAGATGTGGAGATTAAACAGCATATCATTCCTTATTGTTTTATTGATTAGATCAGAACCGGGCATGCTTCAAATATCATCCTCATTTCAAGATTCTCTGGAGCTCTAGAAAACTGTAGCTGCCATTCTGGGTGACAATCAGCGATAATGGGGAGGAACCTCTCAAAGCAACAACTCACAACCCTGCAAAGATATATATATATATTTTTTTTAGTGTGTGTTTCAGCTGAAATATGACTTTAGATGCCAAAAGCAATAGGAGATCTTAAGGCTGGGAGATCTCTGGAAATCCCAAGGACAATACTGTATAACTGTTCCCTCTGACTCAAGGTAACCCACAGGCTGCATTGTTTCCATGGCTGACGTAGATAGTATGAGTGGAGAAAAGAAGTACCAAGGTGGCTAGGACATGTAAAAATATAATAATATAAGAAACTGTAAAATCAAAGGAGAGACTAGGGGACTTTTCACACTACACCATAACAGCCCTGTGATTCCATTTTAACTGTCAGGACACCATCCCATGCAATCCTGAGATCTGCAGCTTGGTGAGGCTCTAGATCAAGAGCATGCAAAGTGCAGCTTGTGGACTTCATGCAGCCCTGAGACCCATTTTGCCAACCCTGAAGCCCTGGACCAATCCCACCCCAGTCCCAGAAGTGAAAGAGTGTCTCTTCCTGTCTCCATTTTGAAAGTACTGTAACTGCTAAAGAAAACTGGGGTATCTGGGTTTAGCATGGAACAGTAGCCCATGAGACAATGGTCTGAAGGAAAATTGGACCCTG
This sequence comes from Urosaurus nigricauda, assembly GCA_034509955.1. Taxonomy (NCBI): domain Eukaryota; kingdom Metazoa; phylum Chordata; class Lepidosauria; order Squamata; family Phrynosomatidae; genus Urosaurus; species Urosaurus nigricauda. The sequence continues at coordinate 272,912,095 of JAOEGL010000001.1, forward strand.
GTTCCCACATAACCCACCCAGTTCTAGAATTCTCTGCCCTTCCCTAAACTGCAAATTCCAAAATTCCACAGGATGTCACCACAGCAGTTAAAGTGGAATGATAACATTGTAACTGTGTGAGTTACCAGGAGTCAGTGGGAACCATTATACAGTATTGCCCCTGGGAGTCACACTGACTTTTCTGCTGTCACATTCCACTGTGCCAATGAGGTAGACAATGGACAGTGTTTTCTACACAGGCCACTAGCTTGTTGCATTCAGATATTTTTAACATAACTAAAATGGTCTATTTTAGTTATTTTGAGAAATTGTTGAATAAAACTGTACCACTGACAACTAGAACTATTTGTTACTTTTGAGAACTGGGAAAGTAAAGTGTATCATTGCTCTTTGGAAGTCATTGTAAGCTTTAGTTTTCTCTATATATAGTTTTTATCTTTTTCAGATATGTTTTATTCTTTTAATAACTATCTGTTTTAATACCATAATAATAATTCCTTTTTTAAATGTTTTTAATTGTACTGTTTTTAATGCTGTGAAGTCACTCTGAGTCCCAGTCCTAGGAAAAGAGCAGAATACAGATAAATATGATAAATAAATAAATAAATATCTTTAGTGCATGTTCTTACTTGATGACTGCAGAACCAAATAATGACATGAATATTCTATTGAATTTCACAGTTTCAGTTCCAGAAAAAGAGATTTCATGTTTTCTCACATCACTTCAAATAACATCTGTAGTGAGTTCATCTGCTCAACTTCTAGACATTGAGTATACACAATAATCAAATGTTCTTTTTATATATATGAATGCAGTCCATGAGTCAAACTCATAATATGGTATTTTGCTTGGAACTGTTAGCACTAAATTGAAGGCCTCACAGTACAAATACATGATCAAATACAACTAGTGCCCTTGCGACACTACCAAGATTGAAATCTAGACCTCTACCACAGATGTTTTTCCTCCCACATTTCAGATAGCAGCAAGAATCTTTAATTGAGGTTGTATATTTGTATGTGGTAACTGATTTAATAGTGTGCCGCTTTTTAAAAAGACAGTGTTGTCCAATAGAATAGATTTGTACAATTGTGGGGCTAAACAAACAGGCAAAAAGAGGTGCTTTCAGGCTGGCTTGAAGGCATGGCATTTAGATGACACATGCCTCACCAGAAACTTATCTCTTGAATATGTGGGATGAAAAATTAGACAAAGATTACGGAAAAAAGTTGTATTATTTGATATCCACTGCAAGGCTTACTTTAACGCAAAAATGGAAAAACAAAGATGTACCAAATCTCAAAGAATGGCTTATTAAGGTATTTGATATAATAGAAATGGATAAAATTACATCGCTAATAAGAAATCAAGAAATGGATAAAATAGAAAAGGAATGGGGCAAAGTATTGGATTATTTAAAAAAGGAATGGGGCAACTTAGCGACTATAGGATATGACGTAAACTCTAGACTACAATAGGGAAGTTATAGAAGTTACAACAGGGAAGGTACAGAAATCTATATGGTCCCAACTGAATAAAAGGTAATGATAACAAAACTATTGGATAGTAAGAAGCAACAATTTATTAGAGCTTAGAACAGTGGACAGCTATGGGTATCTATTATAAATAAATTACAAATAGAAAGGAAGGGAAAAATCGCTTAAAATATTAATCAGAACATATTATAATATATGATACGCAGAGAAATAGCTGATCGAAAGCTTTGGGTAATCCTTAAATAGACTTGTAAGAAGAGTGATACCCGGTACGATAAACAAAATATAGGGAAAGATACAGGAGAATTGTTTTAAGAAAGACTTATATACACATATATTTATAAAAGAAGGTAAGATATAGATGCAATGATACCCAGGGGGAAAAAGGAAAGAAGTCAGGTATGAAAGGTTGAAGAGTGAAAGAGCAAAGAATGAAGTCAGAAAGGTCAGGCAAGTAGATGAGGGTATGAGAAAGTAGTATGGAATTAGGAAGGTAAAAAGAGAAGAGAGAATGAGAAGATGGGATGAAAGGTAAAGGAAAGGTTGCTTAAAGAAAAGGAATTTGGATGGTGGTCAGGAAGGAAGAAAGATATGGTAGAAAGGAAAGCTAAGGATAAAGGTTAAAAATGATAGGACTATGAATGCTAAGAGCTCTTTTCTTTTTCTGCTTTTTCTCTTTACTTCTTCTAGCCAAGCTACTATATTTATATATGAAATATACAGGAAATATCTAAATATAAGTATAAGAATTATTCTTTAAATTGTATTAAGTAAAAGTATAAGAAATATTCTTAAAATTATATGATATACTCGACATGGAGGTAATGGAAAGATATTTGTGGTAAATAAGTTGCAGTTTACTTTGATAACACTGTTCTTTTCTGTTCTCGTTTTCCTTCTGTAACCTCTACCAAATTTGTAATGATGTGTTTGTATGGAGCTGTTTTTAAAAATAATAAAATTTTTATTAATTAAAAAAAAAAAGATGACACATGCCTTGAAGCAAACAAACAAACAAAAAACAGCTTCATTTATATACCGCTTCATACCCTTAAGGAGTGTCTAAACGGTTTACAATTGTAGGCTATTTGCCCCCCAACAATCTGGGTACTCATTTTAGCGACCTCGGAAGGATGCAAGCCTGAGTCAAGCTTCAGCCCTTTGCTGGTCTTGAACTCGCCACCTTATGGTTTTGAGTGAGTGGCTGCAGTACAGGCATTTAACCACTGCACCACCAGGGCTGATCTAGCTGGAAAGTGGCCTCTAGCCACCTTATGCAGAGAAAAGCCGTTTCAAAAAGAAGCAGCTTTTTCCCAGCTTCTTCCTGGCTTGAAGCCATGCCATGTGGTCATGACATGAGCACTCCAGCTGCCTTGGGAGCCAGTGGTGCGGTTCGTGGGGTTTTGGTGCGGCTTTAAAAAAGGCAGCTTCAAGCCACTTTTTCCTGCCCATCTGATTCCTTCCTATGGCCCAATCTAGACAGGCAATATGAGGCACGATTAGGGCTGGAAAGGCCACCTTTAGGGTTAAGTGTTTGCACCAGCATCCACACCCTCCCTAACCCTAAAGCGTATGGGAGCCGCCATTTAAAAATGACAGTGTCCATACAGGCGCACCATGACAACTTTCGCTGCAGGAGGGTGCCAAGTGTGCCCTTCCTGTGGTGTAAAAAAGGAGCTCAAAAACTGAGCTCCTTTTTTGCACCAGGTGTTCGACACAGCCTTCAAACGGCCGCATCAAACACCTCAGCACCGCCTCCGGAACCGGGGTGAAGCGAGCGGGGAAGCAGCAGTTTCCCATTTCCCTGTGGCCTCCGGAAGCAGCGGGATGGGCCCTCCAAGGCTGCCAGTGTGGCAGCCTTGGCCCCATCTCGCCACTTCTTGGGGAGGCTACAGACCGCCCTCTTTGGGCTGTCTGTACTGCACCTGTATGTCCATAGCATGCACTGCTACAACATACTTGTGTATTTTTCTTGTGGGTATGCACATACTTTGCTGCTGAGAAAAACTCAAAGTTGAACATCTGGCAGGAGTAATACAAGAGAATGCTACATTCAAACAGGTCTCAAGTATGAACCAAAAAATACAACCAACCAAAACAAAACGAAATTTTCTGTCTTATGTTGTTGTGTGCCTACAAATCATTTCAGATGTATGATGACGCTAAGAGGAGTCTATTATGGGGTTCTCTTGGCAGAATTCGTTCAGATGAGGTTTCCTCTTGCCTTTTTCTGAGAAAGAGAAAGTGTTATTTGCCCAAGGTCAAGCAGTGGGTTTCCATGGCCCAATGGAGTTTCAAACCATGGTTTCCAAGTGTCCTAGTCCAACACTCAAACCATTGCACCACACTGGCTCTCATCTTACCTTGAAGGACTCTTAAAATGCACAGTAATTAAATGAAAATATTGATTTCTTTATTTATGTCTCCTTCCCCAGCTTAACAGACTGTAACTCCCAGCTTTTCTAACCACTGAGAGTGCTGGCTAGTGTGGATGGGAGCAAAAGGGCCATAGATGTTTTATATTGTTGTTTTTAAAGAAAGAAATCACTATTTATGCATGAACTATTCTCACATCTAAGCAGAAATAGTACCTCAAAACCCCTGCAACAAGGTGAAACAATTTAATCAGGTTTACTCTATTTCAGGTTCTGCCTTGCTACCTATCAGTAAGATCAGAACATGCCTTTCATCATTCTACAAAGCATTCATTAATATAGCATATTTAAACCGAGTATAATTTGCCTGCCTAATGAGCATAAAAAATCAAGCAAGAATGTGGTACTTTTTGAGTTCCAAACTGTGTGAGTTTTCAGTTCTCACATACCAGTAATGTGGCACTTTTTAAATTTCTAAATTGTCTGTACTTTTAAAAGATTATCAGAAAGTATTCTGAGGTTAAGTCACCTTCTATTCACAGACAGGCAGTGGTCTGCCTGGAGCTGCCAACCAGCTATCCTGCAGACCTCTCCAAACTCAATATCCAAATATATTATGTCACAGGAATGTTCCTAGAAAGGAAAATGCAAATTTTCATAAGGATTACTGCAAGATCTGTAATATTTTGATAAATGAAAAAAGTTGAAGACTGTTTTGTTTTGTTTTCAGCTGGTATCAAAACCACATTAAGGAAAACAGGGTAGATAGATCTTGTACATACAGTGATGGATTCAGAACTTCAAGCCTTCTAAGCAGGTATTTGATGCTGCATCCCTAGGCATTCCACAAAAAATGTTTTTTACTTTTTTTGCTCCATGAGATAGAATTAGAATCACAATACAAAGAACACTGGAACAGTCCTGCAAAATATTATTTCAGCAGCCCTGCCTGAAACCACAGGGACTGAAGAGGTCTCATAAAACCATGTGTGGTGATTAAAAGCTACAGCTGTCAGCTCCAAAACAGCAATCCATCTCTTTTCATTTCTTCCATCTTCTTACTAGCTGGAGGAAGGAGTGTATCCATTTTTGCAGGCACACAGTTGGGTCATGAATCCCTGTCAGTATGAAGTTAGGTTTGGATTTGGCGTGCTTCAGAAGAGCACTGTTTTGATCTGGACATCTCCTAATCAGCCCAGTTTGGTGTGGGACTCAGGAGTCAACCAAATGCAAAGCTTACTTCTACTTCATTCTACTCCAAGACTGTAAATGTAGATTCTTGCTTGGAACATTAGATTGTAAGCCTGAGGGCAGGGAACCATCTAATTTATAAGATTGTATGTACAGCACTGTGTAAATTTACAGAACTATATAAATAAAGGTTAACAACAACAACAACAACAACATTGGCCAGTGTTGTCAATTTTTTTTCTACCAACCCTTATGTTACAAAAAATAATTAATGTATTATACTGAGTGTGATGTTTTAAGGAATTTTACTCATAATTGTCAGTTAAGTACTGTGTGCCTAGTAATATTATTTTAGTATTTAGTATTATGATTCATTATAGTATAATTACAACTTTGTGGCAAGCACTAAGGGAGTAGGCAGGTAGCAAGTAGCAAGTACATTTCTATACCACATATCAGTGCACTTAAGAATTTCCTAAGCAGTTTACAATGTGTAAACTAATTGCCCCCAACAAGCTGGGTACTCATTTTAGCGATCTTGGAAGGATGCCGCTGAGTTGACCCTGAGATCTTGGCTGGTATTGAACTCACAACCTTGTGGTTTGTGAGTGAGTGGCTGCAGGTCAGGCTGCAGGTCACCACTGCACCACCAGGGCTCCTTGTTTGTCACTGTGGGATCCCCTGAAGTGCATCTCTTCAAGCTTCAGCCAAGCTAAAGCACAACAGTAGCCCAAAGGATCCAAATAAACAGTCATGGATCTGATATCACCTTTATCCAAGCATGCAAATTGTGCAATTGCAGTGGTCAGCACAATAGGTTCTTTGATCTAGATTCTTAGGCTACATCAAACTCTATACAGTCAGCCCTCTGTATCCACAGGTTTTTTATCCATGGATTCAAGCATCCATGGATTGAAAATATTTTTTAAAATATATAAATGCCAATGGCAGACCTTGGTTTTGTCATTTAATATGATGGACACCATTTTGCTATACAATTGTATTTAATGGGACTTGAGCATCTATGGATTTTGTTATCCATGGGAGGTCCTGGAACCAAACCCCAGCAAAGATCAAGGCCCAATGTATACTGTAAGCAAAACATTATAGTCTTTTAAACTTCCTATCTCAGTATCTCTCACACTGCTCCTGCTCCTTGCTGTGCATACAACATATGTATTGTTGACTTCAGGAATTCATTTGTAATGAGGACTTCAGGAGTTCAGTTATAAGGAACACATTTTGTTACTTTGAAAACTTGTAAATGATAATTGGGAAACAATTGTTCTATTCATTAAATATTTTTACTATTAATTTATATTGTGGCTGATTTTTTTTTTCAGAAGTGAAAGCAGTTGAAAAAGCCCATTTTTAAAAAGTAAGACATTTCTGTTTTACATATTAACCCAGTCCTACTGCCCTTGGCTTCTAAAGTACCACAGAAGGAGATGGAGTCTCATAACTGCTATTAACATCCGCAGGAATGGTGTAGCCCATTTCTTTTTTGTCCTGCCTTGAAAACATTGAGGGGCAAATTTGTTTGTTATAGTAGAGTTACAATGAATATCTGAAGTGCACTAAAGACTATGTGGTTGCAGATTAATTTGCTAAAATAATTTCATGAATGAACAAACATCCTGGATTATGTACTCTTATGATGCCCTTAATCACAGAGGTTAATAATCTACACTAGAGCAGAAAAAAGATGCCCTAAACTTTTCATTTATATTGAACTAGAAATGCTTACACAAAATGAAACAGAAGTCCCCAGTTGAGCTTCATTTCTAGATGTTTTGGCAACTTCTCTTTTACCCACTACACATCTAGGCTATAAAGGTTAAGTCTCCCTTTTCCAGAATTCTGAAATCAAGAATATTCCAAAAACTAAAACTTTTTTTGTGGGTGGCTGAGATAGTGGATCCTTTGCTTTCTGATGGTTCAAGGTACACAGACTTTGCATCATGCATACAGTTATTAAAATATTGTATGAAATAAACTTCAGGATATGTGTATAAGGTGCATATGAATCATAGAATCATAGAATCATAGAGGTGAAAGAGACCACAAGGGCCATCCAGTCCAACCCCCTGCCATGCAGGAACTCCCAATCAAAGCATCCCCGACAGATGACCATCCAGCCTCTGCTTAAGGAAGGAGACTCCACCACCCTCCGATGGAGTGTGTTCCACTGTCGAACAGCCCTTACTGTCAGGAAGTTCCTCCTAATGCTGAGGTGGAATCTCAGTTTGCATCAATTGTTCCACGTTGTAGTCGCTGGAGCAGAAGAAAACAAGCTCGCTCCCTCCTCAGTATGACATCCCTTCAAATATTTAAACAGGGCTATCATGTCGCCTCTTAACCTTCTTTTCTCCATACTAAGTATCCCCAGTTCCCTAAGGCATTCCTCGTACTGCACAGTTTTCATACCCTTCACCATCTTAGTTGCCCTCCTTTGCACATGCTCCAGTTTTTTCACATCTTTTTTGAATTGTGGTGCTCAGAACTGGACACAGTATTCCAGGTGGGGCCTGACCAAAGCAGAATAGAGTGGCACTATTACTTCCCTTGATCTAGACACTATACTTCTTTTGATGCAGCCTAAAATAGCATTGGCCTTTTTAACTGCTGCATCACACTGTTGACTCATGTTCAGCTTATGGTCTACTTGGACTCCTAGATCCCTTTCACATGTAGTTTCATTCAGCCAGGTGTCCCCTATCCTATATGTGTGCATTTGATTTTTCCACCCTAAGTGCAGTACCTTGCATTTCTCTGCATTGAATTTCATTTTGTTAGCCTTGACCCAGCTTTCTAGTCTATTCATTTCATTTTGAATTTTGATCCTGTCCTCTGGAGTATTAGCTACTCCTAATTTGGTGTCATCTGCAAATTTGATACGTATGCCCCCAATTCTGTCATCCAAGTCATTAAGAAAGATGATGAATAGGACTGGGCCCAGGACAGAGCCCTGTGGGACTCCACTGGTCACTTCTTTCCAGGATGAAAAGGAACCATTGCTGAGCATCCTTTGGGTTCGGCCAGTCAACCAATTACAAATCCATGTGACAGTTAACTTGTCTAGCCCACATTTTACAAGCTTGTTTGCAAGAATGTCATGGGCAACCTTGTCAAAGGTCTTACTGAAATCAAGGTACACTATGTCCACAGCATTCCTTTCATCTACCAAGCTGGTAATTTTATCAAAGAGAGAGAGAGAGAGAGAGAGAGAGAGAGAGAGAGAGAGAGAGATCAGGTTTGTCTGGCATGACTTGTTTCTCTGAAATCCGTGTTGACTTTTTGTGATTAGGGCATTGCCTTTTAAGTATTCACAGACTCTCTGTTTAATGATCTGCTCTAGAATTTTTCCTGTAATTGATGTCAGACTAACTGGACAATAATTGTTGGGATCCTCTTTTTTTCCCTTTTTGAAGATGGGGACAACGTTTGCCCTCCTCCAGTCTGCTGGGACTTCTCCTGTTCTCCAGGAGTTCTCAAAGATTATTGCCAGTGGTTCCGATATTACATTTGCCAGTTCTTTTAATACTCTAGGATGTAGTTCATCTGGTCCTGGAGATTTATATTCATTTAGGTTAACCAGGTATTCCTGTACTATCTCTTTACGTATTCTGTGCTGAAATTCCCCTAGTCTGTCTTCTGCTCCATTATCCTTAGGTTGAGCACCCTTTGCCTTTTCTGAGAAGACTGAAGTAAAGAAGGTGTTGGGTAATTCTGTCTTTTCTCTGTCCCCTATTAGCATTTTGCCATCTTCTGCACGCAGTGGCCCAACTGTTTCCTTCTTCTTCCTTTTGCTGCGGACATAACCAAAAAATCCCTTTTTATTGTTCTTAACCTCTCTAGCAAGCCTGAGTTCATTCTGCGCTTTAGCTTTTCTGACTTTATCCCATGAAGTATATAAATTCAACATTCCTGTTCTATTATTGACAATATCTCTATTTGACCTGTGCAGGAAGCCTACAGTTTTGGTGTCATTTTTAATTCTACCCTGTCGTGTATCCCCCAGATCCAGGCTACAGTCAAGATACGTAGATTCTTTCTTTATAATATTACTAAAATCTGACTCTTTCTTTCAGCCTCCACTCCCAAGATCCTGGTCCATGCCTTGGTAGTCTCACAGCTGGATTTTTGTAACCGCCTTCTGGTGGGGCTTCCTCTTTCTCGTCTCCATCCTTTAATTTCTGTCCAGCATTCAGCTGTACGCAACATCAGTTCTGCTCACAGCTTTGACCATATTTCTCCTTCATTGTCATCCCTCCATTGGTTCCCCCTCCCTTTCCACATTCCATAAACTGCTGTTGATGACTTTGAAAGCTCTGAATAGGATGGCCCCTCCTTATTTATCAATGTTTCTTTTCCCTTACCTTTCCATTTGCACCCTCCATTCTAGCCCAGCCAAGGATTTTCACTTCTCCAGCCCAGATCCAACCCCTTTTCACTGGCTGCTCCTCACTCCTGGAACTTCCTTCCCTTCTGAGCATGATTCATCACCTCTTTACCCAGCTTTAAAGCTGAGGTAAAGACAATACTGTTCAGGGAAGCATTCTTAGACAGCACGTGATTGTTATCCTAGGTTTATTTTTTATTAACATGTATTATGCTTTATTATTTTTGTAGAATGTATGCCATAAGTAGGTTTATTTTATTTTATTCTATTTTTAACTGATTATATGTACAGCACTGTGTAAATTTACATTGCTTTATAAATAAAGCATAATAATGTAAATTCATTTTGTGTTTAGACTTTGGTCCAGTCTCCGAGATATCTTATGAAAATACAGGTATTCCACAATAAAAATAATAATAATCCATAATCCAAAGCAATAGTCCCAAGTATTTCATATAAGGAAGCCTCGACCTGTATATATATTAGGTTTCCTTTTCACTGAGATGTATATAGTTACAATGATGGTCAACTTGTCTCTTAAGTCTTCAGAAATAAAAGCACCTGTTATACTGTCATGCTAAAATACTGTACATTTATATAATAATATAATAATAAAAATTATTTATATCCCGCCCAATCACAGGGAATCCAGGCAGCTTACAACAGTGGGAATAAGAACAATAATAACCAATAACAATAAACAGTAGCAATAAACATATAAATAATAAACAAATATAACATAGCAAAACATAGCAAAGAAGAAGAAGAAGAAGAAGAAGAAGAAGAAGAAGAAGAAGAATTCCACAACAATTCAATGACAAAAACCTAACAGAGAAGATTACATTCAAATCAATAATTAACAAAAAGAAATCATTTCCATTTCCAACCCCTCATTCAAAAAATTTAACAAAACAGATGCCAATAAACAATGAAAATAAACAAATGCAGCATAACAAATTACTAAATTACAGTTAGGAAATTACAATAAACTATTAAAAGCAACATCCAGAAAAAGGGGGAGACTAAAAATTAATAAACAAGATGATGTTCTTAGTATCGCCTGAGGTTTTATGAGCAAAGGCCCAGGCTGAGTTGGTCTGGGGCTGAGGGAGGAGGCCTGGGATGGTTAAAGGGCCTCCCTTGTTCTGTCCTCCATTCTCCTCCTGGAGACGTCCATGGCACAGAATGAGGATCCCAAAGCTTTATGGGCCAAGCCAACACCCATGTTCTGTTGGTCCGGGGCTGAGGGAGGAGGCCTGGGATGTTAAAGGGCCTCCCTCGTTCTGTACTCCATTCTCCTTCTGGAGATGTCCATGGCAGGGAATGAGGAGCCCAAGGCTTTATGGGCCAGCGCTCATGCTGAGTTGGTCCAGGGCTGAGGGAGGAGGCTTGGGATGTTAAAGGGCCACCCTCATTCTGTTGATGTCACTATGGGTTGTTTTTTTTAAAAAAATAGAGTTGAATATTAATAGTAAGTCTAGTAAATTTATTTATTGATTAGCCATTAGGCCGTCTCAAGATAACACAAATAAAATAAGATATACTATAAAATCCTTTGTCTGTGATTAGTGTTTGACCATCTGTGCTATATAAGGAGCTTTGGACCTGAGAAGTAGGTTCAAACACTGCTTTAAGAGCTTCATAAAATCTAAACTAACACTAGTCTCTAACCCACCTTGCATCTACAAAGTAGAAATAATGCAATTTGACATAATTTTAAGTCTGCTGTCTCCACCCTATTGAATCCTGGGTTGTATATTTTTACAAGATCTGTAGAATTTTATGCCAAAGAGTCCTGGTGCCACACAAAACTATTCCCATGATTCTGAAGGATAGTGTTAATATGGTGCCACGGCATTATTTCTATATTACCATAGTAATGCCAGGACAGCATTGTAATCAATTGTGGGTGATGTGTGTTCTAGTCATGGTTAACATATCTAGAGATCACCAATGGAGAAAGGTGGGTTAGAGACTAGTGTTAGTTTAGAACTAGATGGGGAGCCAGATTCAAAACCCCATTCAGCCATGAATCTTCCTGAGATCCAGTGTTTTCTTCAGTTTTTAACAGAAAAGCCACAGATGGCAAATGTTGAAGTGTGTTGTTAGCAAAGATGTAGCTGGCAAGAAGCCACCATTTGTCTGTTCTGTTTTACTAACTACCTTGGACTTTGGTAATACTGTTTCCTTTGCCACTGCTGATAACTCTGAAGTGACACACGCTATCACCCACAACTGTATATTTTAGCTGTCATTATTTGTTTAAACATTTCAGCCCATTCAGTCATTGGCAGCAGCCTTGTGTTTCCCTCAGGGCACATTGCAGCAACAGCTGAGTGATCTCACCAAATGTTTTACTTCTATTTTTGAAAAAGCCAAATAAAGCCAAAAGCTGAGTGTTTAATATCTTTCTCAGCTAATAAAAAGAGAATTCTTGGAGGTTAGACATGGTTCAACAACAGAAATAGCTATTGTGAGTGAGTCTTGTTTCTATTCAGTGCTTCTCATCAGGTAGCTACATGTGGCTTTTATTTCTGTTTCATGATGTGTGAATAAGGGTAACTGCTGGCACCTTCCCAGTTCATTTTATAGGGATTTGTATGGTAGGTGTGTTGCTTCAACTCTGTGCAATGCTACTCATCTCAGGATGTGAGCTTGAATCATATCCCCAGTAAGATTAATAAATTTAAAACTTTTTAAACAACTAGAAACACTTGGACAACTAATTCAGCGATACTTTTCTTAAAATCAGACTTATTTTTAAATGAAAATTATTATTAAAATATGGAAAGAGATATCCTTAAAAGAGATTTTTATTTTTATGCCACCTTCTCCCAGAACAGGACCAAAGATGGCTCACAAAATAAAAACATTTTAAAAACTTATAGTAAGAATTTAAAAACAGTTAAAACCATCCAGGGGGCGAACATTGAGATAGTGTGTGGGGCAGGGAAGGTATGGCGGCAACAGAGTAGAGGAATGTTGCAAAAGAAGAAGGGATCGATGTCTGGTATCTATCCCTTCTTCAGTCCACTCTGTTTCCCAGGATAAGGTGGAGAGCGTACCAACCAAACCACAACCCCTTAATCTGCTCCTTTGCAATGTCAGGTCAGCCAAAGGTAAGACCCACATCATCCACGACCTTCTGGTGGATGAGCAGGCCAACCTGGAATGTTTCACCGAGAGTTGGCTGGGAGATGCCACCACAGTCACATGGGCGCAGGCTCTTCCAGCTGGTTATACGGTTCGCGAGCAGATAAAGGAAATTGGGCGGGGGCGGTGTGGCCATAGTCCATAAGAACAATCTGAGCTTGGTCAGGAAACCTGTGCAGAAAACAGCCCACATCGAGGGCATGTACCTAAGCCTGAAGACCAGGGATAGTTTGGGAATTCTGCTAGTATACTGGCCACGCCGTTGTCTAGCAGACTCCCTAACCGAGTTGATGCAGCTGGTTTCTGAGTTGCTGTTGAAGTCGCCCTGACTTTTGGTTTTGGTTGACTTCAACATTCCTCTCAAAACCAGCTTGTTTGAGTTACCTGGAGCAACTCACGACTTCATGGATTCCATGACAGGCATGAACCTTTCCCAATTGGTCAACGGGCCTACTCATTGTGCAGGTCATACACTCGACGGGGTTTTTAGTACAGAACAGGAGTATCCATGGCGGAGGTAATCAAAACCTCCACACTGTCATGGATGGATCATCTCCTGATCAAGTTGGAAGTAAAAGCCACTATCCGTCCCCCCGGGGGTGGCGGACCCATTAGAATGGACCAACCTGGAAGGCTTATGAAACCAATTGGCTTCCAGAAAGCCCTAGAGGGTTTGTTGGTTGGGAATGCTGGTGATTCTGTTGAAACCCTGGTTGACACTTGGAACACCGATGTCTCCAGGGCTATCAACGCAATTGCCCCTGAGCATCCTTTCCAGCCAGCTCCCAACTGGAAACCCTGGTATACGGAAGAGCTCAGGGAGATGAAGTGGGCTGGACAACGACTAGAGTGTGAATGGCGAAAGACTCGCCTCCCATCCGACAGAACTCACCATAGGTTGCACCTTCGCACCTATCAGGAGGCTTTGCATGCAGCGCAGAGATCCCTCTGCTCTGCACGCATTGTGTCTGCAGAGTCCTGCCCAGCAGAGTTGTTCAAGGTGGTAAGGGAGCTGACGCAGGTTGCCCCTGTGTCAAACCCCCTACTGGATCCTACAGCAACCTGCTGTGAGGCATTTAACACCCACTTTTCAGATAAAATCTCTCTGATCAGAGCCAACTTGGACGCCAATATTTGTTCAGTGTCCATAAGTGAGGTGTCCAGCCACTCCATTGCTGTCAGTTTACTGGATGAGTTTCAATCGGTGAGTACCAATGACATCGACAAGTTCCTTGGTAGTACTAGGAAGACAACATGCTCCCTCGATCCATGTCCATCTTGGCCGGTCGTCCAGGGAGGGGACACACTGAGAACATTCCTTCGGGATGTGATCAATGCATCCCTCAGGGAAGGCATTATTCCATCATGCTTGAAGGAGGCGGCTGTCAAACCTCTCCTGAAGAAACCTTCCCTTGATCCCCTGGACAGGAACAACTACAGACTTTTCTCAGCAAGGTGATCGAGAGAGCTGTCACCTCCCAACTCCAAGCTGTCTTGGATGAAACCAATTATCTCGATCCATTTCAAACTGGCTTCAGGGCAGGATATGGAGTTGAGATTGCCATGGTTGCTCTGACAGATGACGTCCACTTGAGCATCAACAGGGGTAGTATGACCCTGCTCATGCTCTTGGATCTATCAGCGGCCTTTGACACTATAGACCATTCCATCCTTTTGGATTGGCTAAGAGAGCTGGGGATTGGTGGCACTGTGCTTTGGTGGTTCTGGTCCTTTCTCTCCAGCAGATCCCAAAGGGTGAGGCTTTGGGACAGTTGCTCTTCAAAAATCGAGCTTAATTATGGCATCCCTCAGGGCACCATCCTGTCCCTGATGCTGTTTAATATTTATATGAAGCCACTTGGTGAGATCATTTGGAGGCAAGGAGCTCATTGTCTTCAGTATGCTGATGACACTCAGATATACCTCTCCATGATCAGATCCTCTGCTCAGACCTCAGATGGCATCTCTCCTCTCAATGACTGTCTTGTGGCGGTAATGGATTGGGAAAACAAATTGAAGCTCAGTCCAGACAAAACGGAGATACTTACAGTCACAGGCCCGAAACCCAGTTTTGGAATAAAATCTCCAGTCCTTGATGGAGTCACACTCTCCTTGAAGGACTCTGTTCACAGTCTGGGGGTACTCCTGGACTCATCGCTTCACATGACTAGTCAGGTGAACGTCGACATTCAAGAGTGCTTGTTATCAGCTTCGGCTGATACACCAGCTGCACCCTTTCCAGGATGTGAGGGATCTGGAAACTGTGGTACATGAGCTGGTAACCTCACATCTGGACTACTGTAATGCACTCTACATGGGGCTACCCTTGTGCTTAACTCGGAAACTACAACTGGTTCAAAATATGGCAGTCAGGTTTATTGCGGGAACATCTAGGAGAGAGCACATAACACCTGTGCTTAAATCTCTCCACTGGCTGCTGATCAGTTTCCAGGCACAGTACAAGGTGTTGGTTTTAACCTTTAAAGCCCTACATGGCTTGGGTCCATCTTATCTTAGGGACCACCTCTTCTCATATGAAACCCCCATGCACACTGCGATTCTCTGGGAGGAATCTGCTACAGCTCATGAAGACCTGGCTGGTGCAGACCTTCCAGAGGGCCTTTTCAGCGGCCGCCCCCATGCTGTGGAATGACCTGCCAGATGAGATGTGTCTTATTTCATCCATTGATGGCGTCAAAAAAGCCCTAAAGACACATCTCTTCTGGCAGGCTTTCCCAGAAAATGTGTAATACTTCCTGGCTCCAAACTTTGGTCATAGAGTTTTTCCAGCCTCTGCCCACCCATATAGCTCAAGGACTTTTAGCTTGATACTGCTGATACTGTTTATTTTATACTATGTTTTAACTCGTTGCTTGATTTAATTCTTTTTTAGGGTGGGAGGTGGGACTGGGATTGGATATTTTAACTGTTGTTTTAACTTTTTTTCTGTACCCCGCCCCGATTGCCTGTTCAGAGGGGTGGGCTAGAAATAATTTTTATTACTATTATCATTATTATTATTGTTATCCAATTAAAATAGTATAAAATCAGAATAAAAATATACAAAACGTTAAAACATAATTAAAGCACACACCCTATATAAAACCACCCTGTCATGATTATTATGTTTAAAACCCGCCTAAATACAAATGTTTTTGCTTGCTGGTGAAAGGCAAGCAAGGAGAGGGCCAGCCTAGCCTAGCCTCCCATGGAAATGCATTCCAGAGGTTGGGAGCAGCCACCAAGAAGGTTCTCTCTTGTGTCCGCACCAAGCAATCCTGGGATGGTGGTGGGACGGAGAGAAAGCCTTCTCCTGAAGAACTAAGAGCTCTAGGTTCATATGGGGAGACACAGGGGTGAAACAGATGGTCAAAATAAGCTGGTTTCCAGGTGGCTTCCAGATGGGGCATATAGATGACACAAGCTTCAAAGTTGTCCAGAAACTGCTCTCAAGCCATCCTATGGGGGGAAAAGCTGGACTAAACAGGAGTTGGATTTTTCTGCTTCTTTCTAGAAAATGCGCACCTTCGCTCATATATCTAAATGCAGTGCTGCCAGAGCAGCTCTAAAGGGGCATTGTATCCTAACCCTAACCTTAATTGTATATATTAACATCTCATTGCAGGAGTCCATTTAGAAGGGACAGAGCTGCCATACCTAAGCAGTGGGCGTCCCAATGCCCAAAAGAGAAACTGTGACACCTCTCAAGGAGATAAGTAAAACATACACAAACCAGACAGTCAAATGGGAAAAATGGGGGGAATGGGGTGAAGGAGGTTGAAGGGGGGCATGATTGTAACTTGCCAGTATCTGCATGGGCACACCTGTGCTCCAATGCTCTGTCCTGGTGGAGCATTGCACATGTGACTGTGTGCAGGTTCACAGGGATGGCCATCCAATGGATGGTAGTTGCCAGAAGTGTGCTCCTGCGACTGTGCATAGGGATGGTGGAGGGAACAATAAAAAAGTACCCAGCAGTGTGGCTTGAAGCAGTGCCATGTGGTCATGACATGCATACTCTAGCAACCTTGGGAGCCAGTGGTACAAATGGTGGGGACTCAGATCATTTTCAAAAAAGGCAGCTTCAAGCCACTTTTTCCTGCCCATCTGTTTCGCCCCACAATCTCTCAAACAGTCTGGACCTAAGCCATGTAGAACTTTATAGGTCATGACCAGCACTTTGAATTGTGCCTGAAACAAACAAGAGAGTTATATGCTCCCTATAACTGGATCTGGACGTCATTCTAGCTGCAGCATTTTGAACCTGTTGAAGTTCCTGAACAGTTTCCAAAGGCAGCCCCATATAGAGTGCATTACAGTAGTCCAAATGGGATGCAATCAAGGCATCTGTCACCATAGCCAGATCTGATGTCTCAAGGAATGGGCACATCTGGCACACTAGTTTTAGCTGTGCAAATGCACTCCTGGCTACTGCTGAAACCTGGACATCCAGATTCAGAGTTGAGTCCAGGTGAACCCCCAAGCTGTGAGCCTGCAATTTCCGGGAGAGTGTAACCCCATCCAGAACAGGAAAAGTCCCTGTTCCCTGATTTGCCGTACAACTGACCAGGAACACCCCTGTCTTTCCCAAATTAAGGTTCAATTTGTTTGCCCGCATTCAGACTAACAGCAGACACTGGTTCAATACAGAGACAGCTTACTTGGAATCAGATGCAAAGGAGAGATAGAGTTGGGTGTCATCTGTATACTGGTGATGCCACACCCCAAATGTTCCGATAACCTCTCCCAACAGTTTCATGTAGATGTTAAATAACATTTGGGACAAAACAGAACCCTAAATAACCCCACAGGCTAGTGGCCAAGGAGTTGAACAAGAGTCCACCAACACCATCTTCTGAGTTCGCCCTTCAGGAAATACTGGAACCACAAACAAAACAAAAACAAAAAACAACTTCATTTATATACCGCTTCATACCACCTAAGCAGTGTCTAAGTGGTTTACAACTGTAAGCTACTTGCCCCCAACAATCTGGGTACTCATTTTAGCCCTCGGAAGGATGCAAGCCTGAGTCAAGCTTGAGCCCTTTTTTCTGGATTTGAACTGTCAACCTTATGGTTTTAGGTGATTGGCTGCAATACAGGCATTTAACCACTGCACCACCAGGGTGCATAACATTACCCATGTCCCAGAGAGGCAGCTCAGTCCCGTCCCAGAGAGCCAGCTCAGAAGGATACCATGGTAGATAGTATTGAAAGCTGCCAAGAGGTCCAGCAGGACCAACAGGGACACACGCACCCTGTCCAGTACCCTTTGCATGTCTTCCACCATAGCCAGATTGCCCTATAGCCAGATTGAAATTGATCTAGATAATCTGTTTCTGATAATCTGTTGATCTAGATAATCCAGAAACCCCTTGAGCTGGGAGGCCACCATTGACTCCAGAACCTTGCCCAAGAATGGAATATTAGAGACTGGCCGGTAATTATTCAGAATGGTGGGTCCAGGGAGGCCTTTTTCAGTAACAGTCTTACCACAGTTTCCTATAGGCAAGATGGAACCCTCCATCCTGCCTAAAACATATAGCACTGTGTAGTTGTTTGGGCTGTATTGTGTGATTATTCTGAATCCAAAATGAGAAAAAGAGAGAATTTTACCTTTACTTTCTCTTCCCATTCAGAGGGGAAGAAGAGAATGGGTTGTTAAAACACTCAGTGCAGCAAAATTGAATCTAAGGAAGGCTATATACAACATGTGAGTGTGTACAGTTGATCTGATTGAAATTAGTAGCCAAAAATGCTTCAAAATTTAATTTTTACACAAGTAGGGAATTCCAGTATTGTCCTTTTTGACTTCAAAAGAGGAAACTTCTCTAAAATAAGAGAACTAACAAAAACATGAAAGGGATAATGAAGAGCATCATTATCTGCTCTCCTTCTACCAGCAGGCAGAGATCTTTGGATTTAGGTCATTTTATTTATTTATTGAAGATAAAATTGACAAACAGAGAAGGATAAACTTTACTTAAATAAAACTCAGCATGACTTCTGCAAAGGCAAGTCCTTTCTCACTAATTTTTTAAACTTTTTCCAAAACGTGTCAATAATCAGAATAATCCAAATAATATTGTTTACTTGGAATCCCAGAGGCTTTTTTTGCAAAGTTTTTCACCAAAGACTCACAAATGTAACCATAATGGGATACGAGGAAAAGTTCTCTTACAGGCTGGAAATGGGTTTAAAAAAAAAACAAAAAGGAGAAAAAGAATAAATGATCAGTTCTCAAAATGGATGGATATAAACAGCAGGATCCAGTAGGCATTCTTTACTGGAAACAGACTTTTAAAAACTCTTCCCATAAAATGACATGTGTTTAAAGATATGTAGTGAGATGACCAAATTTTCAGATTATTTAAAGTGGTTAAAACAAAAGCAGATTAATTAAATGGTTTCAGTGTAAGCAACAGTAAAGTGATGCACACTGGTGTAGGAAGCCCAGCTTCACACATATACTGATGGAATCAATGATTGTAGCAAATAGCCTTGGTACAAATAAAGGAACCTTTGGATTGTAGTGGACATCTGGATGAACCAGTGTGCAGCAGCTGATTTTAAAAAGGGGACAAATTCCATGTTTCATTATAAAATAAAAACTTCAGTGTTCTATTGCTCTTATGGAAATCTGTGGTGTGACCACAGTTGGAATACTGTTTGTAGTGGATATGTACAAAAGACATTGCAAAGCTGACAAACATAAGGCATTTTCTGTTTAACTCTTGTTTAACTCTTGTTTAAATCCTGTTTGCTCCCTAGTATGATAAATCAAAAAGGTTCCTAAAAGGGCAACCAAAATTATCAAAGGGCTGCAGCAACTCTCCCTTGAAGAAAAGTCTCAGTATTTGAGACTCTTTGGCTGGAATGGGAGGGGTGGGACCATTAGTAAGGAGAGTCAATGGAATCATGTACAATTGTGCATGATTTGATGAAAGAAGAAAAGGGGATGTTTTTATCTCTTTCTCATAATGCCAGATCCCAGGATCATTCAGAACCAAATCTAGGAGATTTGGAAAAGATGAAAGGAAATATTTCACAAAAATATATTGATTAACTTTGGAATTAATTGTGGCAAGAAATAGTGATGGCTGTCAAAATGGATTGCTTTGATTGGAGTTTAGACACACTCATGGAGAATAGTTAGTTACGATGAATATAGGTTGTTTCTTGTATCAGAGGCAGTATGCTTCTATACATCACTTGTGAGGGAACATGAGACATGGGATGCTGTGAACTCATATCCTGCTGGTGAGCTCCCCATGGGTATCTAAATTCACTGCTGTGCAAACCAAATGTTACATTAGCAAGCCCTTTTGTCTGATCCAGCATAGTCCTTCTAATGATCTTAATCATTATTGTTGCCATGACAGTTGCTGCCTTTGTTTAACCAGATCTTCATTCTTCACCATATAGCCATTTTTGAGATCTACTTTCAGAAGATTTCCATGTTTCTTTTCTTTTCTTTTTAAATTACTTTTAATATTATTCTTAATTGCTCGGAATGAATGTTTTTGTATATTTTATTGTACATCACTCTGAGGCACCTGGTGGACAGAAAAGAAATTAATATATGTGATGAATGAGTGAATAATTAATTCAATGAATGATCAGTGAAGCAGGTAAGTGGGGTCTGGATACATTTTCAAGCACCAGAACACATTCTCTCTCTCTCTGAATGTTATCACACAGGAGGAACATCTCTCAATTTCAAAAGAAATGAAAGTGGGGCCAGTTCGGAATTGGGTCAGTTTGCTAGTTCAGCACATTTATGTGATTGTGTATTGACACCGCATCATGTTCGGAACTGCCCGAAATTGCCTCTCAGTGCCCAAAATTGTGTGTGATAGTTTCTCACGCAATAACTTGAAACCCCATGATTGCACCAGCCCTGCTGGCACAGTGGTTAAATGCCTGTACTGCAGCCACTCACTCAAAACCATAAGGTGGCGAGTTCAAGACCAGCAAAGGGCTGAAGCTCGACTCAGGCTTGCATCCTTCCGAGGTCGCTAAAATGAGTACCCAGATTGTTGGGGGGCAAATAGCTTACACTTGTAAACCACTTAGACACTCCTTAAGGGAATGAAGCGGTATATAAATGAAGCTGTTTGTTTGTTTTGTTTTGCGTTCAGAAGGACTTCCCATTGCCCGAAAATGTATGTGATCGGCTTTCACGCAATAATGTGAAACCCCATGGTTGCGTTCAGATTGCCATTGGATTATACTTCCAATTCCCATCATGTGATAAACTCCTCTCTCTCTCACACACACACAGAGAGAGAGAGAGAGAGAGAGAGAGAGAGAGAGAGAACACACACCCAGTAGTGTCCATCATTTTGTTGTTGTGACTGCCCTTGAGTTGATCTCGATCCATGGCGATCCTGCTGATGAGACATCTCCAAGACCCTCTGTTCTCCACTGCTCTGCTTAGCTCCTGCAAACTCATACTCATGATATCATCCATCTTGCATGTGGCCTTCCTCTTTTTCTACTTCCCTCTATCTTTCCTAGCATTACTGTTTTGTTTTTTTCCAATGCCTACTCATGATGTGTCTAGAGTACAACAACCTGAGTTTTGTCATCTTGGCTTCTAGGGAGATTTCTGGGTTGATCTGCTCCAGGACCCATTTGTTTGTCTTTTTAGCTGCCCAAGGAATCCTTAGCACTCTTCTCCAGCACCACATTTGAAATGAATTGATTTTCCTCCTATCCTCCTTCTTAACTGTCCAGCTCTCACATCCATCATATCTATGTCTTATTTCCTTTTTGATGTCTGTAGTTCCTAAAAGCCATTTACTCTGTCGTGACTGCTTGGGAAAAAAAACTATAATGTGTGATAGCTTGAATCCAATGCTTAATCAATTCTTTCTTTTATCTATCATGTGAGGTAACTGCTACTATACATATATATAAAACTATCTCACCCCAGGGTCAAACTAAGTATTTAGTTTAGAGATTTAGTTACTATCAAAGTCTTTCCCCCCTTTTTTTCTTTACTCAAAAGTAAGGAATCATGACAATTTCCCCATCTGCCAGTATAGTTGACAAGCCCACAAACTGAATTGCCAAAAGAAGGTTCCATTTATTTGCTGGAAGTTTGGGCAGAGTGTTAACTACTGTCCCGATGTATGCCATGCTGTTAGAAGCACTACATAGTTTTTAAATGGAAACAAGGACCATGTGTCTGTGTGCAACCATTCAGTATCAGCCCTATGGGGTTATACCACATTTAACACAGTACACTTTATTGTCATGGATAAAAAAAAGTGTTTCATGCAGGAACCAGTTAAATACCTACATCCCTGCACCAGGGAGTCCCGGCCTAATCAAATTTCTCTGCTATCTGCCTACATACAGGTGTGTGTTTATCCATTTGCTGTAGAAAACCATGCTGTTCCTGCAGCAGTTGTGTCTGCAGTGGCGCATTAAGAATGAACACAGTTTCAATTTAAGTATGTTTCCCTGCCGATGAATGGGCTGTTATTAGCTCTATGCACATACTCTAAAGGGAATTATTTCAGGTCTGATTCTCTGCTTCATGCATTTACTAACTATACAACTAGCAGGTGATCTCAGTTTTACCAGATGTTTGCCAACTGACTGCTGAAAACACATGCCTTGAAATTGATAGACCCCTCAGGTGCCAATGTGAGCTAAATGGAAGTGTGCAAGACATCCTCCAGGAACAAGGAACCGCTATGTTCATTTGACCAGGAAATGTAATACAGTGAAAGGTCCATATCTATTTCTCATGTTCTAGTAGGGAATAGAATCAGAGGGAAGAGTGGGGATAATCCAGAATGTAGAGTAATTTAATTGTAAAACTCACTGGGTAAGGAACAAATTCAACATCAATTTCAATAGCTGTGCCTAGTGGTCAGAGACGTGGAAAGATAAATCATTAGGGAACAATGCTCTGTTTGTACCATTTTTTGGAGATTAGATGGCACTCAAGTACAGTA
Organism: Urosaurus nigricauda; assembly: GCA_034509955.1. Lineage (NCBI taxonomy): Eukaryota > Metazoa > Chordata > Lepidosauria > Squamata > Phrynosomatidae > Urosaurus > Urosaurus nigricauda. The sequence continues at coordinate 272,934,684 of JAOEGL010000001.1, forward strand.
TGTAGCTTTTGTCCTCCTTCTGTTGCATAATGGGAGAGATACTTTAATAAGCCAGGAGTGCAGAGCTGTTTTAGACAGTCCATTAGCAGAGGGATATATAAATGAAGAATCCCAAATACCAGCACGAATATTCACACAACAAGCTCTGCCTCTAATGCTCTAATAAATTAAATTCTATTAGAAATGATGTTCAGCTTTCATTCCTCTCAAGAGTTCCTGTAATGCAATTTGTGTTTCTGGATTATTTGCATAATATTTACACTGCAATAAGTTTTTACTTTCTCAAAGATATAAATTAGATTGGTTTTAGATCTGACAAAAAAGGTTGCTTTGCTTCACAACTCTTCTTGTCATTCTTCTGTGTAACATGTTTTGGATGAAGTGCCACCTCTACACAGGAAGCTGTCATTATTCCTAGGTTTTTGTGGGGGTTTTGGGATATGAGGCCATGTTCTGGAAGTTTATTCATGATATTTTATTGTTTTATTTTGAAACTGATCTCCTTTGCACAAAAAGATGTTCAAGGGCATGTTTACACTGGGCAAGATCCAATATGATGGGTCCCCTGACCAAAAAATTTTCCATCAGCAAAACTGAAAGGGTATGGCTGCTCCATTGCTTCCATATCAGATCTCATGAATCCCCAAACTGGTTCTGAAAAGCTTAGAAACTTGCTGGAGCTGTTTTTCAGGGAGTATGAAGGCCAGCAAGATGTCAGGGAAGTAGGATATTCTGCCATATTAGCAGGCATTCCTCAGTGTAGGGATGGGTTGACAGATAGGCCACATGTAATTCCAACACCCTTTTGTACTTCCATCCCATCAAATTCCACAAAGACACCCCCCCCCCCTTCACCAAAAGTAATTCCAGGAGAAAATCACCCCAATATTTCTTTTAAAAGCTAAGCTCTGGAAAGTCACAGCAGCAATGGATTTAATTGACATAGCACCACTAAAACCTCTGAAAGTGGCCTGACAAATCTAGAAGTCATGGCCACTGCCATGGCTGCCTAGCTATTAGTGCATTGTTAAACTAGGCTAATTTCACAAGGTTTTAAGTGATTTTATTTGTGAACCATGTTGAGTCCCTTTCTAGGAGAAAGGTGGAATAGAAATGGAAATAAAAAAAAAAACTACTACTGAAAGAAATCTCAGCAGATGTATACCATTTAGTTTATAATGATAGGAACAAGATCAAGGAAAGATAGCTGCCTATCAAATATTCAAAATAGGAATATAAATAATTAAGATAGTAGGAGTACTCAGAGAGTGAGCAGTTAGATAATCATGTTCAAGCAATGGAACTTTGTTCTCCCAAAGGAAACATAAGTTTAAATCCATTCTTTTAGGCACACATTTATGAACTATAGAAAGAACCATTGTTAATGAGAAGCCATCCCAACAGTTACACAAAGACTCTCAATCTCCAGAACACTGCACCTGTTAAGTATTTCCTTGCAGCCAAAGCCTTGTAGCTATTCTACAAATTTGCACATCAGTGACCCACTAATTTAATTAAGATAGAAAGTCAGAGCTCGTAAAGTTAATTTTAAGAAGCATAAATATAATGACATCCTAAAGGCATCCATGGTTGAGCAATGGCAGTGCTCTGGGTCTTATCACTACTTAGGGGCTGTACAGACTGCCTGAAAAAGGCAATCTGCAGATGTCCCTTTTTGCTGCGCAGCAGCAACCACACGGAGCTGCGCTGCTGCACAGCCAAAAAGGAGCTGCCTAGAGCAGCTCCTTTTTGTGACTTCTGCGTTGTGCTCACTTCAGCTGCAGCACAGCTGCACAGCTGCGACATCCAATGTGTGGGCGGTCCATCGCGGATGTGACGTAGCTGCAACGTCATGCGTCTGGGCCCCCAGCCCTTTTTTGCCCTGAATTCACCACCAGGACATCATATCCTGGCAATGTGTACAGGGCCTTAGTTATGCAAGACTCCAAAATGTCATTATAGGTCTTATGCAAAGGTCTTGAAATGAATTGTTGACCCACAATGGGAATAAAGAGACCAGACAGAAGAAACCATGTTGAATAAGGACCACTTTATTGACCTATTAAACTATTTATGGCCTGTGGGGCTGTACAGACTGGTGGGAAAGGCCTGCCTGGGGATGGAGTTGGGGCACGGCATCCACATGATGCATGCCCCAACTCTGCCCCCAGGCTGGCATGATGCCGCGCACCACTACACATAATGTAACACCAAAACAGCACAGAAAAGCCAGTGGCATCAGGGACAAGCCAGGGAGTCCAGCACACAATCACCACATCCCCCGTCTCCCCCCCCCCACACACACACACAAACACACAATGCTGGTGTTCATCGCCAGAATGTTTAGCCCCTTGGTTCCTTTTCTCCAAGAAGGGAATCCCAGCTAACTTTCATCATTGATCAGAGATAATAGGGATTAACTTCAGGATAGCCTGAAGGGATGGGGCTTTTCAGAACAGCAACACTTGCCCACAGACCTCCACAAGACAGATATGGAAATTCCATGGGATGGATTAGATCTGCAGACTAGTAGCTCTTCTCACCTAAAGTAGAAAAGGTGTGAGAACAGAGCAAGCCACTTAACATGTATTACTATTGTACAATAATCCCAATTTAAAACTATTCACTTGCTTTGTCTTTTGCATATCTTACCATTGCTTTTAGCATTTCAGGGCAAAATCCCTTTGGATGGTGCTCAAGTACACCAGCACTTGAAAACAGCATCTTCTATGTAGCTGTGTTGGTGTAGGATAATTTATTAGTCTCAATCTCAGTCTTGGAGGAGAGATGTCAGCTTGATCTTCCTTTGCTATAAACTTATAAACCTAGTTTCATATGCAGGGACATCACCCAGAACAAAAGGGTAAGGGCACCCATAGTATAATTATATCATGTATAAGTATGGCATGCATGCACACACAAATGCAATAACTCTGATGGAGTAGTGGGAAGGGGAGGTTAAAAAATCTCCAGTCAGTGTCTGTCTTTATAACAGCCTGGACCATTAGACCTCTGAGCTGTATTCCTGGTTCTGACTCATTTGTGTTGCAGGTGAATTTGAAACTCCCCCCCCCCATTTTTATTCTGTTTGGGATCTAATGTTCGTGATCGCTATCCCAAGGTCACTGCAATCTGAACATTTTAAAAGAGAGAACCTGAAACAAGAGAATAGAAAGAAATATTGGCCAGCATCCTTTATAGCAGTTACAAATGCATAACCTGGAGTTACTCATAACTGTTACATATTCAGTCCCTATATAGCTTCCACCTTAGGGCCTATGTAGGGACCATGAAAATTCCACAGTCCCTGGGAAGCAGCCACTGAGGTCAACTGCAGTCCATTACCCTGTTGTTTAGGAAGCAGCTAGCTGGCACAAGGGGGAATGGTAAAGACTCACATTCTGTCTTTCACACCAGAGATTGTTTGCATGAGGGATGGGAATGTTAGTCACCTGTTTTTCAATTGACAGGGAAACAGACTTCCACTGATCACAGTAGTTGCTTCCCAATAAGTGGTGATGGGGGCTTGGGCAAGAATTCACTGTGTAGCATCATAGCATCCTGAAAATCCCATACAGGATTCCTGGCAACAGGATATTTTGCATTTTGGGGGACCCAAGCCTTGCCCTAGTGATTTGTAGAAGCTCTTGCATTTCCCACCTTCAATAAGTTTGGAAGAATGGTAGGAAGCATTGAAAAGTAGAGTCGGGGACTCGGAAGCTGCCTGAATACAATTGAAGCTGGCCATGTAGCCTAATCCATGTCAATACAGAAATCTATAACTAAACATCCTTGCCATGTGGACATGCCACCTATGTTTAACTACCCCCGTCCTACCTATGTTTATCTACTGTCAGCCTTATTCTGTTTCACTCCCAAACACCTCTTCCCTTTGGGAAGTTTTTTAGGAAGTTTGTTTTTCTTGATGCTTAGCTCTTCCTAACACTTTTAAACCACAAATGTTTGCTGAACTTCATAGGTCTTGAAAATAATCTAATGAGATTACAAATATCCCCAATTTCTACAGGAGTTATATCATTGCTATTGATTTAATTTTTAGCCACATTTTTCAAACTACTGTTTGGGATCCATGCTTAGATCATAAAGTCACTTCTATGCTGATAAAGTGATCAAGCTATATTCTATTCCACACTTCAGAACAGAAAACCTAAACAATACACTTCCACAGTTGGATACTCAGTCTGAAACACTATAGAACTCACCCATAAAGTGATGGAATGTTCTATTAATTTATTAACAAGAAAGCAATTTTCTTGAGATTTAAAATTACCAGAACAGATCAGTATGTCTTCATGGAGGATAGTAGCTTGGAGGCTAACTCCAGGCTAATGTTCTTTATTTTAATGTCACTCTGTTGTATACAGTTTTTGATGAAAATAAACTATTGGTAGCAGAGAAAGCAGAACAAAGTAAAGACAGGTTTTGTAATATTTTAAGATGAAACATACCACTGGACAACGACTAGAGCACAAGTGGCAGAAGACTCAGCTCTTGTCTGACAGAACTCGCCATAGGCTGCATCTTCGCGCCTTTGGGGAGGCATTACGTGTAGCGGAGATCCTTCTGCTCTGTATGCATTGCATCTGCAGAGTCCCATCCAGCAGAGCTGTTTAAGGTGGTGGGGGAGTTGACGCAGGTCTCTCCTGCGTCGAACCCCCTACTTGCCCCTACGGCAGCCTGCTGTGACACATTTTAACACCCACTTGGCAGATAAAATCTCTCAGATAAGGACCGACTTGGATGCCAAGGTTTCACCAGTATCCGCAAATGAGGTATCCAGCAACTCCGCTGATGCTATTTTACTGAATGAGTTTCAATCTGTGAGTACCGATGACATGGACAAGCTCCTTGGAAGCGTGAGGGAGATGACTTGCTCTCTCGATCCATGTCCACTCATGAGAACTACAGTCCAACCAAAGAAACATTTCCAAGCAAAAACATTTTGATTGAGAGTGGTGGTTGTGGTGGGGTGATTATGGGCAGACAGACTCAAAATGCTGGTTATGACCTATAAAGCGTTATATGGCTTGGCTTCAGGTTAGCTGGAAGAAGATATTATCCCATGAGAACCTGCCTCTGTATTGAGACTCTTCCCTATGTCTCACCACTATCACACAACATCTGGTCGGAACATGGGAGAGGGCCTTCTCAGTGGTTTATCCAGGGCTTTGAAACTCCCTACTAGTGAGGATAGATTGGTGCCCCACATGGCATCCAGAGCCAAGCAAAGACTGTTTTGAATTGCCTGTGGGAATTAACTGCTCATGGGGAAAGGGCTTTTAATAATATTGACTGTATTTGTAGATAGAGAGACTTTGTAGCACCTTTGAGACTAACTGAAAGAAAGAAATTGATAGCATGAGCTTTTGTAGACTTTAATCTATTTCTTCAGATGTATTTGGTGGAGTATCTGAGGAAGGAGATTGAAGTTTACAAAAGCTCATGCTGCCAATTTCTTTCAGTTAGTCTCAAAGGTGCTACAAGATTTCTCTACGTACTGATTCTACAGACTAACAAGGCTATATCTTTGAATTAATTAACTGTATTTGCTGCTGCTGCTTTTCTGGAATGAGTCTAGTTTCCTATTGCTTTTCATTCTCTTTGTATCTTAACTTTTGTATGTTTCAGTAACTTCTTTTCTGCCTGTTTTAACTTTGTAAGCCACCTTGATTCCCAGGTCTAGGGAAAAGAGGAATATGAATGAATGAATGAATGATAGACTAACTGAGTAAGAGACAGTTCAAGGCAATCATACCAGTGCATATCTATTCAAAGCAACAAAGCTTATTGTGTTTTATGGGACTTATAGCTTTGAAATCTTGAGAATCCAACATATCCCTAGCATAGTTTCAAAGGATTTTGGGTGAGGGGCAAAGGGACAGAGTGGGAAAGAAGAAGGTATAAAGAAGAATATAGCTAGGAAATATGAGACTAGAAAGAGAAGGACAATAAAGACAAGAGGATGGGAAAGGAGAAAAAAGAAAAATGTAGCTGGTTGAATTGGAAAAAGAGAGGAGGTGATAAAAGCATATTCAGCCACTCCGACGATAGCTACTACTAAAGCCATCCTTCATGCACCCTCTCACTGAACCCCAATGCCAGTCACAAGTACCTTTGAGAGGTGGAGGGCAGAGAGAGAGAAATATCCAGGTGGACCTCCTGAAGCCAAGCAGCCAGAAGCAGTGGAGACCAGGAGCACACAGAAAAATAAACCCTTTTAGAGGTAGTCCTCTAACCCTCAAGGTAGGACTCTCATCCTGAACCCTTTGAGAAGCAAGCTAGACTCTGAGATCTGAGGCATGTCTACAAGAGCCATTTGCACTGGTTTCTCCATTCCTCCACACTACTCTGTCCACATGGGGTAGGACCAAAGGTTCAGTTTGACAATGGACTGTCTACACATGGGAAAAGCAGCCCTGCAGAGAATCCAGACCATCCCTCCCTTAATCGTCTTTAAAAAAAAAAAAAAACACTGCCTTTTGCTCTGGATCTTCCCAGAAAATCCAGAGAACTTTGGATTTTAAAATTTTATAAAGAAATAACATCATTCAAATTAGAAAATTATATTTAAATAAATTCCACAGCTAACTCAGCACATTTAAATATTCCACATACTGTCTCATACACAGTCACACTCAGGTGTACACAAATATGTACATAGTCATGCTCTTTCCTTTTTTCTTTCACTCACACACACTCATTTACTCTCACAAAGTCACTCAGAAAAATTCATTCTCTTGCCTTTTGTCTAGGCAAGTAAACACAAGTGCATATGCAAGTGTGTATAAAAAAAGAAATGAAGAATGTGACTGAAACAGGGGAAGAAGGATCAGAGCATCCAGGTCTCACCTCTCCCACCCCCCGCCCAGCAACTCATGTGACTCCCCAGGTCCTGCTCCCAGAGGTTAGATCAAAGACCTTTTTGAGGAACAAAACTGATATAAGCATTAATAGATCATTGTAGAAATCCATGGCCACCTTGGATAGCCTAATGGTGAAAAGAATACCAAGGAAAACAGTGTCTGATATTCAGTGATGCTTTTACATGCAAATATGATTGTTGGGCTGATGTCACTGATAAATTCTTTCAGGCTTACAAAGATGTCTTCGGTATCTTTTCACTTAGATTTTTCTCCTGAGTTGGGCACAGGCTGGGTGTGGAAGTAAACTGTTTAAAAATGGATGTTATTGCATGCCTCTGTGCCCAACTCGGAGACATCACATACCCTATTCGGACTTCTCCCAGATTTCACAAAGAACAGGAAAATCATGCAATAACATCCAATTGTAAGCAGTTTGAGCCCATGCCCAGCTCAGGAGAAAAAGGTGTGCAATGTTCTCCTTAATTTTTACTAATTTAAATCAGATGCAGGTTATATGAGTCCATTGTCACCTTGAAGACAACCTACTGTTACTGTAGCAAATAAAATATAGCAAACTAATACTGAATGTGACCAGTATGTAACTCCCTATACCAAATTTTCCCAAGTTTGGAATTCTGGTCTCCAGTTCCCATCATCCACAGGCAGCATAGCCAAGTAAGTTATTCATCTACTCCAAAGATAGCCATAAGAATATGTAGACATCGCATATTTTGTAACTCTGTAAAATGTCATCAAAACAACAATTTCTATTCACATGGGAAGTCAATATTAATATTTAAACTTGTTGCAAAAGTTTTTTCATCTATATTTCATTTCATATTTTGACCTTAAGTTTCTAGCTTACCTGACTTTAGTTCTCTGTCCTTGAAATACTTTCAATGGGCCGAACATTGCTCTCTTTACTTTAAACTGCAATCTTCTGGGACTCCAGTGAGAAAAGTGCAGCATATTCAGAAGTGATTTATTGTTTCAGCTTATTTTGTACTGAGATGACAAATACATACCACTATTCTAGTATGCTGTTTTCTTCCTACTGTTTTCTGCTGAGTATTCAATCACTAGGCTAACTTTAAGAACTAAGCAGTTTAGATTCATGATACCATCATAATTACTAGTGATACCTCCAGATTCTGAAAATGCATACTTTGAAATATGGAATAGGCAGTTTGGAATATGGTCCATTGCCCCAGCACACACACACCAGTTCACCCCACCCAACCTATTCTGGATTGCCCAATACTCTAAAGACAAATGCTAAGAATCTCAAAGACCTTCACATTTGTTTGTGCTCCTGATGACATTGAGCTGTATGGCCTCAAGATATCTTTGAGACTGATGCCCCTCTTTTCTGCACGTTTTCACCACTGCTCCACCCAGGCTTCTGATAAAGGTTGAGAGTGGATTATTATAAAATGGATTGATTTAGTTGCCAAAAGGAGATTTGCTTCCAATGCAAATACCATCTTTAGGGGAGAATTTTCTGAAGCACACAACAGGGAAGTGAAAAGATAAACTCCTACTTCACACTTGACTTAGAGCCTTATTGCATGAGAAAAGAATGCCAAAACCGCACCAGAGAGTAGCAGCTTTCTACGTGCATTTCCACATGCCATCAAAGCATTTCCATGCTCTTCCTGAACGAGACAGTCATAAAAGCATACCTTTCATTGTACTGGAAAATCCTTTTGGCAAAAGACACACTTTTATGACCAACTCCCTCAGGAAGAGAATGAAAGTGCTACGACACCATGTGGAGAGGCAAAGAGAAAGCTGCTTCTTTCCAGCTCCATTTCGGCTTTCTTTTCTCTTGTGATGAGGCACTTAGACATGATATTTACACACCACATCAGCAGATACAATTTGCATTTGAAACCTGCACATTAAACACAAAAGGTGCAGTTAAGATCAAGCCTAAATTGGCTCTAGGTTAGAAGCAGGCTGAGCTCCACATTAGACAGAATGAGGTAGTATGTGGCAGATGCTGGGAGGTAGTACCAAGAGTAGAGTAGGATAAAATGGTGGGCCACAAAGCCTGCTGAGTGACATGGTGCTTTCAGGTATGGTGAAGGATGTGGCTCCATTTTCAGTGAACAAGAAAGATGCAACTACCAGTCCAGCTGACTTTTATAAACAGAATGGAAAGGGGTGTCATGTTGTCCTGCCCTTTCATGACACTCCAAATCTACTATCCGAGGCAGCTGCCTCATTGTCCAGTGACAGGATAGACCCTGAGCCTATAAAATATTATTTTGTATTCATATATATCTTTAAAGTATTACCAGACCTGATATTAAAGTTACTGAAGTTTTAATGAAAAGCAGTATGATGACTGCCATCACCCAGTCTTTTTCTCACAAGAATTTATGTGCTGCCCCCTTTTTTGTCTCATGCAGAAGGTTCTATTGATGGGGCTTTAACTAAGGGCATAGGCGAATGTTAAGTGTCAAGTGTAGCAGTTAGAGTCTGTCTTTCTTTGTCTGTCACACAACTATGAAGAAGAAATCATCCAGAAAAGTATATATACAGTACTATATATAATGGTGGAAATTTTTCAAAAACCTGAAATCCCATATTATTCGTGCAGAAATACATGAACTAATTATTACACAGGAAATGCATTTCCAAGTTCCAAACAGTTGTTTTCCTTTTCCTGTAGCTCAGAGCTGAAAGAACCATATAATCACCCCAAAAAATTCTAAAAATAATCAAAAGCTGTGTTCTCTAATAGAATAATCACACTTTTGCATGCCAAACCATGTCAACATAATTCTCTAGTGACAAAAAATTGCAAACAGCCATATTTATTTTGACTTGCCGTCAAGCTAATTTGACTCATGACAAAGACCAACAGCCTGATCCTATGAAGCATGGTTTAATTTTGCTACCATGGATCCTATCCATACTGTCTGTTCCAGGGGCTGATATTCTAGATCCCTTAGTGGTACAAGGCACTTTTTCTATTGACCGAACAAAGAGGAATGAAATTGGAAACGTGAGCCAAAATCCTGTTAGGGACATATGTCTTGGGGAAATAGAACTGGGCATTTCCATAATTGCTGTATTCAGCAAGTGGTTGCCATGATGTTACTAAACAGGGGAGAGGGCAAAATGACCAATGAGCTACAGGACTATTGTGCATCAGTCCCTTTGCGCATTGGGAAGCCAGTTAGTGTCCCATTATGCTGGTGTCTTGCTAGTGTCCCACTATGCATCTTCACGATTTTCTCTGGAAACAAAGAAGTTATAAAGTCCATAGTAATACGTGCCTACAATCAGAACTTCATATTTCCCTCTCTTCCCCTCCATAGTTGTTTTTACAGAAATGAAACATAAATCATGCTCTCTCTGCCTTTCCAAATTCAAAATCCCACACAAAACCTTGGCAGGGTCCAGCTTCAGTTCTCATAGCTTTGTAAGGACACCCAATTTACCTCAGAAACCAGGAGAAATAATTTAAACTGGCTAGATTTTGTTTGGAGTTTTGGTATGTGCAACTCTCTAGATGAGAGGTGGGCAACTACATGGGGGTCAAGGGCCAATTTTCCACACAAACAGGCTGCATCCCTTCACAGCAATCCCAGATATCTCCATTTTCCTCTGCCGTCCCTCTCAAAATGGCAATGGGAAGTGATGTGATGTCACTTTCTAACTCCATTTTGAGCAGGACTGGAGAGGAAAACCTATGTTTTGGGGAGTAGTATGGAGTTCTGGAATACCTGTAGGGGTGGGGTGAGCGTTTCCATGTGTTTTCATGTGAGTGGGGGCTTTCCACATGCTTTCAGGATAAAAATTAACCAAAATCACACCAAAATATTTTAACAGGGGGGGGGGGTTCAGGGACTAAAAAAACAGAGTCAAGGAATCTTTGGGCCATACCTTTGTCCATCCCTGGTTTACAGAGTTCTGGTATGCCTGCCACAGTCAAGCACACACATGTCCATGACTAGAGAGGGTAGATTCTGCCCGCTCTTACACAAATACTTTGGGGTGCTAGGTGACTGACTGAAACAAAACAGAATTTCCAAAATTTTGCAAACTCTACTGAAGTGTTGCCCTTGCTGCTCTTATTATTATTATTATTGGAGTTTCTCTTAAATGGAACCAAAAGATCTGTGTGAAATTCTATTTGTGGGTGAATTTGCCTTAAACTACAATCTGCAAACTACAAACAAGATATGATTATGCAGATGTTAAAAGCCTTATTTTGCTATGCCATTTTAATACTTAGAATACATTTCTGCAAAGCAACTTGCAGCCATGGTTTCATTTAGTGTTTTTCCGCATGGTTTTTCAGTCTAGTTTAAACCATGACAAACTTCAATAAAAGTCTATTGGGGATAAAGATTACAGGTTTGGATGAGCTCTAGCTTGTATTTATTTGTCTTTCTCATTCTCCTATCAAGTATTCTTCATTTAATAGGAAATAGATTGGTTTTCTACATTCCATCTTTCAAAGTTCAATCAAAATATCAAAGGAATCCAGCAAAAGTCTATCAAAAAGTGTTATTTCTTTCACCTATTTCTCACTGAGATGGTAAAACGGTGTCTGCAGTCACACCAGACAGTACATAGAGTACATTTCACAAAATGAAATGAAGATCTTCCATACAGAAAGTGTGCATCATAAAACCTGGATTTGAGAGGATAGGGTATTCTAGACAAGGTGGCTCATGGATATTTAGAGTCTCTGGGCCATTTCAGTACTACCACCATTGCCGTGAACACAAAAAGGGGAAGGCTGTCATCTGCAGCTGTGGTTTCACCAGCTGGCTAAGCATCTGTAGACATTTGGGAAGATAACTAAGGTGCCAGCCTTGGAAAGTCTTTTAGGGCAACTGAAATATGCTCTGAGATGGTATTGGAAGGACTCCATGCCTATCAAAGAGACTGTATCAACACCCTTTTCTTCGAAAAAGGAGAAAGGGAAAGGAAGGGAATAAAGTAAGAAGCTTATTGTATGTATTATTAAACCAGCTTACCTGTATCCGGTTTAAGGGTTAATTCGGATGGCACCATGATCTAATCACACACTTTTTACCACCAAAATTGCCCCTGAATACATCCCAGGGCCATCCCAGCTTGCAGAGCCACTCCTCCCAGCTCTTTTCAAATCTGAGAGTTTTCTGACTTAAGAAAATGGCTGCCAAGGCAGCTCTGCAAGTGGGAATGGCCCTAGGCTTTATTTGGGAGGCAATTTCAGTGGTAAAATGTGTGTGGTAAGATCAGAGTGCCACCCAAATTAACCCTTAAATCAGATACAGGTAAGCCAGTAAGCTCCTAGGAGAGAAGAAGGAAAGTGGGAAAATGGATTGAAATATAGAAGGGAAGGGAATTTTTTATGAGAAGAAAGAAGATATTAAAGATGAAACTAGAAGGTTGTAAACAAGAAAACAAATTCCTTAGTTTAATCCTTTTAGAATGCATGTTTTGTAGGAGTTTGATGTGTAAAGGTTTATAAATGTTTGTGAAAAATTATGTGTAAAGGTTTGTAATGTGTTTGTGAATGTGTTTATGTTAGTAAATTATACATGTTTAAACAGATATAACATCAATTTTTTAAAAAATTAAAAGAGACCTCTATGGTGATTAATGGATGCTAGCAAGTGTTTCACTACAGACAACAGTTCACGTATGTTCCACCTAACAGAGAGCCTAATATCATAATCTGTAGCGTGCTGGCTCCATTGGCAATATCAGATGTACCCATGGGGTAGCAGAATTTTCCTAGCCTGGGAACATGTTTTTCACCCCTACCCCAGCATGACTCAAGGTGTGGGCCCAAACAGTAAATGGTCACATGAAAGAATATTTACTATGCAAAAGCAATTGGCCCTTCAATTGTCCCAATTTGGCAGGGACAGTCCTGATTAATCCTCTATTGTGCCACTTTTTCTGCAGCTTTTAAAATGCCCCAGCTTCTCTCTCTTCCTCCCACTTTCACTCTTTGTCCTCAGCTCACATCATCTGCTATAAACTCAATTCAAAGAACAAAAGTAATTTCCATTCAATTAACTCAGCAGGAGGGGAAAGAGAGGAGAGAGCATGTTACTCTTCTCAGTAAATACATGCAAAAGCAAACTAATGCAGTCACTTTTAGGTTTGTTTGTGGGGGGGGGGGTGTTTTTTTTATGTTGTGCTTCTTTGTTTGTCTTTTTGTTCATCCTCATTAAAAACTTTTGCTGTCATAACCACAATCTGATGTAGCTTGGCCAGATGTCATCTGTGAAAGGCTGGAAGGTATGCAGCACACAATGTCCCCTTCTGAGGTTTTGAGAAGAAGCAACAAAACAACAGGTACTGTAAAATCACTCCCCTCACCTCTCTCTGCTGGGCCAAAAGGGAGAGGCATGCATATTGCGACATTCTCACAGGAAAGTATCTAATTCTTCTATATTGAACTACCAGTCTGAGGTGTATAATGAGCCCTATACTATGTTATGAAAAATACTTACTTGCCCCATGCTTGTTTGAGCTGATATTGTTTTGTACACTTTCAACAAGTTCTCCTAATGGCCAGGGCCAAATTTGCTAGCATACCCCAGTATGCTTGGTGCTGACATCAGGCCTGGGTCTTCAAATCTGAGCTGTAGAATTATGAGCTGAACATGGGTACCAAATTTTATTCCAGCATCTCAGTATTCAATAGAGATATCTTATTTCAGAGAAACAATGAATCTTGCAAATGGAATGTAGAATGGACAAGTTAAACTAAACCCAATTAATCATTAAAAGTAGGCCATTAGACAGAAGGGACAGTACTTAATTTCATTTAGGATATTCTCACAAACAGTCATTGATAGCTACTGTCATACTATCTTCTACTAATGTGGTGTGCAAGACTAATATGCTATTGGTTGATTGAAACACTAGTCCAGCTCAATTTATTCATTGTGAAATTACATTGGAGAAATAAATCTGATCTAACTACTTGATTAGTTTGATGGATAATTCTTCAGTGAGTCAAAAGAATAATAGCTTGCTGTCTCTTCAACATTGCTTTTCTGTCTAGCCTAAAGTCTTCAATATCCAATATTTTCTGTAAAATACATCATTCATATATATATATATATATCTGGGAAAAATATATATGTCCACAATATTTTATCAGAGTAAGAGCAATAACATGCTGTTTGACAGTGGAACACGCTCCCTCGGTTTGTGGTGGAGTCTCCTTCCTTAGAGGTCTTTAAACAGAGGCTGGATAGCCATCTGTCGGGGATGCTTTGATTGGGAGTTCCTGCAGGGCCGGGGGTTGGACTGGATGGCCCTTGTGGTCTCTTCCAACTCTATGATTCTATGACTCCATGACATAGAATCGGGGTAGGAGGCAGAGGCTGAATTAACTAAATCTGAACATAGTTGGGTACAACTGACTTTATAGGTAATTAGTTTTAGATAAAGATAACACAGTCAATCAAATTTTATATTAGGTGCAAATGACATATTATGTCCAAACACAGTCCTTTGGCTATCAGTACAACTGTCATAATTTTTCAGAGACAGTCACAGTTAATATTCTGTCAGTCCACTTTTTTGCTGTTTTTAAAATGTCCCTGTTTCTCCCTAATCCTCCCAGTTTCTCCCTTTGTCTCTCAGCTGACTTCAGTTGCTGAAAACTCAGGATCAAAATGCAAAAGTAATCTGCAATCAGTTAAATAAGTGGAAATGAGAGGAAGAGAAAGAATCTTGCCGTTCCCAGTAGGTTCAGACAAAAACAAAACACTGCAGCCCCTCCAAGTTTGTGTGTGCTTTTCCATTAATTATATATATCAGCTTGACCACACTTTTATATTGCTTGGTCACTCATGTTCTGATTTTTAGCTGTGACATGTTGGAGAGTATAGAACAGAACCCTCATAGGCTGGAGACCTTTGAGATGAGAGACAGTGAAGTGGAAAGGAGGCTATTTAACTATTTTCCTGTCTGTTTTTCCTCTGCAATGTATCCCTTTGTTATTCTCTCCACTGCAAGGTGCTTATCACATGAACTTTAAAACCAGTTCAAGCCTCTCAGGTTGGAGCCAGAATGCAGGATGGAGGTGGGGATATCACATGCTAAATCGCTGCCTAACTGCCAGCTGCCATCAGCCCAGGTCAAAGGCAGGTCCCAGCCATGTTCCACCAGCACTTTTTAGAAGTCAGAAGCAGCTTTCCAGCTTCTAAAAAGTGCTGGTGGAGCATGGCTGGAACCCGGGCTGATGGTGGCCAGTGATTAGGTGGTGATTTAGCATGTGATAATCACCGCCTCTATCCCATGTCCTGGCTGCAGTCTGGGATGCTTAAGTGGATTTTAAAGTTCATGTGATAAACTCCTAACAGTGCATCCTAGAATTCTTCACAGGGCATGCTGGGTTGCAGCTCCCAAGATCAAATGTGTTACAATTGGCTAGGTGTGTTGGGAGTTGCAGTCCAACAAATTTTCTATTCCTGTGCCCTACCATAATGCCAATATATATATATATATATATAAGACAGAAACTACCAAGTTCTCAGGGTCTGGCCCCATTCCTCAGTCATCAGGATGAATGAGAGGAAGCTCACTGTACGATCGCTGCCTTCAAAATTGTCAGTATATTTATTTTCTTAATTGTTAGACTTGAGTTTTGGTTTTGAATGGCACAGTGTTTGTAACTGAGGATGCTGCATTCCTAGATCTCAGATTTCAGCCCTGAAATCACAGGGTCTAAAATAATCCTGTTTTGAGAACTCTACAAATTATACATGATTATAAAGCCATTATGTTTGAGTTTCTTTGACACAGCTTAATGAAATGATTTTTAAAATGACAAGGACCTTTGAAAATCTAGGGTCCCCCCTCCCACAGTGGTGACTGCCCTCAACCCAAACAACCTTCTACAAGGGTTTCTTGACATTTGATAGAATATTAAATGCATTTCATTATTAGCTGGGAAGGTGAAGGGGAGAAAACTGAATTTTTATTCTTCACTTTTTGTGTGTGCTAAGACACATGATGTTAAAATAAAGCCAAAACACTATTCTACTGAATGAGTGTGCCTATCAAGAGACTACAGGGTGATTCAACCTGTTTCTCTTCTTCTGAGGCAGCTCTAAAGCAGATTTTCTAATGCTTTGACTCACAAGTTTTTAGAGTAATCAAAGTGAAAAGCTATTCTAAAATTCCTGGTGGGTAGGGAAATTGTGTTTAAAATGACAAAAAAATTAAAGAATCTCCTTTTTTGTAGATATCATTTTCAGCTAGGACACTGGGCTTGAGAAGTCTGCAGGATTTATTTTTAAAAAATTAAAAATCAGGAAGAGCTATATCCTCTTGACACAATGGTATTCATGCTGAGTGTCAAAACACATTATGATACAAGAATGATTTGATTTCCTAATGAGGTTCTATTCAATCAAAGAAGTCATATCAGAACTCTTCATTGTCCCCCGATGTAGCTCATTAGTTTTGAGCAATAACATCTGAAGGATGTGAGTCAATGAGTTTTCTTTCTTCTGAAACTTCCATGAGTGACACATACTTTTTGCAAAAGAAAGATCACTTTTTCACTTGCATGTTTCTGTCAAAAAAGTAATTACAAAAGTTACAGAGAATCCTTTGTTTCTTTTATTCCTTAAACCTCAGAGATATGGGATGATGATGATGATGATGATGATGATGATGATGATGATTTTCCTCTCTTGATTTTTTTAAACCTTCTTAAACTACAAGGCAGAAATCTTTTATGACAAATCATATAAAATGAGTCTTTCAGTGTCTATTTAAAGCATATTGAATATATACATGGCTGCCTAATAAATTCACTTATCAAATCATATTGCTGTATAAGCTCAATGGGACTATAATTCAGAGAAGACAGCTCTTTTTCCCACATTCTGCACAATAAATTGTAGGTATGCAAACCATGAAAATTGTAATTGCACAATTAAGAGACAAGAGGTTTCAGGCATGTTTAATGGTATTCAAATATAAAACTTGGAAATGCAACAAACTCTTTGACCTTTGTTGTTAATATTAAGCACTATTAATCCTCTTGCACTCAGATACATACAAACATGGTTAGTTCATTATTTGCTTTTCATAAATCCCAGCACACCCATAAAAGGTCAAGGATCTATCAGAAGAGCATGCATAAAAGTGAAAAATGAACGCAAAATATTTTGATTATATATTCAGTGAAGATATTTCAAGTTGATACCCATATTTGAATCTCCTTTTTCTTCAAACTGAAATAGCAAAGAGTCTCATTCACAGGCATGGTTTGCAACATGAAAACTACTTTTCTTTTCTGTGATTGCTCACAATTGTAGTATGTGTATGAACACAACCTTGGCCAGCATTCAGCCTGCTCATGTGAGGATCCACTGCAGGGAGAGGATAAGGCCCACCACAGCATCTCCATTCCTCAGTTCCTGACCTTTTCATTTTAATCCAAAAGGTGTAAAAGGGGTTTTACTCATATTTAATGAAAACAAGAAGCCCTGAAGCAATTGAGAACCCTGATAGAGAAAGGCTTACAGATAAATGTCTCTGAGCAATCAGGAAGCCTGATAAAGCAGGGTTCCCAGACAAATACAAGCAGAAGACCCTTCCAGGTCTTTCCACCATCTTCTCATTTCAGCACAGGAAGGTTGGAGAGTATCCAGACACTGGTATTATTTTTGGTTCTTACATGAGCATGTAAGTATCTGCAATGGGGCTCATCTATGAACACATGGAAGGAGCATGGATTTCCCCCATTCAATTAGTTATCCTGTCAGTTAAGGGAATCAGGCAGGAAAGATCAATTGCCTGGCTCAACTGATATGTTTTTGTGGCACTCCCATACAATAGTGGTGCAAGATTGTTCAATAGGGAATGATTACTACAGGTTTACGGGCTTCTGAATTTAAAAATCAGGGCACTGCTTTATGTTTTCTTGTATTCAGGTCCTATACCTAGAAATCTAAGAGTAAGGAGAGAAACGTAAAAGATACTTCTCTATAACAGGACATAGAAATACATATTCTGGCCTACTGTCTAAAATTAAGAAGAACTGAACAAAATTCTAATCATTATAATGGAGGAGGAAAGGAAGAGTTAATGACAGTTTATAATTTAGCAATATTCCCTTATAACTAGGCATAGAACCTTTGGCTCATGTTCAATAAATCATTTCCCTACATGACTTCTGCTTTATTCTCACACTTTGTGCAATGTCGTACAACCCCATTTCCATACTGGTCCTTGCTTTGCTTCTTTTTACCCCATTCTGTCCACCATTTCCAGAATTTCTCCTCCCTTCCCAATAGAATGGAAGAAATTATTGATATTTTAAGAGAAATAATGAGACAGATGTAGTTGCAAATGCTAGCTGGGAATGGAAGAAGTCACCACAGCCATTTTAGTGCCCTCTACAGAAATCCACAATGCTATTAATATTAATCATAATATTAACTTCAATTACTGCCCTGTTATATCACTAAATATTTAAGGCTTCTTTCATTTTATTTTCCAAAGATATCTTAATACATTGAGCATTCCCCACCATTGTCTCATCCACCACTGGTATACCATTCAGGTATAGAACAGTGCTCAAGGAAATGCCCTATTATTTCATGGCACTAACTTGATGCTTCAGGAACTTTTTGCTTCCACCTTTTTCTCATAAGACTATGGGATTTTATGTGAGTTGAGAAAGGACCCAGACATGGAAGAGGGTTCAGCTAAAACTAAAAACCAGTCCAGCTGTACTCATGGGCAACAATCAGTAATAGGGATGACAGTATTTGATCACATCACTACCAAAAGATGCATCCAGTCAATTCCGTGGAAGGTGCAAGTGTGTATTAATACTTACTGTCTTTAGCCACATCAGTTACATGGGTAGAAATTTGGACTCCCATATAAATCTCTTTTTGGAATTCAGCCAGGGCAGGTTCAGAATGTCTGAAACGTAAAATTTCAAAGACATGCTATCACCAATAGTGCTATCACTGTATTAAGTTCCAATGTGTTAATACTAGTCCCTTGACAAGGCATCTCAAAGACAGAACTGAAAAATCTTTAGGGGCCAGGGCATGGGTGAGGGTGGTTAAGACAACTAAAATATCTTCCTCTAGTGGACTTTAAACTCCACTTTTATAAGTTCACAAACTGACATTTACAGAAGTACTTTTTTTAATGGGTCATCAAACAGGCATTATGGGAACCACAGCTAGCATGCTGCCAGGGAGAAACTTTATGACCTTCAGAAGGTGTCAGCCTCATTACAGACAATGCCTGTCAACTTTAAAGGTGCAAAACTAATTTGCAGCCTGGGTTCTCTCTTCCCCTTTTGATAAATAACTCTGCAAGAAAGTCAGGATAACTTTTTTGATTGCTGTTAATTTCCTGGCAAAACTATATCAAAACAGAGTTAAAGCTGCAAATTCCTGCCAGTGATTTACGAGTAGTAACTTGCTGCATTTGAGAAAGTCAGCCTCATACAAAAGTTTCTGTTCATAATTAAGGTGAAACTCAAACAGAAAAACAATTGGTTCTATCCATCCAAGTAAAGCACTTTTGAATCCCATTGATTTCATTGGGCTAATTAAACATCTATATCTGAGGAATGTGAAACTCTGACTACAGGATGTCTTATGTTTTTAGAATTTCAAAATTTATTTATTTCCATATTATGGTACTGTCCTGTTTAAACCTGACAAGTACTCCAGTAAGTGCACCTACAGTCCACAGAAATCAACAGGGGAAAATCAGGCCAATCCCAAGGTATACATGGGTTTTCAGTGGTATCAGAAGTATGGTCCACATAGTCTGATGTACAAATGATAGAAAACAGACCTGAATAGGGCCGAAAGCCAAGAAGGTAATTTCTGGAGAGTTTAGTCCAAGATACACACTGAACATCAGAGATCCACAATGCCAATGCCTATGCAAGACATAAGGGTCAACAGTATTGGAGCTGTTTGTCTGCAGCAACAAAATGGCCTTTGCTGAGCTAATTTATGGCCAGCAGAAAATCAACCCAGCTGGCCACATTAGCTCAGTGTCTTTCTTTTAAAGTGGAGCAGGGCATTTCATCACCTGTAAGATCACTGCCTTCAAAATTGTCAGTATATTTATTTTCTTAATTGTTAGACTTGAGTTTTGGTTTTGAATTACACAGTGTTTGCAGCTGAGGATGCTGCTTAATGTATTATGATGAATGACATTGCCAAGAATTGCTCTGACAAAACAAATCTGAGTTTTTAATTTATGATACTCCACAGGATGAAATACCTCTGTATCCTCTCCTGGTCCAAGACAGTTCCTGGGGTCGGGCAGGTTTTGTTTCTGCTCATGCCATGAAAGCACTGTCAGCATCCTCTAGCTCCAACAGCGGCATGCTGTCTTGGTTCTCTTCTTTCCCTTACTCATTCAAGAAGGACTTCTCAAGGTAGGACATGACACCCATAGCTTTAAAGTATGAAATTACATCTAAATAAGAATACTCTGTGTGGCATGTCTCAATATTTAGTGAGACATGATGTATAGAGAGCATATTGCATCTGCTTGTGCAAAGTGGGGGCATGCATTTTCCACTGAACTCTCCATCCAATTGCAGTCTTCGACAAGATACTCCATAGTGTTCCAGCAGGGTACTCAAACTTCAAAGGAACATGGGATGATATCAAAAGGAAGGATTCTTAACAAACATTGGGTACCCAAATTTGCAAGAAAATCTGCATTAATGCAGATTTTCAAACCCACCACAGCACAAATCCTATGGCCTAAAACTAACACTGTGGTGTCTGCATGATGTCTTCTTCCTTTTCCCCTACAATCCTTGGAGACTTCCAAAAGCAACTCTTAAGACCTCTAGAGCAGGTTTATAAGGGTTTGCACTGGGAAGGGAACAAATATGCACACTCATGGTCTGAATTCCTCTGTTCCACCTGAAGACATGCAGGGTAGAATATCCCCCTATATATAAGGTTAAGTTTAAAATAATCCAGAATGTTTTTCTCCTTAAACAGTCTTACTTTGAGATTCATAGTATAACAGGAAGACAAGTAATTTAAAATGGCATGGCAGAGAAGGCACATGTAGGTATCAGTATGCAGATTATGGCATATGGATTATCCTTTCCATGTGTCCTGTCCAACCATTATCAATATTATGAACAAAATAATTAATTTTGAGCTCCATTATAAGGAGATTTGAAGCCCATGTTTTCTTCTGCATATAAACACCAATGCCCGTAATTCCATTGGGTAGGACCATCATATTCTCAGCCTCATATAAATAACTTGAAAACATGTATGAATATGTAAATCAATTATTTCTAAGTTACAGAGTTTTTGAATCAATCAAAAAGCCCATGCTTGTGTGTGCAACTGCAGAATACACACACTCCTATTCACAATGTCATAGTGAACACTCCAAAGTCACTGAGACCCCTACCTCATGCCATATTTTGTCATAACAAAAAAGGACTGGCATCTTATTCATTACAATGTTGTAAGTTAGACTTATCTCATAACTGTTTCCAATTCACATATATATATAAATGTGAAACCCACTTCAAAATGTGAAACCCCTGAAACCCACTTCAAAACCCACCAAGAGACAGAGTTCTCTGGGGCTGGAGAGCAGGCCACTGAAAGATGATGAGCAATATACAAGGTGTCAGGAATTCACATGAGTCTCTTATTCTACTTGTCACATCACTGTTTGCTGGTGGGAAGCAGCTGGCCTTGTCATCCTTCAACTCCTGACTCACCAGTGTCACAGAAATCCATCTCTCAATCAGTTGCCTCAGTTTTAAGGTGGGTTTAGGAGGTTAGATTGGCCATGACATTGTGCAAGATCTCAGCAATGTTTCCCAGTCACCCACAGATCACCATTTCATGTAGCCTAATTTGCTACTACTCAAAGAAAGAAACAATTGTAGCCAATGGGCATGTTGGGGGTGGGCGCTGCTGCTCTCCTCATCAGCCTGAGGTGCATTGTCCTAAGCTACTGCATGTAATCATTCTGTCCCTAAACCAGTGGTCCTCAAACTTTGGTCCTCGAGGATTTGGACTTCAGCTCTCAAAAGCACCAGCCAACTTGGCCACCTGTCAGGTATTCTGGGAGCTGAAGTCCAAAATATCTGGACAACCAAAGTCTAGGAATCATTGCCCTAAACAATAAACATTTTGGAATTTCAAATTTCTATGCATGCTAATAAAAGTGTTGCCCATAGTTTTCAGGAGAAGGAGATAGTATTGTGCTTACAAACTGGACAGGTGACAAGTAAGGTTCAATTCAGTAATACACACCAACTAAAAATGCATTCAGTGTGAAAATAGGTAGTTGCTTATTAAAATAAATACAAGTGGAGTGTATGCATAACAAATACCTTTAAATTCTTTATTGGTTTGGCAACATAATCCTGAACTTTATGCATGCTCATTATATTTTCAGGCACACTGTGCCACTCACTGACTAAAAATAGCCATTCAATGCATTCAATTTAATAAGCTAGCAAGTTCCCATGTGAATCTTTCAAATATTGAGTCTTAGTGATAAGGGTTTCCTTTACTTTATGAGAAAAATGGCTATTATCAAATTTGATAAACCAATCAGTGGCTTTTTTGTTTTGTTTTATGAAAAATGCTTATGTTTTAATACTTGGTTTCAAGGAAGAAACATCACATGCTGTTTCCTTCTTCTTTCTTTCTGATCTAATTAAAAGTGCTCTTGAAAAATCCTTGTGGGAGACAGTGTGAAAGACAAACAGTGATTCACACACACCTACACACACACACACACACACAAACACTTTATATATCCAGGCTCTGTCTTCTCAAATAAGTACAGACCTACCAAGTAAAAGTAGGAGGACTATTCAAACGCTGCAGAAAACAGCTATAATACACTGGCTGCCCAGGTAATAAGGGTAGGCCTATTCAAATAAGGGCAGGTCTATGGTATCTTCTTAAAAAAAGACATTTTGACAGATGCAGGTTGTTAATGAACGAGTTTGACAAACTGAATCTCTAGGAGAAGCACAAATGTGACAGATCTGAGAGCAGAAATGTGGAAGATACATCTCCAGAAATCAATACAGGAGGACCTTCATAGCAGCTATATTGTAGAATCAAGTATGGTTACTTCAGTAATAAATGAATTATTTAGCCTTCAGCCTAACTGTGGAAGGCATATTTTTGGCAAAGGAAAGGATTATAGACACTTCAAAAAGCTTGGGAAAGGGGTATTGTTTAGAAACAACTGATACCTTACAGACCCCTCCCCCCCCCCCACACACACATCATATTTGAACATGCCATCTATTAGATTACCTAGATATTTTTTCAATCTATTTGTCAACACTATTGCAAAGATCCTGTAGTCTGTATTCAGGAGAGAAATGGGTCGGTAATTTCTCGTATCCAATTCACCTTTATTCTTTTTGGGGATCAGCACAATTTCTGCTTCCATGTTTTTGGTAACTTCCCCTCTATGCCTGCATTCATCCTTAATTGTATCAGACCATTCAGCTCTTACAGAAGGTTTTATAATACAACATGGTAAAACCATCAAGCCCAGGGGATTTCCCCTCCTTACATTGTTTAATAGCTTCCATTATCTCTAATCTTGTTATAGGTCTATCTAAATTTTGCTTCTGATCCTCTGTCAATTTCCAGATATTCTTGGTATCTAAATATTTGTTTATTTTCAAAATACCTGCTACTTGTTCCACATACAGATCAGTGTAAAACTTATAAAATATTTCCTTTATTTTTTCCTGGGAGTTAAATATCTCTTTTCTTGCTCTCATTTTTACAATATGTCTCTTGTCTTTCTCCTTCTTTAATCAATGAGAAAACCATTTCCCTGGCTTATTCGCCTGTTCAAAATTTTCCTGTTTAAGCATCTTTATTTTTTTCTCAATTTCAATGGATAATTCACACTTCATTTGTTTTTTTAAGAAATTTATCTCCTTGATCAGCTTTTTATTGTTTGGTTGTTTCTTTAGATCTTCTTTTCCTTTCAACCGATTATGAATTAGCTCCATTTTTTTCTGTTGTAAAATTATATTCTGCTGAATGAAAAAAAAAACCCTAAAAACCATTATTCCCATGTCTCAGATTAACTCAGAGCTAACCTCCTGGTTCAAATTTTCTTTGAAAAAAACTTTTTTCTCAACAACCTTCTCATCATTCAGCAATTGTTCATTTATTCTCCAATTGTGTATTTTCTGATTCTCTTTTAACTGCAACATGATGTCATGGCCAGCCAAGAGGTGGAATCAGAGGAGGAGGGGGAGGAGAGCAAGAGGAGTTGGAGGCTAGACCAGGTCCCAGTTCTGCCATGCCAGACCCCAGCCCTGCCATTTCAACTTCAGGAGTGGAAGCTCAGCCAGGCCCTAGCACTGTGGAGCTCCCTTCAGAGGCTCAGCAGCTGAGTGTGTCTCCTAAGGAAGAACCAAGCTTGAAGGTCCCTTCTTTTAAGGAAAGCAGAGCTGAGAGTGCTTGTGTGCATCAGTCTCACAGGCTTGCAGAAAAGCAAGCTGATGATTAGGCACACCTGGCAACAGGGAAGGTGTCACCTATTTAACCACCTGTGAGACACCATCTCTTTGCCAGACCTTATTTCAAGTTCTCTTGGTGTAACTGTGTGCTGGCTCTGTGTCTCTTGAACTCTTGTTTTACCTTGACCCTTGGAACGAATTGGGCTGTTGCTGCCTTCTCCTTGCCCTGACCTCAGACCAGACTGATTTCTGTGACTTCTCCAACCCTGACCTTGGCTTTGGCTTCTGGATTATTCTTGTGGACAATACTATAGTCTGTAGACTTTCTCTCAGCTGCAGAGCTAATTCCCTGGTGAGACTTCTTATCAGCTTGTATTGGTGTGTGCTGGCCACAGTCCATGGCACAAGATTGGGTTATGATCTTATATTATTCTACTCAGAACCTTCATTTCCTCCAAACTTTTAGCCATTTGTTTCAAAAAAAAATCCTTGACAGTGATTTATGTCTTTCTGAATAAAAGGTAAAAACTGGTTATATAAGTGCTTCCATATCTCCATTAACACTAATTCTTCTACTAACCTAAAAAAGGGTGTGGGTAATTTTCCTTATTTTTCTTTAATTCTTTTAGTTGCCGGTCTATCCATTGTAGGGTTCATTACTCCATTAAAATCTCCCATCACAATAATCTTTTCATAATTTTATTTTTCTATTTTGTCTTGTATATCTTTATAAAATTCGCTTGTGGACCATGCACTCCCATCAACATTTTTTTTTCTTTTTGCCATTCTGTTTCAACACCAACTGCATGACCCTTATTATCATTAAATACCTCTTTTGGATATAAATAATCTTTAACATACATAATTATCCTTTCTTGATATTATTTATTGAAGACAAAAACTCTTTACTTAATTTTTTATTCCTTATCAGTCTTATATCTTTTATTTTTATATGGGATTCCTGCAAATAAGTCACATCATATTTTTGTTTTTCCAGGAAGAGAAAGACTTCCTTATGCTTCTGGGGAGACTTGAGCCCTTTCACATTCCATAATAACAATCTCATCTGTTACTTCCTTCTTCTAACTTTTACTACTAGTAACTACAATACACTAAAAGAGTATTAAAAAAAACCAATCAGAACCAGTCTCTCACACATCCACTACACTACACAGGTCCTGTATTTCGTTCTTCATTATTTTAACATAACTCTTCTATCACAGACCTTGAGCTGTTTCTGTGTTAAGACTGGAGTGAAGGGGGTTATGGAGGTGGAAAAGGTGGAGAAGAAGGCACAATGGTTTTACTGGGTGCTTGGTGGCTCGCTTGGCTGTCAGAATGGCAAAGTAGGTGCATGAACTTTAACTGCTCGCAGTAAACAGTCCACTGAGGAAGGCTTGTCCACACTTCAGTGATCGCTTCAGAAGGGATTTTTAAAGGGGAATTCAATGTGTGGCAAGGAAGGATTGGGAGGACAAACTCTTGAGCAGTGTCAGGGAAGAAGGCTGGCTGGCAGGTGAAAAAGGATGGTTTATGGCATGTGAAGTTGGGTGGGTTATGCAGTTGGTGTGTGCATTCTGGATGGAAAGACTGGGGGGATCAGCGTAACTGCCAAAGACAGACCTTTAATGGTAGTGTAGAAGTGGGCTTTGCTGCAGAATCTCTGCCCAAGTGACACAGAATTGAGGTGTCAGTGAACCAAGAGTGGGATGTGTGTGTGTGTGTGTGTGTGTGTGTGCAAGAGAAACAAAGAGACTGTTTTCCCTGAAGTCTGCCATATTGTTGTCATTGCTGTTTGCACTCAATATTTTTCTGTCTAATGGTGACCTGAAGTGAACCAATCACAGGGTTTTCTGAGGACTGAGAGTGTGTGACTTCACCAAGGTCACACAGTGGGTTTTCATGGCTGAGCTGGATCTCCAGATCCCTGATCTCTAGAGTCGTAGACCAGTTCTCAACCATTTGAGAACTGGATCCTTCTGGCTTTAGACGGGAATAAAATATTTGCATGGTACTTTGAAGATTCTGGAAGACTAAAAATACCATAAAGGTTCTCCTATGCCAGGCAAGGAAGGATGACTTCAGGAAGATGTAACTATCTACATAATTCTAAATAAACACATAAACATATAAATAAAGAAGTGTAATAGTCCACATCACTTGCCTAAATATTCTAGAGGCACTAAGTACTGTCTGATCATGGAAGCTAAGCAAAGACAGCTCTGGTAAGTACTTGGATAGGAGACCACCAATGAATACTAAGTGCTGTAAGCTATATTTCAGAGGAAGGAACTGGCAAAACCACCTGTGAGGATTCCTTGCCTAAATTCATGGGGCAGACATAAGTCAGCAGGGTACTTGAAGACACACACACACACTGCATTAATTATAGGATGGGTGCCCACTTTATCCTTTTTGCCAGAGCTGTTCACCTCTTCAGGGTTATTCTTACTGGGAATATACAGTGGATACAAAATTTGTGGATATTCAAGTCCCATTAAAAACAATGGATAGTATAATGGCAAAATCAAGGCTTGCTATTTGGAATATATATATATATATATATATATATAGAATCATAGTGTTGGAAGAGACCACAAGGGCCATCCAGTCCAACCCCTGGCCATGCAGGAACTCCCAATCAAAACATCCCTGACAGATGGCCATCCAGCCTCTGCTTAAAGACCTCCAAGGAAGGAGACTCCACTCCACTCCGAGGGAGTGTGTTCCACTGTCGAACAACCCTTACTGTCAGGAAGTTCCTCCTAATGTTGAGGTGGAATCTCTTTTCCTGCAGTTTGCATCCATTGTTCCACGTTCTAGTCTCTGGAGCAGCAGAAAACAAGCTTGCTCCCACCTCAATATGACACCCCTCAATATGACATAAATATATATATATATTGAAAATTGTCAAGCTTTGGATGCCTGAATCCCTGGATAAAGAATCTACAGATAAAGAGGGCCAACTGTTGTTTATTTCTGCCCAACACATCTAGCACGCCACCCTGTGCAGAAGGATAGTAAAATGAGAGAGTCTACCAGAAAGAAGGAAGTGGAAAGAGAGAGAGAGAGCTTTCTTTTCACTTGCAACAGACTCATTTTCTATCATTTATAATGGTAATTCATATTATTTTATAGAAGCATACATAATGTCACAAATATTTCCCTCTCTTCCTTGAAATACAAATGTTTTGTATGTTTTCCAGGCAAGGGAGATAAATGTGATGACATTTGATATCCCATTCTGCATAATTTTTGTTCTTTTGATTAGATTTCAAAGTGGCATGCCCAGTTTTCAAGCCACTAGATCATACAATATCTGAGTAATTCTTTTGCCAGGGAGGAAAGCAAAGAGATTACCACATCAAAAAGTAGATGCCATGCAACTGTGATAAGAACACACACACACACCAAAAGTAGAGCAACACTGCCCTTTACATGTTTCTATGTGCTGTGCCTGCTTGATGTGTTAAGCCTGCTTTGATCTAGTGAACTAATAGTACAGCAAAAATGGGGATTGTAGAGTGCATGTTTAATATCTGTAAGGTTACAAGTTCAGTCCTTAACATATCCAGTGAAGAATCATGGGAGGCAGATCTGAGAACAACCTCTGCATGTGTCACTAACAGCTTGGTAGACTGTACTGGAACATTGTCTTATTCTTGGCAATAAAACAGTGGCTAGTTAAAACAAGTTGCAGATGGTGAAGGCAGGGGGTTGAGTCAAGGTGGACAAGCAGCAAGGCTCAGCAGTTATGACAAAGAGGGCTGTCTGTTCAGAGTCATCCCAAGCTCTGAGATATCCAGGCCTAAATCTGGGATTTAAATATGACCCCCTTGTCATGTCATTAAGGATTATGTGTTACATAACAACCACAGCTGCTCATGACCTGTCATCTAAACAGTGAGAATGTATGTTCCCCTTTGAAATTTAAGACAGAGATCTTAAATAAAGGATCTGCTCCCAAATCAAAATGAAATGAGTGGATCATTCTTTCTCACTGAAGACATTGCCACACAAGGCTTTTAAAACACAAAATTGAGAAATAGCATATTGGAAAATACTTATTACACGAAATAGTGGCATCCCTTTTCATTGATGGAGAAAATCCATCAGTACGCTCCTAATTATGCTGCTATTGTATTACTCTGCAGGTGTGATATGTTGCTCCCATAGCAATTGCAAAATTGGCAATCAGGTGTTGTCACTGACTCCTCTTCTCCCCCATCCACCCTATCCCTAGCTATTCCCAAGCAGAATATTTTCCTTCCCCCCCCCCCCCCCATTTCTTTTCTTATTAAATCTCATTAGCACAACTCCGGAACTGTGTTAAAAAGTAAAAATAAAAAATAAAAAGCCCTTTCTTGCCAAGGAGATGTTTCTCCCTTTGCACATGGTCACCTTGGAAGCAGTAACTGAGCAGCTTGCTGAGCAGTGACCAAGAAGTTTCTGGGTGAGAGGCTTCTCAGTCACTGCATAGCCAGCTGCTTGTTATTGCTCTTAGGGTGACCAGGTGCAAAGGAAGGAATGACAAAGCAGCCAGTTGAGCAGCAACTGAGAAGCATATCACCTGCTTTAGCCTTTACTGCAAGGCTGGCATAGATGAGAGGCTTTTTTGGTGACTGCTCAGTTGTTGCTCCCAAGGTGACTGCATGCAAATGGAGCAGCAACCATGATTGTTTCTTTTACATTTGCAGTGAACAGTAGACCTAATATCAAGAAATTGGCATGGGGTGGTGGGTGGGTGGGATGGATTAGGATTTTTCTCAAGAGGAAAGAGGGCAGCAGCCTGAAAAAGTCTGGGAACCATTGCTTTAAAGTGTTAATACCATTTCAGCAAACTTTTTGCATTGCTTTTGGTGTGGTTGTGTTTCTCTTTTGCTACAGAGGAAATGTTAGGTTTTGGAAACTAAACCAGGAGCTTATCCAGGAAGGATGCACATTTTTACAAAGTGCTGTTTTAATATTTGCTAAAGGTTTGGATTTCTCTATAAAAGAGACTTCTGCAAACCTGCAGCAAATAAGGAAGATTGGATAGTAGGCATGAGTACTTCAAAATATAAAGCACTTTACATAGCTCAGACTTTTATTATCTTTCTCAAATGAGTTAAATCAGTCCATAGTCTCTCATTTGGCTCCACCATGTCTGGAAGTTCTTGTCAGTTACAGTTCTTCAGTTTGCATTGTTTTTGATGTTGAGCAAAAAGAAAATGCCTCAAGTTTCATGGCACAAAGGATGATACTCACACTTCAGTGAGATTTTGTTTTCCTTTTGCTTTATATTATCTATGAATGACTTTTTAAAAAACATGCAGTACTTCCAGTAAAAAATTGACTGGAGTGTGTGGGGAATATTTTTTGTGTCATTTATGTCACTTGAAACTGGAAAATGAATGAATCCTAGGCACAATGATGCAAAAATAGTGTATTAAACCTGTAAGGGTAGATGCTACTATTGTGGTCTAGATTAAGTTAAAGTATCCTTTAGTCCATAGGCTAAAGTTCTGCCAGCCTGGAACAGGAACAAGGCCTCTTTCGTCCCACAATGACTTGCTTCTACTGTACCTGCCTCTTTCCACCTCTTCCTGCCCTTTATTCCCTCACTTTTTTCAATAGTGAAGCTAGATTTGTTCAGCTTTGTACATTTAAAGAACTTTACTCTTTTGAATGGTGATTCTACAATAAAGCCTTTAGTTTGTTTCTTTAGTCAGTGGTGTCTTTGGCCTTAATAAAAATTCCTAACTGGTGCATGCACTGTTCTTTCATTATATCACTTCTGGTCATGCCCGGAGTGGTGCTATAGGCTAAAGGGAAGGATGCCCATCCCCCCTACACAGTCGCTCATCCCTATTGTAGTGAAACCTAATAAACAATTAAGAATAGCAAAAAAAAATCCATAAATGTTTGAGCATTCATGTGACACCCGGACTGGAGTTCTGTTGCATACCTTCCAACTGTCCCAGTTTTGCACAGACAGCCCCAAATAATCCTCTGTTATCCCATTTTGTTGGTTGCTATTAAAATGTCAATTTCTTTCTCGTCACCCCACTTTCCCCATTTCTCCACAGGTTACTTCAGCTGCTGCAAACTGAATTCAGAATGCTAAATTAGTTTGCACCCAATTAACTCAGGAGGAGGAGAGGAAGGAATCGTGCTCTTCCCATGGGCTCCGGAAAAAGCAAACAGTTGTATCCTCTCACAGATTTGTGTTTTTATCATTAATAACTTTTGCCATCTTGACCATAGCTTCATTTTGCTTGGCCTCACATGTCCCAGTTTTCATCTGTGAAATGTTGGGGGTGCATTGGGGCTTAGTCTCAGCTAGAATAGATGCACTGAACCAATTGTTTCATGGTAAGTCCTCTCTCTCTCTCTGGCTTTTCTTCATTAATGAAGATTCAGGAAGGACTCATCCCACACTTTCTACAAGCTCTTTGATGACTATATGGTAAGTCAGCATGTTGATAAATAAAATGATTCAATGAATCTATTGAAGTTGGGCCAAATAAGAGGATTCAGGGCATGGTCTTCTTTCTTCACAATTGCTTAAAAAGAAATACATATCCTTTTGCTTCTCAGTCAGAATACATATAGGATTGGAAGAAAATTGTCTTTTAGGAAGATGTTTACGGCAGTCACAAAATGCAATCTTGATGAATTATCCACACACTTTGTTGATATGAAAACCCATTCACCAATTAATGGAATATTTTGTGTGCTGCATCTACATTAATGGTGTTATGTGGAGTCGAAGGGTTTCATGGCCAGCATCCATACTTTTTTGTGGAGCTTTTGGGCTATGTGGCCATGTTCTTGAAGAGTTCCTTTCTGACGTTTCGCCACCATCTGTGGCTGACATCTTCAGAGAAATGGGAGGAGTCACCGAGAAGGCTTTCTCTCTTGTTCCCACCAAACCTGAAGTGGTACAACAGACAGAAGGACCTCTCCTGGAGATCTACCAGGCTATTATAGGGAGATATGGGCCCAAAATAATCCAGTCTGAAACTGGTTTAACTGCCCTGGCTCAATGCTAGATAATTCTGGGAACTGAGAGCTCTGCTACCACAATAAACTACAATTCCTAAGATGCCCTAGTACCGAGCCAGGACAGTTAAAGAGGTCTCGAACTGGATTGATTCTGCAGTATGTTTTGAGCCCATATCTTCCTATAATAGCCTGTTAGATCTCCAGGAGAGGTCCTTCTGTCTGTCCTACCACTTCAGGTTTGGTAGGAACAAGAGAAAAAGCCTTCTTGGTGACTCCTCTGAAGATGCCAGCCACAGATGGTGGTGAAACGTCAGAAAGGAACTCTTCGAGAACATGGCCACATAGCCGAAAGCTCCACAAAAAACTATTCATGGTGTTACTTTGTTTACTTCTCCCCCCCCCCACCTTCTATTTTTAATGAAATTCAGTTGGGGAAGGAAGCATGCTCACAGAGAGCAATATTTGTGAGACCCACTGAATGCTGGTAGCTCCCATGTCACTAAACCACAATTGACATGGGAGCCACCAGCTGCCACTGGTAGAAAGTATTCAAGTGTAACAATTGGGCAATTAATTAATAACTCAGGTCCCATCACAACAGATTAAACATACAAGTGAACGTGGTTCACAGATAGTGTTTAAGGCACATGAAACACAATGCATTTCAGTAGAGCCAGTTCACATGATCAGCTATGACCAACCTTAATTTTGAAGTGACGAATTTGGATCTGGGAACCAAAAACTAAGCAGAAGCAGGCTGGACTGACTGGATTCCCACACAGTGGAATCATAGAATAATAGAATTGGAAGAGACCATAAGTACCATCCAGTCCAACCCCTGACATGCAGGAACTGACAATCAAAGCATCCCCAACAGGTGGTCATCCAGCCTCTGTTTAAAAACCTCAAAATAAGGAGACTACCACACTACAAGGGAGTGTGTTCCACTTTCAAACAGCTCTTACTGCCAGGAATTTCCTGCTAATGTTTAGATGGAATCTCTTTTCCTGTAATTTGAATCCATTGCTCCAGGTCCTGTTTTCTGAAGCAGCAGAAAACAAGTTTGCTCCATCCTCAATAAGATACCCCTTCAAATATTTAAACAGGGTTGTCATACTGATGCCTTCCACATTAGCAGGGTGGTGACTGAAAAATGGATTCCACACTTATTTAGTTCATCCAAAGTTTTAACTAAAACCTGGAGCAGATGCACTACCCCACTTATATGGAAGCCATACCCATTACTATTTCATACTTAAAGGTGTCCAACTTTTCTAGCTCTATTTGTGTTGCCTGCTGCTTTTCATCTATTCCACTTTTATTGTGGTCCAAAACACACTGCGGAAATAATCCAGTTTGAAACAACTTTAACTGCTCTGGCTTAATGCTAGGGAATTCTGGGAACTGTAGTTTTGTGAGACATTTAGCCTTCTCTGTCAGAGATCTTTGGTACAACAATAAACTACAATTTCCAGGATTCCCTAGCAATGAGCCAGGGCAGTTTAAACAATCTCAAACTGGATTATTTCTGCAGTGTGTTTTGGACTTGTGTAAAGATAAAACTGTTGATGTAAACAAGCAGATGTGCACAGTTCAAGCAATCTCTGATGCCTTCGGAATTACTGGCGACCCTGGCAGCAGTTTGGCCTTATCAGGAATCCTCCTCCCAGTTGTTGATGAAACAGACTGGAGCCAAAACTCTCTCCTCAGAGGTTTTATTCTTAAAGTTGCTGTATTTACAAATATATACGCACTCGACAAATATCTCCAACCAACCATCCACTCCACAACAATTACCCAACAATCCTCACCGAGGTGTGCAGGCTATTTATAGACTTGCCTACGTGCAAGCAAGCACATACTGACCTTGGCCACTGTCTGCACTGCAGCCAATTCTACCCATTATTCCTGGTATTGCCTTTTTGTGCACATCTGTACATTTCAAACCCAGGCCTCAAAGCCTAACAAAAACACCACTCCACAAAATGTCTACCTGTTAAGAAATCTTACTTCCAGCAGATATTATTCCTACCCTGTCAGGAATTGTGACTCTGTCGCCATGACCTGTTGGGTTCTTTGAGTCATCTCTGGATTGCTGTTGCCTGTGGTTTTCATATATTTTCATCCTGGTTCTTGGTTCCCTAAGAGAATCAGGCTTCAGTATTACCATTCTAAATGCTGGGGTGGAGATCTTGTGCATCCAGACCACTGGTGTTTTCTGTCATTCATCAACATGTGTTTTTATCCAGAGAGGCTGTCCAGTTTGGAAGATAGGTATGCATTGAAAGCTCAAGAATTCAAATGAAAATTTTATACTTTGGATATCCATGTCCATCAATCTGTATGTCCCGATAGAGGGAGACACTTGATTGCTTTAAAATTCTGGAAAGAGCATAAAATGCATGGTGACAGTAGTAACTATAATAAGGATTTTGAACTCCATAGACTGTAAGTAATACAGTTTCTGCCACAAAATTTAAGAAAACACTAGGAGGCACAGTGCTGCCCACACACAAATTTACAGAAAGTCATTTCAGAAGGAGTCATGTTAAACTGCTGGACTCCTAGAAGCTTGCAGTGAAATTGGTTGTCTTTTAAATGGCTTCCTTTTCTTTTCTTTTTAAAAAAGTAATTACTTTTTTCTAGGTAAGAAATGAAGAGGAAGCAATATAGAATGTACATTCTACCCAGTGCATAGTCTATCAAGAGTTTGAGTAAGAATGGATGCTGACACCTGCCTACTGTTATCTCAGCCTTCTTCCTGTCATCTTTCAGACAAGATTAATTTACTTAGAGATGCTTTTGCATTTTTTTCCCCAAAAGGCACTGACTCCAATGCTGGATTGAAGCAGGATGCTCTTCACCACAATTGCAGCTATTTTCTAAAAAAATCTGAAAGAAATTTTCAAAATTTCTTTCTCTTCCAAAATAATTGTACTCCCTGCATAGCTTGAAAATTGTTCTGTAGAAATTAATGAAATTCTTGCAGTTTGCATTCTGTCCAAAATGGAGAAGGTATAATACACATTGTTATCCTTTTCTTTCTGACCTCTTTTGAGACATTTGAAAATTGTCAGTTTAACTCAAACCATTCATCATTTTTATTAGTAATTATTATTATTATTATTATTATTATTATTAATATATTTATTTGTATTTCCTGCCTCTCCCTTCGGATCGAGGCGGGATTCCAACAATTAAAATACTTATACAGTTCAATTCAATACAGTCTTAAAACAATTATAAAACCAATAAAACTCATTACATGTTTTGTCATTAATCTGACAGTTGTTACTATAACTGTTATAGATCCGGTGATGTCTGTTCATTCCTGCTGGATTAGAGTAGGTCAGGTGGATAGGCCCGCCGGAAGAGATCCGTCTTAAGAGCCCTCTTGAAAGCATCCAAGGATCTCCAAAGACGGATCTCCTCTGGCAAGTTGTTCCAAAGCTTCGGGGCTACTGCAGAGAATGCCTTGTGGGAAATTGATATCAGCCTTGTATGGATGGAATCTAACAGATTCTTCCCCGATGTTCTGAGAGTACGGGGCAGATTATGTAGGGAGAGGCGTTCCCTTAAGTAACTCGGGCCCGAACCATATAGGGCTTTAAAGGTAATGACCAACACTTTGTATTGTGCCCGGAAGCTAATTGGCAGCCAGTGTAAGGATTTTAGTATAGGGGTGATATGTTCAGATCTTGATGCCCCTGTAAGTAATCTGGCTGCTGCGTTCTGAATTAACTGAAGCTTCCGGACTTGGTACAAAGGTAGCCCCATGTAAAGCACATTGCAGAAATCTAAACAAGAGGTTACCAGTGCATGTATCAATGTTTCAAGGTCCCTCTTACCCAGGTAGGGACGCAGCTGGCATATCAGCCAAAGCTGGTACCACGCACTTCTGGCTGTCACTTCCACCTGAGATGTCAGCTGGAGCGACGAATCCAGGAGTAGTTAGTGTGCATGTCATCATACCCTCTATGTTCTATCAACATGTCCTAAACAGAATGGCTAGAGTTTTCTGAAGTTTGCATTATTTATTCTTCTCATTTTATTTATTTATATCCTGCCTTTCTCCTGGTATAGGGACTTGAGGCAGCTAACAAACTTAAAACAGGACAAATTAAAAAGAATAAAAAACTTTAAAATGTCAGTACAAAGTTTTTTTTAAAAAAAAATAACAATTTTAAAAAGATAAAAACATAGAATCATAAACTTGGAAAAGACCACAAGGGCTATCCAGTCCAATCCCCTGTCATGTAGGAAAACACTATCAAAGCACACCCAACATACAGCATTCCAGCCTCTGTTTAAAAAACCTCCAAAGAAGGAGACTGCACCACACTCCTGTAGAGGGAATTCTGGGAATACACCACTGGGTAGACAGACAGATTTTCCTTATTGCAATATTATGGCTGGGCTCCCCTGCTAGATGTTAAGGAAGAAGCCCCAAACTCAAATTCAGGCAAACCTTATAGGTTTTCAGACCCAGGCAAAAAAACACAACTTCCTCCTATTTTCCCCTCCTCTCATCTACTAGTTATTGCAAAAGTATAGTTTTCAAAAACAGGAAACATGTTATGTATTTTAGCACAGTTCTAAACTCATGTTTACATTTCAAAAAGCACAATGCAACCTTCAGAAAGCTCTAGCGATTCTGTTTAGGACATGTTGATAGAACATAGAGGGTATGATGACATGCACACTAAGTTCAGTTGATTGTCTTAAGCTGACGCATGTTAGGAGAAGCAAAAACAGCAATTTTGTTAGAATGAGACTCCATATGGTCCTCTAGACTGACCCAAAATAAGCAATTTTATACATAATCAGTAGCAAACTCGAGGCCAATAAGTGCTTGTCTCTATATGTTCCTTTGTCCAGCATCTCTCACTGTCAGGTTCTTCCTAATGTTGAGGTGGAATCTCTTTTCTTGTAGTTTTGAATCCATTGCTCTGGGTCATATTCTCTACAGCAGCAGAAAACAAGCTTGCTCCAGTCTCAATATGACAACCCTTCAAATAATTTTTGTGGATTTTTCGGGCTGTGTGGTCATGTTCTAGAAGAGTTTATTCCTGGCGTTTCACCAGCATCTGTGACTGGCATCTTCAGAGAATGCTGACATGGAAGTGAGTAGGGTATATATGTAATAATAATAATAATAAAAACTTTATTTCTATACCGCCCTTCCATTGATCAGGGCGGTGTACAATTACATAAAAACATATATAAAAGTTAAAAACATTCAATAATACAGTAGCAATGGTATCAGCCAAGACAACAGTACCATAACAAAGCACCATTCCAAACATGATGAGGGAGGGATAGGGTAACAACAGGAGGAATGAGTCAGGGATAAGCCTGCTCAAACAGGTAAGTTTTTAACCCTTTTTTGAATACATTAAGGGAGGCAGCCAAGCGAAGCTCAATGGGTAAAGAGTTCCAGAGGCTCGGGGCAGAGACCGAGAACGCCCTCTTCGTTGTGGTTGTCAGTCTAGCCTCTGGAACTCTTTGAAGTTGTTGTCCAGTAGATCTAAGTGTGCGGGGCGGATTGTGTGGGGAGAGACGGTCCTTGAGGTACTCTGGGCCCAAGCCATTTAGGGCTTTATAGGTGATAACCAGCACTTTGTACTGAGCCCGGAAGTGAATAGGCAGCCAATGAAGATCTTTCAATATTGGTGTTATATGGGCGGTCCTGGGAGCACCAGTGACCACCCGAGCTGCCATATTTTGCACTAATTGTAGCTTCCGAGTGTGATACAAAGGCTGCCCCATGTAGAGCGCATTACAGAAATCCAACCGAGAGATTACGAGAGCGTGTACTACTGTTTCAAGGTCCCTCCGGTCCAGGTAGGGACGCAGCTGGCGTATCAGCCGAAGCTGAAAGCAGGTGCTCCTGACCGTCGCATCCACCTGGGAAGTAAGATGGAGCGACGAATCAAGGAGCACCCCCAGACTGCGTACAGTGTCCTTCATGGGGAGCGTGACCCCGTTCAGGACTGGTGGAACCACCTCCAACCCTGGGCCGGGGGAACCTATAACGAGTACTTCTGTTTTCTCTGGATTCAGGCTGAGTCTATTTTCCCTCATCCAGTCCATTACCGATTCCAAACAGGCCACGAGAGGAGCGACGCCATCCCTGGTCACTGTGTCAGTCGGAGACATAGAGAAGACTATTTGGGTGTCATCAGCGTACTGATAACCCCGCGCTCCATGCCTCCGGATGATCTCTCCCAGCGGTTTCATGTAGATGTTAAGGAGCATGGGGGACAGAATGGCTCCTTGAGGGACCCCAGGGGTGAGGGCCCTCTTATCGGAGCACATGTCCCCCAGCTGCACCATCTGGAACCTCCCAGAGAGGTAGGACCGGAACCACTGGAGTGCAGTGCCCCCGATTCCCACCTCTGCCAGGCGCTCCAGAAGGATACCATGGTCGATGGTATCGAAAGCCGCTGAGATGTCTAAGAGCACCAACAGGGACACGCTACCCCTGTCGATGCCCAGACGGAGATCATCGACCAGGGCGACCATGGCAGTCTCAACCCCGTAACCCGCCCGAAAACCGGTTTGAAATGGATCTAGAAAATCAGTTTCATCCAAGATCGATTGAAGTTGGAGTGCAATCGCCCTCTCGATCGCCTTCCCCAAAAATGGCAGTAGCTAAACTGGCCGATAATTATTATAAACCAGGGGGTCGAGGGAGGGCTTTTTCAATATAGGTTTTATAATGGCCAATTTAAGATCTTCAGGGAACTGCCCTTCCCTCAAGGATGAATTAATGATCCGGTGTAACAATGAAGTTACAACCGGTCCCCCCTGTGCCACTAGCCACGAGGGACAGGGATCGAGGGAGCAGGTTGTCTTCCTAAGACTTCTAAGGATCTTGTCCACATCCTCGGTACTGACAGACTCAAACTGATCCAGTACAACTGAGTCCGCGGAAGCTCTCTACACCTCCGTTCTGGATTCTGCCTCAATACTGGCGTCCAGACCTTCGTTTATCCGAGAGATTTTATCTGCGAAGAAGTTGTTAAATTTGTCACAGCAGGCCTTAGTAGGTTCAAGGATCTGGTTCGGGGCAGGGGGGAGCTGAGTTAGCTCCCTCACTACCCTGAACAACTCTGCTGGACGCAACTCCGCGGATGCGACACGAGCAGCATAGAACGAATTCTTAGCTGCTTGTATCGCCTCTCCATAGTCCTTCAAAAGATGGTCTAGGAGAGCCTTGTCGGGTAAACGCCGGTGTTTCCGCCAGGCGTGCTCTAACCGTTGCAGGACCCGCTTCCTTGCCCGGAGATCTTCCGTGTACCAGGGCTGTGTGACCCTAGGTTGGGAGGAGTGATTTACATGTTAATCTGTATTGTCCAGTTGTTGAATGGAGAGGCCTCAGGGTGGGATGATATGCAAGGAGGATTTGTGTCTGCTTAATTCATGATCCATTGTCTGCTGGGAAAAACCCTAATCCTGGGTGGGTTTCATTTGCATTTTGCTGGGTCTTAATTTTGGTGTTTTTCAGGCCGGGTAGAAAACATTGTTCATTTTAAGGGTTTCTTCTTTCCTGTTGAAGTTATCTAGGTGTTTATGGATTTTAATGGCTTACTGTGCATTCTGACCTGATAGTTGTTGGCATGATCCAGAATTTCAGTATTTTTGAACAGCATTTTATGCCCAGGATGGTTTATAACGTGTTCTGCTACTGCTGATTTCTGGCAGACTCAAACCAAACAAATAGCTTCATTTATATACCATTTCATACTGCCTAAGCAGTGTCTAAGTAGTTTACAACTGTAAGCTACTTTCCCCCAACAATCTGGGTATTCATTTTAGTGACCTTGGAAGGATGCAAGCTTGAGTCAAGCCTGAGCTCTTTTGCTGGTATTGAACTCGCAACCTATGGTTTTGAATGTGGCTGCATTACAGGCATTTAACGAATGTGCCACCAGGGTTCCTCTGCATTTTTCTGGGTCTAAATTTTGGTGTTTTTCAGGACTGGTAGCCAGACTTTGTTCACTCAGTCTGCAGTGTCTCTCATGTTTCTTGATTCATGTTTGAACACTGCGTTTGGTGGTCCCTATGTAGACTTGTCCACAGCTGCATAAACCCCTGCAGCTGTGAGAGGGCCTCTCTTGTCTTTCATTGAATGAAGCATTCGCTGGACTTTCTTGGTCGCTTTATAACCATTTGGAGGTTGTGTTTCCTCATTAGTTTCTCTATTATGTGACTCCTTTGATGTACGGTAAAAAATACCTTTCCTTTGGGTGGTTGTTTGTCTTCAATCCTGTGGGTTTTTCTGGGTCAGGCGACCCTTCTGATGTCTGAGCTGGAGTAAAATCATCATCATCATCATCATCATCATCATCATCATCCTCATCCTCATCAATTTATTTATATACCTCCTTTCCCAAAAGATCAAAGCAGTTTACAAAATTACATAAAAACACATACAATACATAAATTATTTACATAAACAAATAAATAAACAGTACATAACTTATACAAACTAAAATTCCATCCCTCGTCCTTTAACTAAAATACAACCATCATTAAACATTAAACAAAAATACGTAAACAATTACATAAAATACAGAAACGATGTGCATGAGCAAATAAATAAAATACATACAACTAAAATCCCATCCCTCATCACCTAACTAAAATACAATCATCATTAAACACAGAATAATTTTTTTAAAAAAAACCAAGGTGCTTTCCTCGCTCTTGCCTCCTTACAGTCCCTTCTTCCTGAAAGGTTTTAAAGCAGAGCAGAAGGGTGGAGCCAGTGGATGGTAAGTGCTGGTCTCTAGGAGCCTTCAGGCCTCAGCTTCTCTTGCCTCCTATGTAACCATGTGGAGCAGTGCATGGCTTCAAGGTGCCCGGGGGGACGGAGTCAAGTGTGCATCATGAGGACCCTACACCCCAACTCCGCCCCAATTTTGACATTTCAGGCTGGTCTGTAAAGGGCCAAAGTGACTTTTATACAACACTATGAAAATTCTCCAGTCAAAAAAGGTGAAGTAAAGGATTGTGAAAATTATAGTCTAAAAGGAATTTTTCCAAGTTTTTTTTTCCAGAACCCCATAATATCTGTGGGGAAAGGCTTTTTCTCAGTCCAATCACCCTTGCTGGTACATTTGATGAGGATGTAAGAAAGAATCTTTTCAATAGTTGCTCCTAGGCTGCTGAATTCTCTTCCAATGGAAGCTAAGTTCCTGTTTTCTGTTCTCTTTTTCCCAGTAGGGAAAGACCTTTTTATCAGGCCATTCAACTAACTGCTGCAGACAAGTCTTTTAATGAAGGTTTTTACATCTCTTTGCCTTTTTATGTTTCCAAATGTTTTATATTATTTTAATTGAGTTTTAATAGGATAGCTTCTTCATTGTTTTTTATTTATTCTCTAATGTTTAAAATAATTGCTTTCAAGCGTCTTTTTTATTTATGCTGTAAACTGCACTGGCAGAAAGATTGGATATTACATAGCTAGATAGCTAGATAGCTAGATAAGCACCCTTTAGCACTGTGCAAGGATTCTGTTTTCCATTTTGAAGGTCCATTATAGGACAAAAGCTAAAGGCACTGGGAAGTTTCTCGATGGCTACTCTGTATAAGGAACTATTAATGGACTACAGAGGGTATCATATATTTGCCATCTGAAACTATGTGGGGCAGGGATAGGCAAATTTCTCCCTATATTCTCAGTACCTTCACTTCCCCATGCCATGGTAAGTGTCCAGGAAAGCAGCCATCAGCTGATAGCAAGCAAAACAAACAAATGGCCAAGCAAAAGAACAACAAAATACAGCATGTGATACAATTCAATTCACCAGTATAAGACAGCCAGAAGCCAGAGCATACTAAAGGCTCCAAAAGCAAGGTTGTTTAGCCAGTCTAAGCATCAGGGTCTGAGTAATCAGAAATAGTCCAAGAGTCCAGGGTTTCAAAAAGCAAAATCATCAGTCCAAAGTCCAAGGGCCCAATCAAGCAAATCAGGCAACAAGAGATTCTCCGACAAGGATGCTTTTGCCAGGGAAGTTAATTAACCTCTGACAAAAGTTTTTGGTGTTCTTCCCAGGCTTTTATCTCCAGCTCTGACTGGTGCAGCTGTTCTCTAATTGCTCAGCATTTGTTATACATTCTTTCTATGTGTTGTCGAGCCTCTCTTTCAGATTTTTGTTGACTGAGGAAGGCACAGGTAAGTCTACCTCCTCCTTCTCCTCAGTACCCAAGCTAGCAGGAACCTCTGCTGCACTGGTGCTGGGTTCCTGCCTGTCATCATTGGCAGCAGTCTCTGCTGGCACAGGCACTGAGGGACCAGGACTAGGCCCAGGCTTAAGGCTGGGTTCCTCTGCTTCCTCCTCTGAATCTCCAGCTTTGTCACAGAACATGACACTAAGGCTGTTTACTACACAGCTATTAAGTACAGTTCAGTACAGGTCATCATCTCCCCATGCTGTTGCAGCTCCCTATGAGATTATAAATAGCTACTGTGTGGAATCATATGATTTGGACTGTCCCATACCTTTAGACATAAGCCTTCAGGTTATTAAAAACTCCAAGTTACTCTCTTGCTTTCTGCAAGAGGTGAACCATAACTACTCCCGAGTGAATTAATCAGTGCTTAGGAAGTTTGACTTTTTCAAAAAGTAAATAAAATAAAATAAAATACAGAATCTACACTAGTAAGACTGACTTGGAGATTCTGGGAGCTGTGGGCCAAAAATTAACTCTCCCAAACTGTGGACTTTATCCAGAGGAAATTAACCCATTAATCCATGGGTGAAAGGGTTAACCCATTCACTTCACTGAGTATTGTGATCAAATGCTTATTCAAAACCAACCCACCATTAGGCAGAATGAGGTGA
Source organism: Urosaurus nigricauda (assembly GCA_034509955.1). Lineage (NCBI taxonomy): Eukaryota > Metazoa > Chordata > Lepidosauria > Squamata > Phrynosomatidae > Urosaurus > Urosaurus nigricauda. The sequence goes on from JAOEGL010000001.1 coordinate 272,976,884, forward strand.
TCCACTCAAGCAGTAGATGCTGGGAGATTGCAGGAGCAACTTCCTGAGGTTTTCTCCCAAGCTTCCTAGCTCCTCCTTTATATTGGTGAACAGCACCGTCTATTCCCCCACAACCTGTCCTAGGACCTCTGCATTATCCTGTAGCTATGATATTATAAAATAGGCTACCTTAAATTACAAGCACAAGAGACTAACATCTACGTCTTGTTTAGCATTCTCAGCTGTGGCTCCAAAGTTATGGAACAACCTGCCAGAAGAGCTCCATCTGATATCTACATTGGAAGTGTTCAAAAAAGCATTGAAGACGGATCTCTTCCGGCAGGCATATCCATCTGATCTTATCTAACTCCCCGCTGAATCAGAGCTACCCCCCAGTTATTGTGATGTACCTGTTGTCGATGTAGTAGTTTTTAAATTGTGGTAACGTTATATTGATTTTATTGATTTTATTGCTTTGTATTTTTATCATGTTGCAATCCCGCCTCGATCCGTAGGGAGAGGCAGAAGATATAAATAAATTATTATTATTATTATTATTATTATTATTATTATTATTATTATTACCATCCCATTGCAATTGTTGAAAATTTCAGCTGCCACTCCTGCCAGTTTCTTTACCTGGAAAAAGAAGGACTCCATCTTGTTCTTTACTTCAGACAGGAAAATCTTGTAGGACATATCATTATGTCCATCTCCTGCATCCCACATCAATTAGTGTGTACCACCCAGAGGTCCATGCATGTGACATAATGTCTCATGAATTTCTATCTGTGTGCCCCCAGGTATTAGAGTTGAAGTGACCATGTACAATCCTGCTTCCCAAGTGTAGCTTTTGGTGTTTCCAGTTTCCCAAATATAAGAATAGGGAGTGTACCACAAATATTCTTTAATGCAGCTGTTGCTCAGCTGAGTCATTTGCTTCCAATAGAACACTAACTGAAAACTTTCCATATAATGATTATGGCCTTTTTACTTAACTAAAAATGTTTTTACTAATAATCTTAATAATTATAATAAAGAAGAAGAAGAATTCTTAATTAAAATAAAAGCAACAGTTATTTAAGATGGCAGAAATTCAAAAGGCAAATTTAATGCTTTTGTCAGCATAGATTTAAATTTTAAAAGCATGCATTTTCATTTGTATAGTGTTTTCATTCCCTCATTGAAAAGCATAGCCTGCTGACTAGAAGCACAAAGTGCAGGGTAGTCTCGAAATGCATTAGAAGCTCTAATTTGATCTTAAAATTTAACTGATGCTGAGATGTATACCTGGCTGATGCACTTGAGAATTCATCCATGTCTATATTTATTGCTTTATTACTAACTTCAAAAACAATGTTCAAGTAATGGGCCTTGCTCCATGCAGAGCTCTCAGAATGCAGTGCTAACTACAAAGGGTGGTCAGTTAATTTTTAATCTGCAGCATAACAGAGCTTTGGTTATAAAGCAAGATGCAGAGGAGAGAAATGCATTATTACAGGTATGTATGTTTCTGCAACCTTGATATGTTACTATGAGTTCAGAAACAGAGAGATCAAAATGTTCAGTTCCTCAGCAGGTTCTAGAATGCAAACTAACTTCATGGGAAAACATGAACATAAAAAGCCGATTAAAATATAGTGATCCTGTCCCAATATATCATCAGTCAAAAACTGTGGTGCATTTGAGGGCAGCATAGACTGCCAAAAATGATCCCCACAATGAAAAAAACATTTATTTATTTACTATTAATAAACATTTATTTATTTACTATAAATCATTGATCTCTGCCAATGTGAGGTGCCCGCAGCGTTTGTTTTCCTGCTTCAATTCACTGCTAAAACCTTCCTCTCCCTGTCTTCTCATCATTTTCCCCCACTGACTTTGCCAACTACTTCCTCACTAAAGTCACTAATATTCGATCTGAAATTGTTCCTCCTGATTTCCCCCCTACCACTTATCTCCTGCTTCCTTCTACTAATAAACTCTCTATGTTTCCACCTGTTTCTCTGGATGAACTCTCCACGCTGCTAAATTCTTCCAAACCTACAACTTGTTCTCTTGATCCTATCCCCTCCCATCTTCTAATCTCTATGACCCCTTCTTTTCTGCCCTCGCTCCTGTATATCTTTAATCTCTCTCTCTCTTCGGGTCCCTTCCCTTCTGACTTTAAACATGCTCTCGTTTCCCCAATTCTGAAGAAGCCCTCTCTCGACCCCTCTTCTTTGTCTAGCTATCGTCTGATCTCTCTTCTTCCTTTCCTCTCTAAGGTTCTGAAATGGGTCGTTTATTCTCGCTGTCTTGAGTTTCTCAAAGCCAACTCCATCCTGGACCCTTTTCAGTCTGGTTTCTGCCCACGGCACTCCACAGAGATGGCCCTCACCAAGATCTCAAATGAGAATAGGCGAATGGCCTCTATTCTCATCCTCCTTGACTTGTCTGCCACCTTCGACACCGTGGACCACTGTCTCTTGCTTGACTTACTTTCTGACCTTGGGTTCTCCAACTCTGTTCTCAACTTGTTTAAATCCTACTTGTCAGACAGATCCTTTGCAGTGGTCACAGGTGGTCAGACTTCCTCCTCTGTTCCCTTATCTGTTGGAGTTCCTGTCCTGGGTTCCCTTTTGTTCTCTCTATACACATTGTCCCTTGGTAAACTCATCAGTTCTTTTGGTTTCTCCTATCACCTGTATGCCGATGACACTCAGCTCTATCTTTCCACCCCTGACCTTTCGCCGGGGCTTGAACAGCAAGTTTCATCTTGTCTGGCTGCCATCTCTCAGTGGATGCGGCATCGGCACTTGAAGCTCAACATGTCTAAGACAGAGCTTCTCGTTTTCCCACCTAAGCCCACCCTTCAATACTCCTTTTCTGTTTCTGTTGACGGCACTTCTATTCAACTGGTTCAGGAAGCCCGCAGTCTCAGTTTCATCTTTGATTCCTCTTTGTCATTTATTCCCCAGATTCAGGCCACCGCCAAGACCTGTAGATTCTCTCTCTACAACATTGCTAAAATCGGTCCATTCCTCTCAGCCTCCATGGCCAATACTCTGGTCCATGCCCTGGTGATCTCGCAACTAGATTATTGCAATCTTCTTCTAACGGGGCTTCCTCTCTCTCACCTCCATCCTTTAATCTCTGTCCAGAACTCAGCTGCACGTATTATCACATCCGCTCACCACTTTGACCATGTTTCTCCTCTCTTATCCTCCCTTCGCTTTCTCCCCTTCCCCTTCTGCATCCAGTACAAGCTTTTGTTGTTGACTTTCAAAGCCCTCCACAAACTGGCCCCTCCTTACTTGTCTGAGCCTCTTTCTCCTCACACTCCTTCTCGTACCCTTTGTTCTGGTAGTCAAGGTCTCCTATCCCAGCCAAAGATTTCAACTGCTCTGTCCTGGATTCGTCCCTTCTCACTTGCTGCCCCTCACTCTTGGAACCTTCTTTGCCCACATATACGCCTCATCACTTCTCTAACCATGTTCAAAAGTAAGTTAAAGACTATATTGTTTAGGGAAGCTTTCCCAGGATTGTGCCATCTGCCCCAGGATGCCTCCTTTTAATTATGTATTAAGAACCTGTGCCCTCCCTCCAGTCCATCTGCCTTGGTCCAGGCCTCAGAGGGAGAGAAGAACCACTGGTCCTCATCCCCTTCCCACCACCTTTCCCTTCTCCTTTTGTGTTGTCTCTTCTAGATTGTAAACCTGAGGGCAGGGATCCATCTAACGATAAGATTGTATGTACAGCACTGTGTAAATTTACAGTTCTATATAAATAACAAAAAAAAAAAAACAATGAATGTCTGGAAATCCACTACTGGCTTTGCAAATGGATTACTGTTGTTGTTTGCTGTCCAACAGTGCAAGGAGGGAAGCTGCAACCTGTTTGAAAGGTGAATTGCTGATCCTGGAAGTTTCTAGGAGACAATTCATCCTTTCATTTATGACCAGAAGAAAGGCCATCTAGGGAGTTCTATGGGATCAAGGGCTGCAAAAAGAACATTAGGCCTAAATGCAACCCTTGGACAATCTTTTTCACCCAAATATCAATATGACTTAATACAAAGTTATCCTGTTATTAAGCAAGTGCTCATTTATTGAATTTCTCCTATTATACCAACTAAGCTCAATTGCTTCCCTGTTAATGAACTTGTCTGGCCTCAAGCTATAATACAAATATGGCAGTCCACCAGAAATGATGGCCTTGCTTACAAATGATTAATTTTTGCAAGTCTGTGATACATTTAATTGTCTATGAGGGGTTTTCTTTTCACCACTAATGTTTTCTGGTTTATGTAATCAGACAGGTTTTCTAAGCACTACCTCTCTGAGTAGAGCGTCAAATTACATTTTTCTTGTCTCATTACAAGAAGCCTAGTCTTGAAATATTTATAGCTGGATTTTTAAAATAAAAATACATTTTTTTCAGAAAATCACTTGATTTTAAGTGTACAGTTGGCCTTTAGTATCCACAGGGGATCTGTTCTGGACCCCATGGATAACAAAATCCACATATGCTAAAGTCTCATTGACCCTAATGGCAGCGTGGCAGCATGGCCACCTGGCTGTGCAACCATTAAGGACAATTGCATTTAAGTCCTTCCCCTCCCTGCCCCTTCCTTCCTTCCTTCCTCTCTTCTCCCTCTCTCTCTCCCACTGAGACTTCTGCCACAAGTTTGCCTTCAGGGATGATTCAGAGGCATAGGCTGGAGCCCCATCGGCTGGAGGGAGTTGGAGCTGGCCTCAGGGCTAGGGTTTGGGTCTCAATGCCTGGAGTTTCCATCAAGGTTGTTGGACCTGGGGGGCTCCGAGACCCAAGCCCCAGAGCCAATGCTGGCTCCAACTCCCTCCTCCCAACAGGGCTTCAGCCTCTGCCTCTGAACTGTCCCTGAAGCCAAGCTCAGGGCAGAAGCCGAGGAGGAGGAGGAGGAGGAAGGGAGGGAGGGAGGGAAGGAAGGAGGAGAAAGACAGAGAGGGAGGGAGGGCTTCAGTCTACTTGTCCCCAATGGTGGGACATCTGTGTGCACACACCATCATTGGGGACAACATAGGCTTGCCATCTGCAGATGCTCAAATCTGTGGATGGCAAGTCCGTGGATACCAAGGTCCTACTGTATATGTTTTGAGCTTGTGTGTATACACAATTCAAAAATGTCTGGTACTCTATAACAGTGTACATTACATAACTTTACTTATACCACCTGTGTAGCAGAGGTAAATCTGGGGCAGTGGTGTCCCAATCAAGGGTGTCACCTGGTGCAGGTAGAGGGACTTCTGGGAGTGGGGCCAAAAGAGCACTCCCCCTCACTGCTGCAGTGTTTAGAATGGTGTCACAGCAGAGAGGTGGGGGCCACACCTGCCCCTCTCAGCAGCCCACCCCCAGCCTTCTAAGTCCTACGTGGCCATGGCCACAAGGAGCCCAGAAGGCAGCCACCCATCTCCCGCCGCCCAGGCTGTAATACCCCACCAGGTGACAGCCCCCTCTGGTGTGTCATCCAGTGAGGTCTGCACCACCACCATCCCTGTGACACTACTGATCTGGTTAGTCAATTACGAACATGAACAGCAAGAGCAGTTTAATCAGCACTCCCAGCCAGTGTCCTGATGCAAAAGAGGACTAATATACATCAGCCACAGTTGGCTTTGGTGCCATTGTGTATCAGTCCTGTTGTGCATTGGTCCCAATGCTCTATGCAGTCTCTGCTACATAACATACTGGCAGCCCTTTACTGGATATGACTTTTACAGAATTGCCCTATTTTAATTCATGCAGACACAAGTCCACTTAGGAAGACACAAGTCCTCTACAGGATTCTGGCCAGTGAATGCCTAAGGCTGGAAATCTGTACATTCTTTCCAGAGCCTAGGAAATTTATTTTTTAAACTGCAAGTCCCAGAATCGATCAAGTAATTTCTCCAACCTTGATCTCTTAGGAGCAAAACCCAATGAACACAGTGGGACTTTCTTATGATTAAGTGCACACAGAGACTTAAAGCAAAGCAAACAGGTGAAAATAGCCTGCTTCCAGGTGGTTTGGGGGCATGGCAATTACATGTTACATGCCCTCATTCCACCCAGAAGGCACCCCGACCCAGAAAAGGCACCTGAAAAAGGAGTGGTAAAAAAACTCTCCTATTCAGAGGGCCATTCAGAACCACTGTGGCAGGGCAAATTGGAGCTGCACATATGCACTTGTCACACCTCTGGGGTGAGCAGCTCCAGGGTGGCCCCAATCTGCCCTTTTTGGGTGATCTGTTTCACCCCTTAATTCCCACCATGAAATCACAGCCATTCATTCTCCTCAGCAAAAGTTACTCTGTTGTCTGTTGTATGCTGCAAGGTGAAATGGCAAGAAACAATATCATCCCAATAAATGTGTTAAATGAATTTCTCCCTAATCATTTGGAATGACTAGTAGATTGGCAATGGCAGCTTATGGTTAGGAAACGTGAGTTTGTTCATTTTTTCCTAAATGGGCAATTTACTTCTGGTCTAGTGGCCTTGCTCTCTGTAAGCTGACAATTTTCAGGTTGGTGGAGAGGGAGGCAGAGAGAGAGATACAAGTTAAAAGCAACTGGGGAGGGAAGAGTCCTAGTTACAAATTTGGTTAATGTGATCCAGTAGTAGTGACTGTGCTGTCTACCTGCCTCCATGAATGTTCTACAAAGATATTTTCAAATAAACTTAACTTTATGAATGCACCTTAGCTCCATAGAAATTTCTCATACAAAACATCTAAACACTGTAGCACTGTTCCTGGGATTTCTCATTGCTCAAGGAAGTGGGGAACATGGATTAATAACAACAGTAATAACAACAACAGCAAAGGACAGACTTATATTTAGCTGGCATCAATTAAAAACAAGCCAGATGTACAAATGGCACATTAGCACCAGTTGTCTCACTTAAGAAGCCTAAGCTCAGACGAAATTACCTTCAATGGCACCTTGTTTTATGTGTCTACCCTTCATAGCCTTGGTGAGTAACATGGCTTACTCCATAATTTACAGTGACATCTCATTTCAGCAGATCTGCAAGCAATCTAACTGAAGATGGAGATACCAAGAAGTGAAGAGTCCAGCTTTATCACTGCAGACATAGAGATTCATTATTATTGCTGATTCCGAATATAAATGTTAGAAAGAGCATTTAAGAAAACAAGCACATGTACCCTGCCTGATTTGAATCTATGACTACATGATTATATTTCTTTAGTATTGGTTGGGCAAGCAAAGATGTGTGCACATGATTTCTGTCTTTAACCAGTTGATTAAACACCTTGCTGTCTAAAGAACTGCAGAAAGTAGAACTATCATATTAAAGGGGAAATATATGTCAGAAGCTAAGAAGGGAGCAAAGACTTTGTAATCCTTTCTCCTTTTCTGAAATGTATGGATGAAACCTGGTGATTCTGTATTGTCTGTGAAAGTCACAGTATTAAGGCTAAGATTATTTTAGGCCATACTTCTATCATCTGCTAACAGAAAGGAAAAGACAAATTCACCAGCAAAGCAGTTTGAGCTGTCCTTATTTTAAAAAAATGTGTTTTGTTTTTTAAAGTATCTTTTCTGACTGATGCAATTAAAGACTTCTCCTGCCTCCAACCCTACCCTCTCTCCAAACCTAAATACAGAAAACACATAAGATCTTGACACTGTTACCACCCTATTCAGACCAGAGTAATACCCACTTGTTTTCTTTTTGTATGAGGATCTTCTCTGAGTGGAGCATTTGCATTTCACAGTGTATTAGGCTATGGTATATAAAGACAGACTTGATTCTAACCGTGCTTGTTGAAATCTCAAAGTAATATTGTAACAAATACCAGGAGAATATGCCATTGTGAGACTTGCTGATAGCAGCTACATTGGCAAAGAGCACACACACAGTTTAAGACAGCCATGTGTCCTACTTTACAAAAGATAGTTCTCTATACAAAGGGCTGTCAAGAGGCAGCTCAGTTCCAATGCATTTAAGGATTGGGCAGTACAAGTCTGTTGAACATAAAAAACTATAAGAAAGAGAAACAAGGGTCTTGAGGTTGCACATTTAGTACCTGGGCAGCAGATTAGATAGGCACACTAAAGTGAGATGTATTGAATCTGTACTGCAATGGAATTATTATATTATTTTTGGCATATTCAGCTATGTATGAATTGCCATTTGGAAATGAAATGAGAATTACAGTTCTCTTTTGTCTGTGTATGTGGTGTGTGTGTGGTTTGTGCTTCTTTGCCCTCCCTCCACCCACCATCTTGATGGAGAGAAAGGCAAGCCAACTCCAACAGGCCTTGCCTAAAAAGAAGAAGAGCCCTCCCTCCAGTCCATCTGCCTTGGTCCAGGCCTCCAAGGGAGAGAGGATCTGTCGGACTTTCCCCCTTCCCCACCACCTCTCACTTCTCCTTTTGTGTCGTGTCTTTTTAGATTGTAAGCCTAAGGGCAGGGAAATGTCTAATTAGCAACTTGTAAGCCACTCTGATAGCCTTGGCTGAAGAGCAGGGTATAAATAAAATTATTATTATTATTATTATTATTATTATTAGATGTTATTTTTGTTGTTGTTGTTGTGTGCCTTCAAATCCCTTTTCTTTTACTTATGGTGACCCTAAGATGAATCTATCAGAGGGTTTTCTTGGCAAATTTATTGAGGGAAGAGGCTGTTATTGCCATTCTCTGACACTGAGAGAGTGTGACTTGCCAAAGGTCACCCTGTAGATATTTATGCTCAAGTGGGAATCAAACCCTGATCTCCAAAGTCATAGTGGAATGCTCTACCAAGCTCAAACACATTTTTTTTTAAAAAATGTAAAATTAATTGGGGGGGCTGTGTATGTGTATGTGGGAGGAGAGAATGAGAGACAAAAAACATGCTTCACAGCATGAGATCCAAAGCAGCTTACAACAAAAGGGTACTCAGAATGTTCCTTAGAAACCTTTCTTTCCCCCTAGATTTCAGAGTCCAAATGAAGAAATAATGTGGTTCTTTATCATTTGCTGTTTGCATAGACATATTGTTTGCCTTCAGTTTTTCTTACTAGTGTTATACATTTTTTTTAAAAAAACTCTGTGGAACCACTCATGGCTTTATCATTCCAAGCACAATCCACATCAACAATACCAGTTGAAGTGATGTCCAGTTTTTTCAGACTGCCTTTCCAGGAATTCAGTCTGTTGCGCCACATCTCTTTAAAAGACAATAACATATAGCTGTGGAGAAACAATTTAGCAGTTTAGGCTACTAAACAGATATAACCAGTGGCTTTTCCAAGCATTCACAGTGCTGCAACATTTAGGTTTCATCAGCAGTATATTGTTTCTGAAATTAAATCTGAAATGATCTCTTTAAATGCCAAAACCTGTGGAGTTGAGACATGAAGCCTCAACAGGCAACACCTTTCCTTATAGAATTTAGTAGACATGTGTCCACTGTCCACCCTGCTCTCCACATTTCTCCTTTCTTAAGAAGTGCCTCTATGCAGTTTCATTTCTCCTGATGTCTTAGGAAGAGCAGGTTTGTGGGAGTTGGTAAAAAATGGTTTGTGGCAGCTTGTAAGCTTGCAACCTTTGGGCAATACCTTTTTTAAAAGGAAGAAAAACCTAACCTTTTGGATGGGATAAAGCCTCTCACAATAGCTCAGCAGTTGGTGTGCTGAGAAAGGTGGTTTATTTACAGAACAGATGAGTCTCACTGATACATAACCCATCATTCATTTCCCATGATTTCCTGTTCTTTTCTGCTCTCTCTTTCCTCATATGGTAAGATTATAAGCTCTTTAAAGAAGGGGTAGTGTTATTTATTACAGCAGAGGGGTATCCTTATTCATGACTGAGATCCTCTTGACACAAATACCGAGTTTGCTACAAAACAGGCTTTTCCGAGTCTAGTTCATCTGGTCAGGTTTTTAAAGCCTAAAGTAAAGCTTGAAATACAAAAATTAAGCTATAATCTATTACTCTCTTGCATGGGAAGGGGAAACAACAGTAATGCACAAACCAGGATCCATATTGCCAGCACACTGCAGGATACTCCAGAATATGGTTAACAGATAAGCTAAACTGCCCAATATTTGACATTATTATTATTATTATTATTATTATTATTTTCTTTAAAGTCATCCATTTTGCCTTCAGATGACAAACCAAAGAACACACTTCAGCTTTGTATTGTCTTCCTCTCCATTTTGTACTTAAATAATGTATTTCATTTAAGCCACACCAGCCATAATAGAAGCATGTTCTGATAAAACTATTAGAAAAGGAGTATACACAAACCAGCACTGTGAAGTATACACAAACTAGCACTTCAAAAGCCACTGTAAAAATCATAACAGAGGAATTAGAATTTAAAACATCAAAGTACTAAAAGCACTTTAATCATGGCAGCCAAGAAAAGAGTACCGGCAGGGGAAGGAGAAAAAGATTGCATTGCTATACTGTATTTTTTTAAAAAAATAAAAAATTGAAACATAGAAATCCTTGCACCATAAACAATCACTTGAGAATGAAATGTAATTGTATTTCAAAAACACCTAAACAAATGTTAATAGGATGTGTCATTTTATTTCATTCTGTTACCTATTTTCGCTTCAGTGTGCCATTTGATGCAGATCTAAAACCGTAAGAGGTTTCTGAGTGTGGTATTTATTTATTTTTCACATAGCCTTTTTGTTTGCCTGATTTCTTTGCTTAAAATAAAGCATGCAATTTTATCTCGAAAGTGACTCAAGTACTGAGGGAGGGGGATTCAATGACCTCAACTCGGAGCTCTTTTGCTGTGATGTATAATGCAGTTCCTTCCAACTGATAATTGTCACAAGAAAGTGTTTGTATTAAAACCTTAATCTCACTTGGAAAAATCTCCACGGATAAAAGCATATAATTTGTACATTCCTGTGTATCGAACTGTCAGGCATGGATTTATTAGCTTTGCCTGCCTGTGACACACAGAGGACCGCTTTCCTTATTCTGCTGTTTTGGAATCTCACTTTTAATGATTAGGACCATTTCCATCATCTTTTGCTCAGCTTCTCAAGGATCTTGTCAGTAGTATTTATCAAAACACAGACTTCTGGGAAGCAAACACCATTTGAATTTGATTTGAGTTTCCATTTGGGAACTCAAAATCAAAAGCATAGTTTTTCCTCAGTCTCCTCACCCCTACCCCCAGTCCTAGCATCATCTTCATCTTTCATTTACATTATAATTCCTAGTAGATCTTTATAATTACATGTAAAGCCTGCTAAAAGACAATAACTGTTTTGTTGTGTGTGTATGTGTCATTTTTCTTAAAGAACAAGTACACATATGCACACAACAAAACAGTTCTTCGGAATTGTGAACAGCAGAAGGAATTCAATTTTGTATTGATTTATTTGTATGCAAAGCTTTTGGAGAAGTATTTGGTATACAAAATGTCCTAAAGTACCCTAAACCATACATGCCCCTTTCACAGTAATGGGAATCTTGCTGGAATAAAATAAAGCTAACTGAACAAGTCATTAGCCTCTTTGAAATATTGTTAACTAATAATTGATGCTTGCTTCGGATGTGTTTTTATGCTCCTACCTCTCCATGGCCCCCATTTCTTCTTTCTTACCCTCTGTGATGGTTGTTAGTCAAGATGCCAATTATTTTGGGAACATAAATCAGCTCCCTTGTCATCATAGCTTAGCAGCAATCACCAGCTACACCTATAGAGGCTGACATGGAAATGCAACATGGCTGCTTGCAAAGGCTGGTGTGGAGGAATTTGTTGGCATTATAGGATGACTCTGGAAGTATGGTTTTTCTGAGTATGCAGAAAGGGATGGATGAAAGTGAAAAATAAAAGACAGGCAATGAAAGATAGGCAAGTGGCTAGTCTAACTAGTGGAAGTGTTGAATTTACCTAGTTAGGAGAAGACCTTATGGTCACAGACCTTCAGAAGATGCCAATTCTTTCCTTGAGAAGACTACTTACAAAGGTCATGTTCTGGGGAGCAGAACAAAAGGGACAAAAAAGCAGGGGCTGGAAGTATGGTTAGTTAGAGGCAGTGGTTCCAAAGGACAAAACCAAACATGGCTATAATGCCTTATTACAGTAGGTCCAAGAAGAAGGAGCATGACCATTACAGTAGGTCCAAAGACCATTACAGTAGGTCCAAGAAGAAGGAGCATGATGTCACAGTGCCACAAGATGAGTCTCCCCTCCACCATTCCAACCAGAGCCCGCCATTCTCCCATTCACTAGGCATCCTTCTACTAGCAACCTGCCTTCTTTCACCTGATACCCCAGATTATCAGTATTAACTGCCATTAGTGGTTTCTGCCATGTTTTCAGTTTTAAATATGCAAGAGGTTGTGAAATGGCTATAAATATGTACACTGAAAACAGGTCAGTGGCTGGATGTAGCAGTAGCAAGCTTAAGGATCTCTGAAGCAGCTGGTCACAAGCACTTTGGAAACAATATTTCCCAAAGCTTTTTCTTTTAACGTCCCATCTATAAAGTGCAAATAAATGAATAAAGAGATTGGTAAGGTGATTTGGAACAAGGCACTAGTCAGAGTGGGATAGCTGTATGTTGCTCTTCTTACAGTTTTGACTTTTTGTTTTATTGATTTTCAAACTGCACACATGTTTAACACTACAATGTGTACGTGTCACAGATTTATTGATTGCCTGACAGTTTGGTTTGCAGTATCAAGCTGATCTAAACAGGCAAATCTTGTTCAAGTAAATACTTTTCGCATTCATCAGAAACTTAAGAAAACTTGGAAGTTCTGATGGAAGAACCTTCCATATAGTAGGTGCCACTATAATGAATACTTGCTATGTCAGGTCAAATTATCATCTGGAATGAATTCACTACTCCACCAACAAGATAGTCATCAACTACCACTGCCAATAACTGTATAACAATAACTGCCCTAAAACACCCAATCAAATTATCTAAATTTTTGTATTAAGGACACTTTTAAACATCGAAGGCAGCCATTCAGATTTCAAGAATATTTTTTATCCTCTAAGGCTGAGAGATGGCCATCCAGTGAGTTTTTATGCTCAAGCAAAGAATCAAACTGTAATCTCCAGCGTTATAATCCAACACTCAAATCAGGTTAGGGAATTCAGTTTGCTTTGCTTTGCTTTTTTATTTTGGTAGAACTATGAGATTCACCAATCAGCATTGCATATACTAACCATACACTTGGAATTAAAGAATTCTGAGTCCAGGAAAATGTTCTGAGTACAAAAATTAGACTAAACTCACAGCAATGTCTGGTGACTATCAAATCATTAGAGTGGTGAATCCACTGCTTTACAGTCTAAATTTTAAGGGAGTTATCTAAGGTGCTGATCTCTACACCCAAAATGGGTATAGCACTGCAGAGCACTCCTCTTAAATCTGAAACAAATTCACACAAATCTTGGCCAATGAGACACCTCAACAAGTATATGTTAGATAGTAACCTTCAATGCCCAAGTTATTTTAGCAGGGTTTGTAAAATTTGAGTCCATTACTGCATACAGAGATCACAATGATACTCAGAATCATCATAGCCAGTCCTTTTGAAGAAAGACAAGACTGAAACTCTAGTGCCATTACAGATAATCCTGCCTATGCAGGCCTCTGGATCTTCTTGCCAAGGGAAGAAGTTTTTGTTGCTCTTCTGCTGACAGCCAAAAAACTATTTATCCAGACAGACCTTTGCTGGTTTGGTGCTTCTATCTCTTTTTATTGATGCATTTTAAATTGTCTTTTTGACATTTGTATTATGATAAACCATAGAAGTTTTTATTTAAATTGTACTCATCATGTGGCCTGAATGCAACTTTTTGGTAGAATTATACATATAAACATATGTATTTTATTTGTATTTATGTTATTATATGTATTCATTTTTTTTTATTTGTATTTCACCTTTGTCCTAATAATGGGACTCAAGGTGGCTAACAACATGAGAATGGTGGAACAGAAGAATGGTGGCATATAAATTCAATAAATGAAGTAATAATTTCAGCAACATGATGCCCAAAACTTCTTCTGTCTTTTATTAAAAAACTAGAAAGTGGCCAAATTCCCCACCACCACCACCAATTGTCTAAAGATAACTTATGCAAACTGTTCCATTCATGCACAATCACCCATCTCAAAGCCAAACATAAGGAAGATAAGCTTATGGGCAAAGTCTATGTTTTGGTAACCTGAGCTAACATGTTTGATCAGACACTTTAAAAAACATAAAGAGAACTCCGTTAATTATTGCTTTCTGTTTGCTACATGTGTCAATCAAAACAAAGATACTTTGATGTAACTTTCCCATGCTGATCTTTGGAAAGTATTTTATCTTGAGCCATTATCATGTTGTTAGACACAACATATTGATCCAGCACAGTTTAATTACTTGTATATATTTGTTATTTTGTTAATACACACATATATTTTAAAGAAATTTAGAAAAAAGTATTTTAAGACATATGCCTGAACTTAGATTGAGAGCACTATCTAATCTTTTCCTCCACAAATTTATCTAAATGCATGGATGCATATTCTGTTATCTTTTGAAGTTAATAAAAAAAAACCAGTTACTTACAAAATATAGTAACATCCATCAAAAAAGATATAGGTGCTCAAAACCTGTGAAGCTCACCATGAGCTTCAGCAGAAAATCTCACTAGGCAAGGCCCTTGGACCATGTAATCTATCCAAATAGCTAGAAAAGACCAATTTCTGGATAAAATAGCATTTCTTGGCATATGTTGAAGCCTAGTGAACAATATGACATTGAAAAGTGCATAAAGATGAAGTGGGACACCATAGGGTGCAGTGGACTTAAAGATCCAAAGTTTTAACTTTTAAAAAAAGTCCAATTGATTTCAGCAGGAGAGTTAGCCTTAGAAGTACAGGAAAGTTAAAGTGTGTCAGCACTAAATTTTCTGATATTTCTCAATTTTCACTTCACATTCTCTGAGGATGATTTTGGGGACTTTCAGGGTGGAACCATGTTTTCCTGCATGGTACCTGGGAACAAATGAAGTTTGTTATGCTAGTCCAATATTAATAGCAACCATATATTTCTGCAGAAATTTTCTGCCTTGTACTATGCTATAGAGAGAGACTGTGGAACTTCATCATGAGCCTTGCTTGTAAATTTTACAGTTTTAAGTCCAGTGGCCACCATTTTGATAAATGTGTTATCAAATGATACTTCCTACAGGGCTGAGAAAAAGTTTATGAACCTACAGATAATTGGGAGTGGGCATGGTATAGTGGTTTAAGTGCTGTGTTAACATACTGACACCCCCCACAGTCTATACAGGATTTCATATTTTGATATCTAGAGTCAGACATATTTTAAGAGGTCACAATGAAGATTTTCAGACCAACGCTTAATGTGGGGTAAGCGCTAATAAAATGCTGCTAAAATGTTTAGGAAGCTCATGTATCATGGTTCATCTTTGAGTTGTCATATGTGATGACCTGAAGGTGCACAGCAGCAGCAGTAACAACAAGTAGAATAAAAACAACAGGCAATTACAGAAATTCTGAAGTTTTACTATGATAGCCTTCATGAATATTTTTTAAAAAAAAAAAAATATCCTGTAGGGTATTTAGTTCTGCATTTAGTACAGTAGGGTAATTCATTCTGTGTTGTGTGAAATAAAATGATATAAAAATTAAATAATGAGGACATAAGAGTGAGGCTAAATGCAGCAGCTCAATGAAAGGGAACAATTAGAATCAGATGCTTAAGTAATTATAAAATAAAAATATAATTATAATTATAATATATAATTCTATATAATATATTATTATTATAATAAAATTATAATTTTTCTTATATAAAGGAATTTAGAGAGGACAGAACAAAGTTCTGGAAATATGTATTTGTGAAAAGATTTAAATACCCAAGGATTCAAAATGTGGTGGTAAATGGGTTTGTATAAGCATTATTTGTGTATTAATTTTGTTTCTGTTTAAGTATAATTGGTCTATGGAATAGTAACAAAGGGATTTTGGTTTGTAACACAAAGAATAGCACTGAGAAGGAAGAACTTTATTACTGTTTGTAATAGGATCTATGGGTAAATTATATGTCTGCATAAAAATTTTGTTTTTTGTTATTCATAGTGGATGGATACATGATAATGTACTGATCTAATGGAAAGAAATTGTTTGTTAATTATTGTTGTTTTTGTTAAGATCTGTGGGAAGACTGAAGAAAACAACACAACAGTATAATAATTCTGGATTTGCCGTCTTTTTCTTTTCTACATTTCTTTATAAGATTTCTTCTCTACATCTCACACCAAGGATATAAGTGAAGGACTTTGTTAAGGAATTGCAGCAACAATTATGAAATCACAGTACAAAAAAAATAGGTTTCCTATAACATGCATTTGAGGTTGTAAGACATTTTGTGAATATACCAAGAATTGAGTTGGCATTTATTTTGGTGCTCTGTTCTTGTGATACTGTAATTGCAATGGATACTGACTTTGGGTTATTCATTTCAATAGCATGGTTGAGTGGAGACAGACTACCAGCAACTTCCAGTGCTACAAGTGTCCTGCTTCTGATTGTCACAACAGAGGCCACTGGAGGGAAAAAGCTGGAAATATTCTGCTGCATCCCAGTTGCCAGCAGAATAGATCTCTGTCACTCACTGTGGCTGCTGGCTTGGGGACATTTGTGATCATGACAGCAGCACCACAAATGTGAATACAAAGCATGGCTGAATACAGAGGAATTACATATCCATAACTCTAGGTTCCAAATCAGTAACTGTAATGCAGAATGTTAGACAGGGTTTTAGAGGAAGCTGTGTGGTTTTTATTATTTTAACTTTCCTGTGTTTTAAAAAAATGTAAGCTTTATATTTGGGAAAAAAATAATGTACAGTCTGCTTTTCCCAACCATAGGCTTGCCATCCACGGATTCAAGTGGACGGCAAGCCCCATTGCTGGTAACGGTTGCACATGCATGTGGCTGTGGCAGAGCAGGAGTGCACATGCACACTGCCATAGAAAACTGGGGACCTGAGGTCCCACAGTTTTTTCACCCAAGGGGCGGGGAGTCCAGAAGAGAATTCCCATTTATAATAACTGTATTTGTAGTTTAATTTCACATTATTGTTGATCTTTTGTACATTTTATCTGTGTTTCATTTTAATTTATGAGTTGTGTAGAGTCTCATTGGGGGAAGTTGGAATATAAATAAAGGAGGAGTGATGATGATAATGATGAACTGCTTCTATGATTCCCAGAAGCATCTGATGACCACCATGTAGATGGAATCATAGATGAGAGAGGCCTTTGGTAAGATCTACTCGGGTTCTTCCTCTGTTGTTATGATTTATATTATTTCATAGGTTGATACACATGATGATGCAGAGCCATGACTTACAACATGTAGAAAATTTTCACAATCACCAATGCTACAATTATTAATGGGTGGTGCCAGCATATGCAGAATACCATCACAGTGAACAAGGCTGAGTTCTGATTGCATTAAGCAACAGCCAGCTCTTGTGAGAGATTATGACCTTGTGGGCTTTAGTTCAAGGTAGTCCCATCTGGCAATGTAATTCGAAGGCCACCGGCAGTAATGTGCAGGATCCCTAGCATGCCCAGATATATTATTTTACTGTGGCAGAATGAGTTCTCAGAAACACAGACTGCAACCACCACTGCACTAAAGAGCCACATTTTACACTTCTTTACTTTCTACCGATAAGACTAATACTCTACCTTAATAGGGAATAGCTAAAGCTTTTAGCCCAAATATATTCCTAGTGTGTTATTTCCCACCTGCTGAGGGGGAAATTAAATGCAAACAAAGAGACATAAAGGAGGATAAAATAATGCAAAACACCCAGAGTGCTGAGAGGGTGAAGGAAGGTGCAGAAGAGATTGAAAGGAAGAAAAAGCACTTATAGATCCAGTTCTGCAAAGGTCATTGAGCAAAGAGTCCATTAACATAAGAGTCATTACAATATAAAATAGCACTTTGCTACATTAGCACATATGTCCAAACTATCTGCAGAACAGAAGACAAATAGCAAATGAACCACTGTGTTTCTCTACTCTTAATTTCATATGTTTCTAATACATTCAAATTAAATATCCTCTATATGCTCTCCTGGGTAGGAAGGAGACATTTACTTTTTTAAATCTTTTCTCCTCTTGAATCTCCTTCCACTTGTATTAATTGTTTCATAAGGAAGAACTGGGTATTCTGCAACTATTAAACAACTGATGTAATCCTTCCATAAATTCCTTCACCATAAGAGTCTTCCACTTCGGTGATTCCATTTTTGCTGCTAGAGAAAGAATGGTATGATGTGATTCTTCAGGCACCTAAGGGATGTCACATGGTAGAGTCTTGTTTTATGCTTCCACTAAGGGGATTGAATGATAAGAGAATATATTTTGATCAAATAATAAACGAACCTACATCATGAACACACTACTTTAGCAGAGATAAATATAAGGGTGGGCAGCTTGGGGACTTTTTATGGTTCAGGAATCATGAAATCATTTGCCTCTGAGTATCAGAGTAAATGATTGGCCCTCCTTACTGTGGCAAGAGAATGGGATGAACACAAGACACTCAACTTTTAGCATTGCTTTTGGTGTATTAACACAGAGAAAATCAGAGAGTGGGGAAAATAATAAAACAGAGGGTGGGTCCTTCTTTCCTTCCTTCTGTTTGTTTTATGGGGTTCCTACTTCACACCAACAGTTTAGAGAGCAAAATTGCTTTGCAAGATAGTGTGCACTTCTAACTGAATTCCAAAGGTTACCTTTCAGCTACGTGATGATCTTTGGTTTACGTTTCATGCATTTTACAAGCTGAAACTACAGTATATGGTCAGAAATAGTCACCAATAAGTTCAATGGAACTTGTTCCCAGGTGTATAAGATTCCAGGCTTGCCTCATAAACTTAATTATAAGATTTTATTGATATGTTGTTGCATGATTTTATGATAGATTCTTCTTTAACTAGCATGTTATTTTTTAATATTAATAATACTTAAGCAGTATATGTGAGAAATTCTGCATGTATAGATCAAATGAGAATCATGTGGTCCTCCAGATGTTGTCAGACTGCAACAGCCAACATTCCTCAATGTTTACTATACTGGAACAACACCTGGAAAGCCATGTCCTGGAAATCTGGAGATCATTATCCATCCAAAGAGATAAACATATCCTGAGGATGTAACTATGCATTCACTTTTGGATATGTCAGTGGAGAAGTGCATGCTCAAACTCTGTCTCTCTCCTTCCTTCACTTTCCTCTTTTTCCTCTCCTGTGCACCTGCCAAGTGCTTGGCCCATGCAATTACAAGTGCACTTTCCCCTTCCCTGTCAAAAGCTTTGGATGCCTCATTCCCCCATCCCTCCCTTGAATGTAATTTCAGGGACAGATACAGTGATGCAGTCTATCGCCTCCTTCCTCCTTCCTCCCAGTCTTTCCCAGTCTTCTGAAGCCTCCCCCCCACCCCAATGCTAAAAAAAAACAAAAAAACAAACAAAACAAAAGAAAACTACAGGAGAGCTGTGAGTAGATTAAAGCAGGGAGGGTTGGAAGAGGATTTCATCAAAGCCACCCCTTCCTCTTCCAGTTCTCTCTCTCTGTCTTTCAGTAGTACCAACCACTAGTCAACACTCATAAAGAGGTTTCAATTGGCTTTTCTTTTTCTATTTTCTTTCTTGATTTCTTTCTTTTCTTTTCTTCTTTTCTTTAATTAATGCTGCAACTTCAGTTTTAGAAAGCAGGCAGGCACAATGGCTGCTACATCTCAATGAATGCTTTAACTTCTTTTCATACCCTTTGGTTTGGTTTGGTTGAAGATTTTTAGAGAGCTACCAAGGTCATTTTAGTTTAATCTTAAAGTAATTTGTCAAATCTTTGCCCAAGATACAAAGAAAGCAGCTGGTCATGTGTACCTTCTTCGCCCTGATGCAAACCACAAAATTGAGGTTACTTAAAGAAACACTTCATGGACCAGAGACCCCAGAATTGGTTGTTGTTGTTTTTTTTGGGGGGGGGGAGGCTCAACCTTGGCATGCAAGTTATTAATTTTGCCTATTGTAGGTACTTGCAAGGGAAAGTCGAATTAATTTTCTTATCCATTCACGTTCAAAATATGAAAACTCTTACAAACATAATTAATAAAATTACCATCCATGTGATCAGTATAGCTTCCTCCTAAATATAGTTTTAAAGGCTACCCCAACCTATAGAGGTTCTGTGGGAAACCAAAAGCTTGATTGCCCCTCAATGGAACCTGAGAAGGTTTGTAAAGTGAAAAGTTTGTTTTACTGTTCAGCAGATCGCAATAGCAATAGAAAGTACATTTCTATATCACTTACGGATATACTAAGCAGTTTACAAAGTGTAAGCTAGTTGCAACCAACAAGCTGGGTACTCATTTTAGCAACCTACGTAAGGATGCCAGGCTGAGTCAACCTGGAGCCCCTGAGTGGTATTAAACTTACAATGAGAGGGGTTTGATTTTGATCAATGATGCTTCATGGACTTTACAATGCCTAGATAAGATCTGGAGTCCCTAGGAATGAGAGGGCAGGAAGGGGTGTTTGGGAATACAAAATAGATGAAAGTGGGATTCCAGTCTTATTTGCTCTGGCTTTCAGTTGCTATCAGAAATGTAGAGTAAGGGTGTGTGTGGCAGTGCTCTTCCTTCACCCCTATGCCTTTCCATAGGACTAGGTCTACATGTTATTTACACTACTCATTCTGGTAATATATGTCATCACAGCCATCTCTGGTTATGCTGGTGGCCTACTGTTGTATCAAATTATAGCTGGACTGAAAATATGTATGTGGGGATGTCTGGATATTAAACGAGAAAGATTTCAGGCAGCTTTTTATTATTCCTGAGATGGCTCAACAGTAATCACTGCCTTGATATTTCTTAGAGTTTAATAATTTAGTACAGTTCTGGCATAATGACTTCTTGAGCTAGACCACAAGGTGAGGGAGAAGAGGGGCCAAACACAGCTATGTATTACTTCTGCAGTGTTTTGGAAAAAAAAGATGTGACAAAACACCAAGACTGGTTTTCAGAGCTTACCTCCAAGAAGCAGATTATACTTGGGAATGATGACCACTAATTTTCCAGCTTCTGGTTATATCTGATTGTACAGTTCTACATTATCTGAATTCTTTGCCAGGTAACCTGCATTTTCCTTTGTGGAGCTATAATCTTTTGCCCAATATAACGTAAATAATTGGCATTTGTAAGAATGTGCAACATCAACATGTGTGTGTGTATAATAATATTAGTGAAAGGGTAATAAATGCAAATATAATTTATCTGTAGTTCTAAAGAACGCTTAAAGTGAAATGGTGCAATCATTGGCCAGAATTCAGGATCACACTTACAGATGTGTAATCAGGAATTGTGCATCTGTAGCAGATCCATATTCATGGACCCTATAAATTTGTGAGTATAGTATTTTTGCCACATTCATAACTGTTCCACCAGACCTACTTTATTAGGCATCAGGCATCAGGGGTTTGCTTCAGTGAATGTTCATCTATGGGGGAAGGGGGACTGCATATGCAGAACTAATATAATAATGACAAATGTAGGCTGTATTGAAGACAACAGTAAAATGTAAGAAATGCCCTACTGGATCTGACCAAAAGCCAGTATTCCGTTGTTGTTGTTGTTGTTGTTGTTGTTGATTTGTATCCCGCTCTTTTCCCAGAAGTGAGACTCAGAGCGGCTTCACAACATTAAAAACAGTACAATTAAAACATTTTTTAAAATAATTCATCATCCCCGCCTGTCCTCATAACAATTCCTTTAATGCCTGTGTGAACAAGTAGGTCTTAACCTGCCGACGGAAGGCCATCAAGGAGGGAGCCATTCTGATCTCCCTGGGCAGGGAGTTCCAGAGTCTAGGGGCAGCCACTGAGAAGGCTCTCTCTAGCATTCCCACCAACCATGTTTGTGATGATGCTGGGATGGAGAGAAGGGCTTCTTCAGAGGATCTCTGACTCTGGGCCGGTTCATACCAGGAGAAACGGTCTGTCAAATAGTGTGTACCTGACCATGTAGGGCTTTATAGGTGACAATTAGCACCTTGAATTGTATCTGGAAACAAACTCGCAGCCAATGAAGCTGTTTCAATAGGGGCATTGTATGGTCTCTGTAATCTTCCCCTGTTAAAAGCCTGGCAGCTCTTTGAACCAACTGAATTTTCTGAACACTTTTCATAGGCAGCCCCATGTACAGCCCATTATAGTAGTCCAAATGGGATGTAACCAAGGCATGTACCACCGTGGCCATATCTGTCTTCTCAAGGAACGGGCGCAGCTGGCACACAAGTTTTAAATGTGCAAAAGCACTCCTGATCATAGCAGAGACCTGGGCCTCAAAGTTCAAAGTTGAGTCCAAGAGTACTCCAAAATTGCAAACCTGTGTCTTCAGGGGGAGTGTGACCCCATCTAACACAGGCTGGATCCCTATTCCCTGATCCACTTTCTGACTGACCAGGAGCACCTCTGTCTTGTCTGGATTATGTTTCAACTTGTTTGCCCGCATCCAGTCCATTACTGAAGACAGACAGTGGTTTAGGACCAGGGCACCCTACTTGGATTGAGGTGGGAAGGAGTAGTAGAGTTAAGTGTCATCAGCATATTGATGACACCGTACCCCAAAACTCTGGACAACCTCCCCCAGCGGTTTCATTTATATGTTAAACAGCATAGGGGACAACACAGAACCCTGAGGGACTCCACAGGTCTATGGCCAGGGGGGTCAAACAGGAATTCCCCAGTACCACCTTCTGGGTTCGCCCCTCCAGGAAGGAACAGAGCCACTGTAGTACAGTGCCTCCAAGCCCAGAGAGGCAGTCCAGAAGGATACCATGATCGATGGTATCAAAAGCCGCTGAGAGGTCCAGGAGAACCAACAGGGACACACTCCCCCTGTCCAGTTCCCTCCGTAGGTCCTCCACCAAGGTGATCAAGGCTATCTCTGTTCCATAGCCAGGCCTGAAACCAGACTGAAATGGATCTAGATAATCCGTTTCATCCAGAAACTCCTGGAGTTGGGAAGTATTCTGTTCCCACATTGGCACACATGAAACATACAAGCAGGATGTGTCCCACTTGTAAGTGATCTCTGATGCAACAGGCAGAATCCCCTTTATGATGGAGATTGGTTGTGCAAGAAGGGGTGGGACTCACAACCAACTGCTTCCTGATTGACAGGGGAAGAGAACCCGAATAATTGCAGTGGTTGCTGCTCACATAGGAGCTATGCAGGGATTGTGAATACAAAACAGAAATGCATGTGTAACTCTTATGCATTCATAACTGCCCAACAGGATTCTGGTTGTTGTTGTTGTTCTGTCAGGTGATCCCTCACCTGCAGTCTGAGGTTATATAGCCCAGGCATAGGCTGGTCCACTTTGTCTTGAAGCATTTAGTCTTAAAGCATTCTTGAAGACTTATAGAGGAATCATCCAATTAAATGTCTTAATGATGAAGAGATGAAAATTAACCTTTCTTAACATTTCTGCTTAACATTCCAAACTCCTAAACTTCATATTTTAGCAAAACTATTCAAGTTTTTTTCTCTTCATATTAATGAGTTTTTATAGCAGCAATATGGTATCTCCAGGTGGTGCGGTTATAACGAAATAATCACACCCCTAGAGGATGCTTCGTAACACCCTAGAGGTGATGATAACTAGGCCCCCTGTCATGCCTTATTGCGTACGGAGATGCTGATGGCAGCAACTAGAAAGAATTGTAAAACATGAACAGCATGCAAAATTAAGTTGCACTGTCCATTTGTTAATTATGAAGGCCTACAAACTCTGTCAGCGAGCACCCTCTCCTCTTTTACACTGTCATCATAATTAAAAAGTTTTACTATGTAGTTTTGTATTGCAACAACATCGATCAAACTCCAATGCCTGACATGTGCAAGCAGAAGCAATATGTTCCGCATAGGTTACTTCTGGAATTGTGTTACTTAACGCAATAGCACCCTGTCATGTTACTGCAATACTCTCCAAATACACCTGCCACAACTGAAGCAACATTTTCTGCCTCCAGTTACAGTCCCCTGTCAACCATGTCCTAGAAATAGAATTATTGTAGAATTGTTTATAGGATTCTGCAAATGTAAAGAATCTCTTGTTTTGTCTCTGTCTCTCCCTCTCTCTCTCTTTTTCTCTCTCCTGTTCCACAGCTTTCTGGCCAAAACTGGAGGAATGTTCAGCTCTCACCTCTTAACACTGTTACAGCAAGTCACCAGATGTGAACAAGTGTGTGTATGGATCAAGAATTTTTTCAACATATATGTAGAATTTTTCTTCCTTATATGTAGAAGCTTGTACTACTTTGAAAATATAGAAGCAGTGGGGGTGTGCTGGAAATAAAGAATGAAAGACTTCATACACATAATTCTATTCCTGATCACAGAAATCAGTGGCAACGTTTCATAACAAATGCTGTCAAGATTGTGGTTGAAGGGAAACTGCCTCAGACATTACAAAGTTTTCCTCTGGGATAGGGAAAACTATCCACCAGCATTTGGCTATGTTGGAACAGGTTGATGAAAGCTACATCCCAGCAACATCTGACAGGCTAGATGTTCCCCATTCCTGCTATATATTATGGATGTGAGCATTTAAATTTCTTTGTTGTTCATTTCATGTCTGCCAGTTGCATTTGTTTGTTTTCCATGGGTTATTGCCCCATCCTTTTCATTTCTTTCTCTTTATGCTTCAGTCATTTTTCATTGCTCATTCATTTTGTTTTTTGATTGATTACAGTGAAAATTCA
Source organism: Urosaurus nigricauda (assembly GCA_034509955.1). NCBI lineage: Eukaryota > Metazoa > Chordata > Lepidosauria > Squamata > Phrynosomatidae > Urosaurus > Urosaurus nigricauda. Next base: position 273,001,676 of record JAOEGL010000001.1, read on the forward strand.
CATCTTCTGATGTCTATAATGGTGGAATTTCACATCCAAATAGCATGTGCAATTCCAGTGTTGTACTAATCTGCACAGGGATCAGACTTGCCAAGATGCAGACAGAGACAAATGGGATGAAGGTAACACATTTCATAAACAATTAAAATTGAGGAAACTTCCATCAAGAAAATTCTCCTTTTTGCTTCAGATTTGGCAGCTTTCATGTTTTGTCAGTTTCAGAGCACTCCAGAATTTTACAGTTTCGCACAGAACCCCAGGACTTTACCTAGACATACCAATTTGCTTAACTATGTGATGTAATGTCTCGTCAGTTTCAATAATCCCTCTCATAAGTTATCAATGAGAGGAATGAAACAAAGGAGTTTTAATTAATTTGTCGTCTTTATTTCTCCACTATTTGCATTTGTTTCTTGCCAAATGCAACTGGGTATATTCACTGCTTTTTTCATTGATAACAAAAATGGACAACCATAGTCTATATAGTTTGGGGAATATGACATATGTAGCTATACTATGAAAATGCATGAAGAAAACTGTGAGGGGAACTTCCAGTTGGTAAGGGGAACTTGCGGTTGGTAAGGGTAATTTCCTTTTGGCTTCAGCTCAAGCGTGAATTCCAAATTGGGATGAAACATCCTCACAATATATCTGGATTAAAAATATATATTAGAGATGTCTGAATATTAAATGAGATAGACTTCAGACAGCTTTTTATTATTCCTGAGATGGCTCAACAACAATCACTGCCTTGATAGAATTTAATAATTTAGTACACTTCTGGCACAATGACTTCTTGAGCTAGACCACAAGTTGAGGGAGAAGAGGGGCCAAAGACAGCTATCTACTTCTGCAGTGTTTGGGGGAGAAAATGTGACAAAACTCCAAAACTGGTTTTCAGAGCTTACCTCCAAGAGCTTACCTTCTGATTTTATGCATATCCATTTCTTTTAGATACTAGAGTCAAGGAAGAGAGTGCAACTGGGAATGATGACCACTAATTTTCCAGCCCCTGGTTATATCTGATTATACAGTTCTACACTATCTGAATTCTTTGCCAGGTAACCTGAATTTTCCTTTGGGATTGGGGGGGGGGGGGTGTGTGGCTATAGTACCTTTTGCCAATATAATGTAAATAGTTAGCATTTTTGAATGTGCAATGGTAACATTTTATACATGCATAAAATGCTAGCTGGTTGGTTAAAAAAGAAAAAACAAAATAAGACCCAACACAGCCAAAGTCTTGCCTAGGTATAGTGTTCAGTTTCCCAGAAAGCATTCCTGGAGAAGACAAGAATATCATGTCTCTCAGAACAGGAATGGAGGAGAGTGGGGAACTAAACTGTGTCAGATGAGAGATCTCTTGGAGTTAACCTTAGACACAACCAACTTTAATTATTCTTTTTACCATTTGTCTATGGATTTTGAAGAGCCTATAGTCCCTTAGCTATTGTGACAATTTACTCTGGCAGTAGATGCTCTATCATGAACAGATAATTTAATAAAGGGACAGCAAAATGTCTTTCAATTTAAAGTTCTTACATACTGAGACTGAAAGTTTTCTGAGACAAACCAAGCTCAATTACAATTACAGACAATAATTATTGTAACAATGTAATAGTAACAACGCAGTAGTAAGCCTTGAAAAGTGCACTGAACCTTAAAGACACATGCAGCTGGATGCAGAGAGGGAGGAGAAGGAGAACTGAGGAGCCCAAAAGAATCTACCTCCCTACGCATGGTGAGTTGCAGTGGCAGTTGGAGGAAACTTCTCATTGAATCAACTCCCCCGAGTAAAGGGAAAGTCCTTGGGCAACTCCGGCAAGACTGCATGAAGGTGGCTTGGCAGAAAGAAATGCTGATGACATAAACTTAGCAACCCTAACAATGTTGGCAATGTTGCGCTAGTAAAGATCTTAAAGGTTTGTTTGTTTGTTTGTTTGGCAGTGGAGACTATGGAATGAAGTAGAGACATTGAATTTATAGAGACCTTAATCCTAAAGTTTACAGCTCTATAGCTGTTGGAGGGAGAAGTAGTGATCCTGAGGAGGAAATCTTATCTCCTTGGAAATAGCAAGGGAGATCAACAGATGAGTGTGACTGGGCAGAAGAATCAAAGAATGGAAAATCTGGCAGTTTGACAAAAATTTGGTAAGATGCCAAATCTTTAAAGCCAGATCTGGTTGCTCAGAATTTAGGATGTTGTAAATCTATACTAGTCTTTCCTGTTTTATAGTATTATAGGAGCCTTCTTTTATTCTCCAGGCCTTTGACCTGACATTAACAAGACCTCCTCACTGTAAAAAGATAATTGATCTTAAATGTATTGATATGTATGTAATGTAGGCAATTACAAGATTATATTTAATGTTATAGATTTTTATAGAGTATAAGGAATAATTTGAATTGTTATAATTTGGTTATTCAGATATACAGTGGATATAGATATATCAGCTCCTAAACTATATCAATAATAAAATGGATTTATTTACTGATTTATATTTAAGGATATTTAGATCTATTGTCTATTTGATGGTCTATTTGAATATGATTACAAGTAATATTGTTTACACTGACCATAGCATTATAAGATTATAGAAATGTCAGCAACTCTGTATTAGATCTCAACTACAAGATTTTGTATAAATAAGTGGATAGATTGATAAATTGTAGAGGTTTAGTTCCATTTAGTATCATCAGTTACAATTGTGTCAACATCAGCACAGACATTATCAAGTTTATAAGTTAGACAGAAGGTGAATTTGTACCAAATACAGAACATCACTCCAGAAAGATGGCGTGTGGGATTCAATCGAGGACTCAGACAGCATTTTGGCTGTCTGAGTCCTTGACTGAATCCCACAAGCCATTTTTCTGGCACAGTCTGTAGCCCAAAGGAGACCCTCCCTAGAACAGATTAAACCAACTGATCCCAATATGAAACTTTTGGGGGAAATAGGAAAATTGTGTCAGGTGATGAAACAAGACAAGGAAGAAAAGAGACAAGAGATGAAAGAGATGGGGGCTGAAATAAAACACAATATAAAGACAAAAATAAAAGAAGTGATAAATACAGTTGAAAAACTTACAAATGAGCTGACACAAGCAAATGCTAAGATTAGTTTACTGGAAGACCAAAATAAAGAACTACACAAGAAAGTAAAATTACTGAAGGGCACACAAGAAAAAGAAAGAGAGGAAAGAATTAGATCTGAGCATAAATCTTTCCTTGATGTCTTAAAATTAGAGGCCTCCCTAAACAGAAAGGTGAAAACTTTTACCAGAGATTGGTTCCTATTTTAGCAGAATTTATGGGAAGGGAAGAAAATGACTTCCAACCGGAGAATGACAAACTATATAGGATTAACTCTTGGATTGCCAAGAAAAAGATAATCCCTATATACGTGTGTGTGTGTGTGTGTATGTGTGTAGAACTCAAATGTGGGACCAAATATTGAGGCAACATTTAGTTAAAGGCCTTTTAATAATAATAATAATAATAATAATAATAATAATGTTTATTTGTATACCGCCCTTCCTGCGATCAGGGCGGTGTACAGCATAAAAGTAAACAATAAAACAATCAACTATATTACAACATTAAAACAATGTTAAAACAGTGTAGGAGTTATAGTAGCGGTATGTCAGGGTATAGAACCAATATGGGAAGGGGGATCAGATGTGGGAGAGTGTCAGGGGTATGCGTGATTGAACAAATATGTTTTTAAACCCCTTTTCAATACATCAAGGGAGGCGGCCAGACGGAGCTCGGTGGGCAGGGAGTTCCAGAGGCTAGGGGCCGAGATGGAAAAGGCTCTCTTTGAAGTTGTTGATAGTTTAGCCTCTGGAACTCTCAATAGCTGTTGCCCAGTGGATCTAAGTGTGCGGGGCGGATTGTGTGGGGAGAGGCGGTCCATTAGGTACCCTGGACCTAAGCCATTTAGGGCTTTATAGGTGACGACCAGCACTTTGTACTGAGCCCGGAAGCGAATAGGCAGCCAATGGAGATCCTTTAAGAACGGTGTTATATGGGAGGCCCTGGGAGCACCAGTGACCACCCGAGCTGCCATGTTCTGCACTAATTGCAGCTTCCGAGTGTGATACAAAGGCTGCCCCATGTAGAGCGCGTTGCAGAAATCCAACCGAGAGGTTACCAGAGCATGTACTACCGTTTCAAGGTCCCTCCGGTCAAAGTAGGGACGCAGCTGGCGTATCAGCCTAAGCTGAAAACAGGTGCTCCTGACCGTCGCATCCACCTGAGAAATCAGATGGAGCGACGAGTCAAGGAGCACCCCCAAGCTGCGCACAGTGTCCTTCACGGGAAGCGTGACCCCGTTCAGGACTGGTGGAACCACCTCCATTCCTGGACCGGGAGAACCTATCACGAGTACTTCCGTTTTCTCTGGATTCAGGCTGAGTCTGTTTTCCCTCATCCAGTCCATTACCGATTCCAGACAGGCCACGAGAGGAGCGACGCCATCCCTGGTCACTGCATCAGTCGGAGACATAGAGAAGACTATTTGGGTGTCATCAGCATACTGATAACACCGCGCCCCATGCCTCCGGATGATCTCTCCCAGCGGTTTCATGTAAATGTTAAAGAGCATGGGGGACAGAATGGCTCCTTGAGGAACCCCAGATGTAAGGGCCCTCTTATCGGAGCAAACGTCCCCCAGCTGCACCATCTGGAACCTCCCAGAGAGGTAGGACCGGAACCACTGGAGCGCAGTGCCCCCGATTCCCACCTCTGCCAGGCGTTCCAGAAGGATACCATGGTCGATGGTATCGAAAGCCGCTGAGATGTCCAAGAGCACCAACAGGGACACGCTACCCCTGTCGATGCCCAGACGGAGATCATCGACCAGGGCGACCATGGCAGTCTCAACCCCATAGCCCGCCCGAAAACCGGTTTGAAATGGATCTAGAAAATCCGTTTCGTCCAAGATCGATTGAAGTTGGAATGCAACCGCCCTCTCGATCACCTTCCCCAAAAATGGCAGCAGCGAGACTGGCCGATAATTATTATGAACCAGGGGGTCGAGGGAGGGCTTTTTCAATAAAGGTCTTACAATGGCCAATTTAAGATGGTCAGGAAATTGTCCCTCCCTCAGAGATGTATTAATAATTTGGCGTAACAGCAAGGTTACCGCCGATCCCCCCTGGGCCACTAGCCACGAGGGGCAGGGATCGAGAGAGCAGGTTGTCTTCCGGACACTTCTAAGGATCTTGTCCACATCCTCGGTACCGACAGACTCAAACTGATCCAGTACAACAGAGTCCACGGAAGCTCTAGACGCCTCTATTCTGGGTTCTGCTTCAATTCTGGCGTCCAGACCTTCGTTTATCCGAGAGATTTTATCCGCGAAGAAGTTGTTAAATTGGTCACAGCAGGCCTTGGTTGGTTCAAGGATCTGGTTCGGGGCAGGAGGGAGCTGAGTTAGCTCCCTCACTACCCTGAACAACTCTGCTGGACGCGACTCCGCGGACGCGACACGAGCAGCATAGAACGAATTCTTCGCTGCTTGTATCGCCTCTCCATAGTCCTCTAAAAGGAGGTCTAGGAGAGCCTTGTCGGATAAACGCTGGTGTTTCCGCCAGACGTGCTCTAGCCGTCGCAGAACCCGCTTCCTGGCCCGGAGATCTTCCGTGTACCAGGGCTTCTTTTTGGAAGCAGGCCTGAGAGGGCGCTTGGGAGCAATACTGTGTATAGCCCTAGAGAGATCTGTATCCCAGGGGTTAACTAGGGCATCAACAGTATCGCCGTCACTTCCAACCATATACCCCTCTAGGGCTTCTTGGAACCTCTCAGGTTCCATCAGCCTTCGAGGGTGGACCATTCTAATAGGTCCGCCACCCCCGGGGGGGATCTGGGTTGATGCCTTGATGCTTGCCTTTACCAGGAAATGATCCATCCATGACAGGGCGGAAATGTTAGTAATTTCCGCCCATGGATTTTCCATGTCCGTACAGAAAACCAAGTCGAGTGTATTCCCCGCAAAGTGCGATGGACCCCTGACAAGCTGGGACAGGCCCATGGCTGTCATGGTTTCCATGAATTCCCGAGCTGCACCAGATGGAATGTTGTTGGCCGCGAAGGGGATGTTGAAGTCTCCCAGGACTAACAGCCTGGGGGACTCCAACACCAGCTCCGAGACCAACTGTGTCAGCTCGTTAAGGGAGTCTGTTAGCGCACGGGGTGGCCAGTAGACCAACAGAATCCCTAGACTGTCTCTAGCCTTCAGGGTCAGGTAAATGCACTCGATATAGGTAGTCTGTCGAATCTGGTTCCTGTGTAGAGACAAGGTGTTTTTATGCACCAAGGCGACACCCCCCCCCCCGCCCACCTAACCTGCTTTGGTCCTTCACCGAGTACCCGGAAGGGAGGGCCTGGGCCCACACAGCATCCCCTTCAGGCCCAAGCCAGGTCTCGGTTATGCACGCCAGGTCACAGTTGTTATCTTCGATTAAGTCGTGTATAATGTGGGATTTATTTTTGATAGACCTGGCGTTGCACAGGAGCAGAGACAGGGTTTGTGGTATGGTTGGAGTGACTCTCAGGTCCCTTTGGTTAGGAGTAGGACAGGAAGGGGAGATAGATACTAAACATCGATCTCGCCTTCCCCTGTAACGCTGGTCCTTACTCCTACCGCCATATCTCCCCTTGCCCCACACTACTTGGATTGGAGCTCCATTCGTCTTAAGAGAAACATCTTCTGCTATCTCTGGTGACCCGCTCTCCATGTCTATATCTCCCTATGCTCCAAAATTGGTATGTCAGATGGTATAGGGGGATATCACTGGCTTAATATCCCCAGACCTCAAGAATATGCTCTCTTAGCCAGTGTTATTTCCCCGGGACTACTACGAATACTACCTAATTACAACATTATAAAAATTATAACAAATATGGAGGGTCAACAAGCCAATCCAATATACAATCCCCTTTGATGATCCCTCCCCCCAGAGGCCTGTACTACCCGCCATGGATACCAAAAACAATGCGGAAGTGTGCAGGCAGGTGCAGGCAGGCTCTCCCCGGTCCCGGTGGGCCGGCTTTAGAGGAATGCCGCTCCTTTTAACTTTAGAATATACTACAATACAGGTCTTCAAAGTTGTGACAGGTGAAATATTGAGGAAAAGAAAAGAATATCTTGCATTGACCAGATGATTGCTAAGGAAACATTACATTTTTATAAATGGGAATTTCCTGAAGGATTGCCATTTAAGTTCAAACAGGAAAATTAAAATAGACTCTATATATAAAGCCAAAGAGTTTATAAAGAAATATGAAAAGGAGTTTGAGAAAGACGATTACCCACAAACAAAGGAGGATGGATCTCCAGAAGATTATTTATGCCAAGATCAAGTTACCAAAGAACAGGAATCTGGGATGTCTGAAAGTGAAAGAGAGGTTAAAGGAGAAAGTTTGGTAATAACAAAATCCCAGAGACAAAAGAGGAGGCAAAGAAAGAGAGAAGAGTCTAGCTTAGTAGAATTAAATAACACACAGTCAGAGACAGAAAATGAGACTGAGGAAGAAGATGCACAATAGCATCAAATTACTCACTTAGCATGTGAAAGGGCTCAACTCTCCACAAAAGCATAAAAAGATCTAACACTGTTTAAGCAAGAAGAACTTCGATCTTAACTGTCTTCAAGATACCCATATTCGGAAAAAAGATATAAGAATTTTTTTAAAAAAAATCATAAATTAGGAACTGAGTTTATTGAAAAAGAAGGGTGTTGTACTCTATAGAAAAGATTATAGGAACCAAAAGAGCTCTTTTCTAACCCTTTCAGCTACTTTATTGGAGTAGAAATTAAATTACGGATATTCTTGTAGTGGGGGTTTATGCCCCAAAAGAAGGCAAGAGCAAATTTTACTCCAAACTATTAAATAAAATCTCAGATCTCCCTCATAGCAATATTATTATGATGGGAGACTGGAATGGGGTTCTGGACCCATCTTTGGATAGGAAAGCAATGGAAGGGGAAAGAACATGTCAGGAGAAGCTTCCTAAGAGTTTCTTTAATATGATGGAGACATTACAGCTTAAAGATGCTTGGAGGTATAAATAGGGATCAGCTAAGGATTATACCTTCTATTCAGGCTATCATCACTCTGGGTCCAGAATAGATATGTTTTTGGCATCACAATCCATTTGTACTAAAATAGAGAGAACTGAAATGCTACCAAAAATATTCTCTGATCATAACCTGGTTGAGATGGATCTAAAGAAAAGGGGGGGGGTGAGATTTCATATTGAGGCTGTATGACTCTCTTTTAAGAGATAAATGGATTTTGGAAAAAGCAAAGACTAATCTGAAGTTGTATTTTGAGGAAAACCTAAAAGAAGATATAAACATCAATATGAACTGGGATGCCAGTAAAGCTATAATGAGAGGCTTTTTCATCAAATGCAACTATGAACCTAAAAAACAAAGAATGGGGAAACTTATGAAATTACAAGAAGAGCTGAAACAAATTGAAGAACATCTCAAATGAAAACCTGGGAATAAAAACTTGATGTCACAGTTGAGGATAACACAAAAACAAGTCTCTTTATACTTACTAGAGGATCTCAAGAAAAAAAATGAAGTTTGTGAGATAAAAATATTTGGCACATTTGAATAAACCAAATAAATGGCTCACAGCAAGGCTGAGAAAAGAAAAAAGAAAAGAGCAATAACAAGAATACAAATAAAAAGAAAGACATATACTGATCAAAAAAGTATAAAAGATTATTTTTATAGGCATTTCAATGACCTCTACAAAGAAAACCAGGTGAGAAAGACTATACAGTGGACCTGCATCATATGTGGGTGCACCTTATGTGGCTTCCAGCATATGCTGAAAGCCATGCCGGAAAAAGTGGTGCCATAAGCCGGAAAATCATTCCTATCTTGATTAATGACAAGCCCTTCAAAGATTGGGAGAAGGTAATTACAACTTTTATGTGGTCTGGCAAAAAACCAAGAATCAAAATGATATCTTTACAAGATGACGTCTGTAGGGGAGGTTTGGGCCTACCTAATTTGAGGATTTATTTTCATGCATGTTTGGAATGGATAACAGAATGGTTAATTTTGAAAGAGAGAGAATTATTATACTTAGAAGGTGTCAACAACATCTATGACTGGTATGCCTATCTTTATTACGATAAGCTAAACATTAGTCAAGAGTTTAAAGACTAATTCATCAACAAGTCCCTGCTGAGAATATGGATTAAATATAATCCATTGCCTGTTAAGGTTTCACCAAACGAAGCTTTCCATAGAAACAATGAAATGTTAAACAATAAATGGTTAACATATCAAGATCTCCTAAAAAATAAGGAAGGAAAGCTGGTGTTTAAAACTATAGAGGACTTAGAAAAAGATGGTTTCAAATGTAGTTTATTTCTGCATAAACAACTAAAAGAAAGGTTCTTAGTTGACAATAAACTATACGGAATAACAAATGGTGTAACAGAAATGAAGGAAATACTAGAGGGAGGGAGGATCATCTCATCTCCAGAATTTATCAAGTACTTCTGAAATGGGAAACAGAAAAGGAACAAGTTAAAGATGTATTGATAAGATGGGCACAAGATGTAGGTAGTCCCATTCAGTACGAAGATAGGGAAAAGATGTGGTCCAAAAAAATTGAAGTATTATTTGAATTTTGATATGAGGGAAAAATTTACAAACTCCAATATGGCTGGTATCTAATACCTACCAGAATTTCTAAATTTAATAATAAGCGAAGTTATAGATGTTGGATGTGCATGGAGGAGAAAGGCACGTTTTTCCACATGTGGTGGGCTTGAAAAAAGTCCCAAAATTATTGGATTCAAATATATGAGGAAATTAAGAATCTTTAAAAAATTAAAGTTAAAAAAGACCCAAAACTATACCTCCTGAGCATGAGGGACAATGGATGGAAAAATAAATATGATAGAAGGTTATATTATATGACAACTGTGGCTAGGATGGTGTTTGCAAAAAAATTGAGATCTGAAGATCATCCATCAAAATTGGATTGGCTGTGGAAAACATTAGATTTGATAGAATTAGACAAACTGACCTGTCTACTCAGAGATAAGTCTTTGGAACAATTTAATGAAGAGTAGTTAACTATATTGGAGGAAATACAATCTATTTTGAAACCAAACATAGACATTTAAGTTTTTGATATTATAGATATCAATATGTAATGTGTAAACTAATTATATCTATGACACATTGTACTGTTTAGCTACCTCTCCCTAAACTTGTATGTAGGAAGGAAGTATGTAGCCACCATTACCATCTTATACTCCAGGGCTTAAAATGGATAAGATATAGGAAGATTAGTTAACAGTCAGAGCTTTATACAGTCATTATAGTGAGAGTGATAAGTAAGGAAATAAGTTATCAACAATGATGATCTGTGAAATCACAAAGCCAGAATATATAGTAGTTATATGTAATAGCTAAGGAACTTGGAAGTTATATTTTATTAGGATGAATGTTCACATGTCAATATCTGTTCTTTTTTTTTCTCCATCTTTTTTTTTTCTTTTGTATTGGTATGTAAGTAATGTGATGATATGTACTGGTATTTGTGTCTGTTTAATCCAATGTATATATGTTTTGTAAATATTTTACCAAATAAAGTTTAAGAAAAGAAAGAAAGAAAGAAAGAAAGAAAGAAAGAAAGCATCTCACTCTGCTCTGGATAATGCTGTCACTCAGTGTTAAGAGGGTACATCTGAACTGTAGACATAATGCAGTTTGACACCACTTTAAGTGCTATAGCTCCATTCTATGGAATCCCAGGATGTGTAGTTTTTACAAAGTCTTTAGTCTTCTCTGCCAAAGAGTGCTGGTGCCCCAATCCCAGGATTCTGTAGGATAGAGTCATGGCAGTTACAGTGGTATCAAACCGCATTATTTCTACAGTGCAGATGCATCCTGAGAGTGAGATAATTTCAACAACTGAATTCCAGCCTAATTATGTGAGCTGCTAAATGACAACAAAACTGTACAGATGCCAACATATGATGAAAATTCAGTACAATCATTGGAAAACATGCTGAATACCAACCTGCAACTTGATCTTTTCCCTCTCTTGTTTTCCCTCTTTTGTTAATAGTTAATTTCCATTCCAACCTCTATCATAAGATCTCTGAGCAGGTACAATTTAAACAATTTGAAAAAATTCCAATTAAAACCAATAAAACCATCTCAATAGGATAAAAGCATATTAAATAGATCACCAATGTAAAACAAAAGAAAATGCTACAACTAAGTTGTGACTAAGTAGCCCATGTAGAATTCTGGTTGATATTGTGTGGGGGCCATGCAGTAATACATTTTATAAATATATGATAACTTTTTATTGTTGAAAATTCTCTTCATTTACATTCAGAAAATAAAGTGGAATGATGTGGGAGAGAAGTATCAGCTCAGTGTTATCTTACTATCATGTGCAACAAAAACTTTTTATATGTATGCCCTTTCATCCACAGAGTAATATAGTCTATTTCTAGGTGTTTCTGAAAGAGCAAAGAAGAAAACTTTGTACAAAGAGCATCTGTGGAGTGAAAACAAATAGACACCTGGAAACTTATTTGGTGGAGTGAATTCATTTTGTGAATAACATGCCTGAAGCCTGGCAAAAAATGAAGTGCTGTGTACTGAGAAATGTGGATGTTATTACTTCAAGATCTCTAACTCCACAGGAACTGTTTGGCTGTTATCAAAAGCTGTCTGAAGAGCAACATTAGCATTGATTACACCAGTAGCTCTGAGCCTCTGTTCTCCCTTTTGGGATAGGGAGGAAAAGCCTTTTTACAGTGTCCACCTCAACAGGCCATGTACGAACCAAAAGTGAACATTGGGAACCATGGGTAAAGTGATTGCCAATAATGTTAACTTTTCATTTTAACGTACTGCTTAAACCCACCCAAGCATTTTGTCCCTGGTGGGAAGAGAATGATGCTGGATCTTCACAAGAGCAATAATCAAGTTTCACATCACTTTAATGGCTATGGTTCCACAATATGGAAATCTGGGAAATGTAGTTTGTTGCAGCACCAGAACAGAGTTTCCCAGAATTCCCAGAATTCTGAATTCACAACACTTCCCAGAATTCTATAGGACAGAGCCATGGCTGTTAAAGTGGTGTCAAACTGGATTATTGCTGTCATGTGGATCCAGTCTCAGTCTGCAGTCTACTTAATGACTCAGCCAAGGTATGGAAAATCTTGAACTATTTCAAATAGTTCATCTACTTTAAAGTTAGCTAAATTATCTGGAATCATTATTTTTGTTTTCTTAACATTCAGCTATAAACCTACCTTTGCACTTTCATCCTTGATTTTCTTCAGTAATGATTCCAAATCTTTGCTAATTTTTTTTTTTAACAGTATGGTGTCACAAAACACAAAAACTAGATAAACTACATAATTGAAAGAAGAAGATGGAGAAACTCTATCCTTGTGGCCAAAACCAGACCAGGAGCTGATTGTGGCACAGACCACTAACTGCTCATAACAAAAATTAGAGTTAAGCTGAAGAAGAAAGCAAAAACTATCATTATACCAAAATATGAAATGAATAACGTTTCAGATGAATTCAAGGACAATGTAAGAAGCAGATTTGAACTATTGAGTATAATCAACCGGGAACCTGAAGAACTGTGGACAGAAGGCAAAGACATAATTAAGAACGAATGCGAGAAAATACTCTCTCTGGCTTTTCTTCACTAACAAAGATTCAGGAAGGACTCATCCCACGCTTTCTACAAGCACGCTGATGACTGAAAAGGCCGATCTGAGATAAAGAAGTCTGGTTACAGAAAGCACAGCAGAAAGTCTCCAAGTTGAGGTTCTTTCTGCTTTGTCGTTTCTCTTTGAGACTCGTTCAGCATAAGTTCTTGAAAGAGGCTGCAGCACTGTGGATAGTGCGTCTCCAGGCCTCCCGATGAGAGGCCAGGGCAGACCATTGTTGGTGATCAATTTGGCCGAGCTTGAGATGTTGTTTCAGGGAATCCTTGTATCTCTTCTTTGGGGCACCCCCCCTTACGCTGATCCATGGCAAGTTCACCATAGAGTACTGTTTTTGGAGGCAGTGGTCCTCCATCCTAGAAATGTGCCCTGCCCAGCGCAGCTGCTTTTTCAATAGCATGGCCTCAATGCTGGTGTTCCCTGCTTGCTCCAGGACAGCAATATTCATCACATAGTCAGTCCAGTGTATGTTTAGGATTGTGCACAGACAGCACTGATGAAAGCGTTCAAGGAGTCATAGATGTTGGCGATAGGTGACCCATATTTCAAACCCATACAGAAGAATGGACAGTACAATGGCTCTGTACACGCTGATTTTTGTGCTTCGCCTCAGGTGTTTGTTACTCCAGATTCTTTTGTGAAGCCTTCTGAGTGCACTATATGCCTTTGCTAATCTGTGATCGATCTCTTTATCAATCTTGGCGTCTGAGGAGATGATACTTCCCAGGTAGGTGAACTGCTGGATGGACTTAAGCACAGATTTGCCTATGGTGACATGGGGATGATAGTGCTCTTCCTGTGGTGCAGGCTGATAGAGAACTTCCGTTTTCTTCAGGCTGACTTCCAGCCCAAACAGCTCTGCAGCTGTTGCAAAGGAGGATGTTAGGCGCTGCAGAGCTGCTTCTGTAAGGGCAACAAGGGCAGCGTTGTCAGCGAAAAGCAGCTCACGGACTAGATAGTTTAGAGTCTTCATGCGAGCCCTCAGACTGCTTAAGTTAAACAAGCTACCATCAGTATGGTAATGTATATAGATGCCGTCTTCTTCTTCGAGATCTGCCATAGCCCTTTGGAGCATCATGCTGAAGAAGATTGTAAAGAGAGTGGGAGTGATGACACAACCTTGTTTAACTCCATTAATTATTAGAAAGGGCTCTGAGAGAGCATGACCATATCTGACTTGACCCTGCTGGCCTTCATGTAGCAAGATAATCATTTTGAGGAATTTGGGGGGACATCCTAGTTGTTCCAGGATCTGCCACAGACCTTTTCTATTCACAGTGTCGAAGGCTTTGGTAAGGTCGACAAATGTTACATAGAGTCCTTTGTTCTGCTCTTTACATTTCTCTTGCAGTTGTCTAAGAGTAAATACCATATCTGTAGTGCTCCTATTAGTTCTGAAGCCGCATTGGCTTTCAGGGAGAAGTTCTTCTGCAATAGCAGGGACTAATCTGTTCAGGAGTATCCTTGCAAGGATTTTTCCAGCAATGGAAAGCAGTGTTATACCTCAATAGTTTGAGCAATCAGATTTTGCTCCTTTTTTCTTATACAGGGTGATGATAACTGCATCTTGGAGATCTGATGGCAGTTCACCTTTTCCCCAGCAACTCACAAGTAGCTCGTGGAATTTAGCATGGAGTACATGATCTCTGTGTTTCCAGGCTTCAGGTGGGATTCCATCAATCCCGGCTGCCTTGCCGTTTTTCATCTGCTGTATGGCCTTAATAGTTTCTTCCAAAGTGGGAGCCACGTCCAGTTCATTTTTCATCAGTTGTTGTACCATATGTTGGATAGTTGAGCCTTGGACTACTTGGTTGGCACTGAAGAGACTTTGGAAATGTTCAGCCAAAAAGAAAGATAAGAAACAATGGATGACAGATGAAACACTTCATGCAATAAAAGAAGGAAGAAAAGCAAAAGCAATGGGAGATAGGAACAAAGCCAGAAGAATGAACACAAGTGTCCAACGTCTGACACACAAGGATAAGGAAAAAAAACTACAATGACCAATACAGAGTAAGAGAAGACAACAAAAAGGGAAGAATGAGAGACTTCTATCAAAAAATCAAAATGGAGAAAAAAGAATATAATAGAGGAACAAGAAGAAATTTTAAAAAATACTGGAGGCAATACAAAGAAGAGTAATACAAAAGAGTAGAGAGAATGAATGATATTTTGGATGAGGAGCCATATGAAGTTGAACCCCAAATTCTAAGAAGTGAAGTGGAATCTGCAATAAAGGAAATGGGAAAAAATAAATCACCAGGAACTGCTACAGTGCCTACAGACAGATGCAAGTTTAGTGCTAACTGAAATATGCCAACAAATATGGAAAACAAAGTGGTGGCCAACAGACTAGAAACACTCGATATACCTAACAATCAACAAGAAAGGAGATATAAAAGACTGCAGAAATTACAGGACAAGAGCACTAATCTCACATACAAGCAAAATAATGCTCAAAGTTCTACAGCATAGACTCCAATCATACATGGAGAGAGAAATTCCAGAGGTCCAAGTAGGGTTCAGAAAAGTAAGGGGCACTGGGGATCACATTGCAAATATATGATGGCTAATGGAGTGCACCAAAGAATTCCAAAAAGAAGCAACATGTGTTTCATAGACTACAGCAAAGCATTTGATTGTATAGATCATGAAAAACTATGACATGCACTCAAAGATATGGGCATGCCACTACATTTGATAGTCCTGATGAGGAATCTGTACCAAGGACAAGAGGCCATTGTCAGAAGAGAATTTGGGGAAACAGAGTGGTTCCCGTTAGGAAAAGGGGTCAGGCAAAGCTGCATCCTATTACCTTACTTGTTTAACTTATATGTGGAAAACATAATAAGAAAAGCAGAATTAGAAACAGAAAAAGGAAGTGTTAAGATAGGAGGAAGCAACATTAACAACCTAAGATATGTGGACAACACCATAATATTAGTAGAAGACATTCAGGAATTGGAACAGTTAAGGAAGATCAAAGATGAAAGTGAAAGGGCAGATCTGATTATGATCATAAAGAAAAGAAAAATAATAACCACAGAAGAAATACACAAACTCAATCTACACAATGGAGAAATTGAAATAGTTAAATTCCTATATCTAGGATCAAACATTAACCAGAATGGAGACTGCAGTCAAAAAATAAGAAGAAGACTAGGAATGGGAAGGGTAGCTATGAAAGAACTAGGAAAGATACTGAAAAGCAAAGACATACAACTGAGCACTAAAGTCAGAATCGTTCAGGCCATTGTATTCCCAATTACCATGTATGGATGTGAGAGGTGGACAGTGAATGAAGCAGACAGAAAGAAAATAAACTCATTTGAAATGTGGTTCTAGAGAAGAGTACTTAGGATACCATGGACAGCCAAGAAAACAAACAAATGGGTTCTTGAACAGATCAGATGAGAGTTCTCCTTGGAAACAAAGATGATCTAGTTGAGACTATTGTACTTTGGCCACATAATGAGAAGGCATGGATCACTAGAACAAACAATAATGCTAGGAAAGATAGAGGGTAGAAGAAAAAGAGGAAGACTTCAAACTAGATGGATAGACTCGATCAGGGAGGTTGTGGGCGAGGGTTTGCAGGATCTGGGCAAGGCAGTGGAAGATAGGGATTCTTGGAGATATCTCATTCACAGGGTCATCATGAGCTGGAACCTACTTGAGGGCAGCTAACAACAACAACAAAGCGTGTCATCGGCATATCTTAAATTGTACTGGTCAAAGACCGAATAAATTTTATTACATTACATATCTGAAATTGCTGATAGTCCTTCCTTCAATTTTCACACCCCTTTCCTGCAAGTCCAATCCTGCTTTATGTATGATATGGTCAGTGTACAAGTTAAACAGATAGGGTGATAAAATGCAACTTCACCTGACCTCCTTGACACTTGGAAAAGACAGTATTACTGTATATACTCATGTATAAGTCTAGAAATTTTAGTCAAAAAATTAACCCCAAAAATCTAGGTTGACTTATGCATGGAACATTGTAAATACTATACTTTAACTCTGATTAAAAAGGGAACCATCCCCTTTTGAAAGGCAAGATTCCAATCTGCCTTGGAAGCACAGACCTCCCTCTACTCTCTTCCATCCAGCCTTTAGTGTGAGCCAAAACAGTTATGCCTGCCATAATTTTGTAGGTTCTTTGCTTTATTTTCCTTTGTTTCATCATTTAGATCCTTTGTTGCATGTCCCTAAATTTATCCTCGACTTATCCAAGGGTCATAACAAAATCCATAATTTTGTCCCCAAAACCTGCCCTTGACTTATACATGAGGTCACCTTATAGTTGAGTATATACGGTATATATTCTGTCCTGGCTAGTTTCCTGTCCTGAGTACATGTTATGCATCAGGGCTGCTTTGAGAGTAAGCCCTATACTTTCTCAAAGATTCTGTCAAGGTGATTCCTATTATAACCTTTATTTGCATTCTTCCAAATGGTACTAAATTCTACCACAATCCATTAAATATTGATAGCACTGTTTCTTGTAAAACCACTTGGGAATATTTAATTTTATCTACTGTCTGACACTGTTCTCTGGTGGCATCAAAGCAGCAAACTTTTTTACCGTTAAAATGTTAATTAGATTTTTATAACCATTTTTTATCATTCTGCTCACCTACTTTGCTACAAACACATTTATTTACAATTTCATATTGCTTCTATTAATACTGTGTGGTATTCTACCTTGCTTCTTCATTGTTTGTGTAATAGCAAACTAAAGAAATATACTGAAGACTAGTAAAGCCAACCAATTAACAATTTGTTTTTATTGATTAATAATCTGACTTCTAAACAAAATTGAATGATAGATAAAAATTACATATGTACACATTAATAAAATGGCAATATAGGGGCCTTTCATAGACAACCTATAAACTAATAAACTGAAGCTATCGAATATTGTGAGACAGTGTATCATTATCAATTTTTTTTAATTTCAAGTTACATTAACATTAAAAGGACAAGAAAATAAACACATATTTTATTAAAAGTCAGAGGGAGGGAAAAGAACAAATGGGATGGAATATGTTGTATCCTTAATGGAAAATAAAGTACCTGTTACTCTGTGTGGAGATAAGAGGGGGATGAATTCATTTAAATACATATGGCTTTCTTCTTTCTTTCCCACCCACAGCTCCACCCCCACAGCAGGATAAGATGCAAATGTGATTTGTGATAAAACAACAGCCATAAGTATATTATTTTGTAATAAAAATGCTTCTTTTTTCATGGCATCCAGAGCAGGAGGATAAACAAAGCATCAAGAGCAGGAGGGTAAAATATAAAATATACAGATATATGCTGCTTAACATTTACATGAAGCCACTGGGTGAGATCATCCAGAGACATGTGGCATGGTGTTATTCAAACACTGATGACACCCAAATATGGTTCTCTATGCCTCCAACTGCTGCAGTGACTAAGAATGGCATCTCTCACCTGAATGCCTGTCTTGGGTCAGTAATGGGCTGGATGAGGGAAAACAAACTCAAGCTGAATCCAGAAAAAACTGAGGAACTCACAATAGGAACCCCAATTCTGGGGAAAGAAATTTGCCAACCAGTCCTGGATGGGGTCATACTTCTCCTAAAGGAAAAAGTTTGCAACTTGGGAATACTCCTACAGTTGTCACTTCAAGTAGATGCGATGGCCAGGAGTGCTTGCTATCAACTTCAATTGATACGTCTGCTGCAACCCTACCTGGACCAAAGGGACCTTGAAGCAGTGGTACATGCACTGGTAACCTCTTGTCTTGATTTCTGTGATGTGTTCTACATGGGGCTACCCTTGTACCAAGTTTGGAAAGTTCAGCTGGTCCAAAATATGGCAGCCAGATTGGTCACCAGTACATCTAGATTTGACCACATAACAGCTGTTTTAAAATCTCTCCACAGGCTGCTGATCAGCTTCTGGGTGCAGTACAAGGTGTTGGTTATTACCTTTAAAGCCCTACATGGCTTGGGCATGAGTTACTTGTGGGAACGCCTCTCCTCCTACATAATACGCCCCGCATTCTCAGAATATCTGGGAAGAATTTATTAGAACTGCAAATGACCAGATTAGCAATGATTTCCCAAAGAACGTTTAACTCCATCGCTCTAAAGTTATGGAACAACCTGCCGGAAGAGATCCATCTTATTACCACCTTAGACACTTTTAAGAAGGCAGTCAAGATGGATCTCTTCCGGCGGGCCTATACATCTGAAACTGTATAAGATAGCCATCCACCTCATTGCTCCACTCTTTTGACCATTTTTATTGAGTAATCCAAACTGTTATTTACTGTTGTATTATGATAGACCTAGATCTTTAATTTGAGATTATTATTGTTGTCTGCATGGTTGTAATCCCACCTTGATCCACAGGGAAAGGCAGGAAAATATAAATCAATATTATTATTATTATTATTATTATTATTATTATTATTAAGTGAAATACTAATCATAGGATACCTGCTGGTGTATTGGGGAAAAGTTATTCTATGGAATAGAATCCAAAATCCAGAGGTCTACACCATCCAATTTCCATCTCCTAGGCATCTTTGCCTGCTCTCATATTGGGCAACCTGAAGTGTCAGTCCCAGACATTTTATGGGCTGTCTTGTTGAGGTGCACTCTTAATGTTTCAGAGTTAGAGAGTCATAAAACATTTTAAGGATAACAGTTGTTTTCAGTGACTTTTTTGGTCTTCAATTGTTTTTTTTTAGGTGTAAAAATTGGAGGGGGGGAATCCCCCCAAGTCATATGGAGCCCATGAGCTGCATGATTCCCATTCCTTCACTAAACTGAACTGCTCACCTCACTTGTAGTGGAGGTTAAATGTGTCCCATTAACAGTAATGGAAGTTCAGCTGCCAAGTCCAGTAAGGTCCTGTACATGGAAGATGGGCACCATCATGTTATTTGCCTGAGGCAGCAAACTGTTTTACACATTTATGTTCCTCTCAGTCTCAGTTCAAGATTTGAACTACAGCTTATTTTCCAACATAGATAACTAAAGCCCAACAGTCTCTTTATTTTTAGAAAAACATTGCTTCAAGAGGGGAGAACCGGGAATAGAGGAACAGCAGGTGAATTGGAAATGGGTGAAGTGGCTTCATCCTTTTCACATCTCAATTTTACTGTCCTTCACAAAGCAACCTTTCCTGAAACAAACCAGAAAGTAGATTTTTTTTCCTTAATGTTCAAGCCAGAGGCCTTTGTATGTAATGTGTAATGAGGCTGTCAGAAGACAACACAATCTTTTTGTACCTGCATTTTCTGCCTGGTGGCAGAAATGAATTAATTTTTAATTATTCAGACTGCATACTGTAAGAGAGAGAAACTGTTTATTCCTCTACCTTGCCAGGGAAAAAACACTGGGGGCTGTACTGTAATCAAAATAGTTAATAATGATGGTAATAGTAACTATAAGCAGATACCGTACCCAAAGGCAGCAGCATGATCAAAGGAGATCTACAGTAAAAATCTTGTTCCTTCCTTAAAAAGACTATCTTTTACTGTTCCATTATTTTCATATTTTATGATACTGCGGCAAAACAAAACAAAAACCTGTTCACCTCCATTTATTCAGTACTGCATCTTGCAAATGACAGTAAAGGCTCACTCCCCACCCCCCAAACTACATAAAAGCATTCAGTTCTAGCCATGGAATGTTATTATTGACACAGCAATAACATTAAATGCACCTTTAGCAAAAACTGGAATCTCATTTGCATGAAGCCTATCTTGATAATAAACTTCTGGCTGTGATATGAGAGAGAGAGAGAGAGAGAGAGAGAGAGAGAGAGAGAAATTCTTCTAAGGCTCATTTACCCTTGGTCTGATGGAACAGTTTTGCAGCATAGTTTCCAATAGGCTTGGAATACAAATGTAAACCTAGGGAATAAAAAGAGGTATACCCTGGATAAAATATTTCCCTCTGAATAACTGTAATATGTGAAGAGTAAGTCTATCCTGTTTATACTCTTACACTAAGCTGGCAACTGTTATGCCAGCATTATGTTCTTGCACATTCCCATCAGCAATGGAGAAAATGAACAAAACCATTTGCAGTGGGGAAATAATGTCAAAACACTTTTTGCTGGTCTTTGCAGCAAACACTGGTAGTCACTGGCAGCTAGCAGACTGTGGTCTGGAGTATCTTTTGCTCAAGAATTGAACTTGGGTAAATTTCACATCAAAATACAGCAAAAATATTTGTAGAGGTTTAAAAGATGGGTGACTTGGGAGATACAGGTTCAGTTTCCAACTGAGCTATAAAACTCACTGGGTTACTTCAAGCCAATACTTTGAGCAAATTAGGCTCTCTTATCCTGGAATACTCCTGATCTGGCAACTCTAGCTATAGTGACTTGCCAAGGTGACCCAGAAAGTTTCCAGACTGATTTGAACCCACGTTCCTCTGACCTCACTACTCAATACAAAGGCTGGCATCTCAGTGGTGAACTATGATGCTGTAACTTGGATTTACAAAATAAGAACTCTTTCTTTTCTTTTCTTTTTAAGTTGTTGCAAAGGCTGGAATTCTGTTTTGACCATGCAAAACAAAAAATCACCAAACCCCATCTTGTAAGCACCACAGTCCCCTGCCCTCCACAACATGGCCATTTCCATGTTATCAGACAATCAAGAATCAGTGGGAGACAGCCAGGTATTTTCCAATAGCTGGACATGCTGCAGTGAATTCCTCTGCAAGAATGTTCACAGGGTCCACAGAGGTTCATGCTGATGCCTGTTGCAGTGTGACCAACTATAGAAATATAGCTAGACATTTTCCCACTGATCCCCTCTTTCCCTGTGGCTCTTCAACAACAAGGAAATGGCAATGTTGGTAGGGCTACACTGCTTAGAAAGTAGAATCATAGAATCATAGAATCATAGAATCGTAGAGTTGGAAGAGACCACTAGGGCCAACCAGTCCAACCCCCTGCTATGCAGGAAATCCAAATCAAAGCACCCCTGACAGATGGCCATCCAGCCTCTGTTTAAAGACCTCCAAGGAAGGAGACTCTATCACCTTCCGAGGAAGTGCGTTCCACTGTCGAACAGCCCTTACTGTCAGGAAGTTCTTCCTAATGTTCAGGTGGAATCTCTTTTCCTGTATCTTGCATCCATTGTTCCGGGTCCTGTTCTCTGGAGCAGCAGAAAACAAGCTTGCTCCCTCCTCAATATGACATCCTTTCAAATATTTAAACAGGGCTATCATATCACCTCTTAACCTTCTTTTCTCCAGGCTAAACATCCCCAGCTCCCTAAGTCGTTCCTCATAGGGCATGGTTTCCAGACCCTTCACCATTTTTGTCGCCCTCCTTTGGACACACTCCAGTTTCTCAATGTCCTTTCTGAATTGTGGTGCCCAGAACTGGACACAATATTCTAGGTGGGGCCTGACCAAAGCAGAATACAGTGGCACTATTACTTCTCTTGATCTAGACACTATACTTCTATTAATGCAGCCCAAAATAGCATTGGCCTTTTTAGCTGCCGCATCACACTGTTGACTCATGTTCAACTTGTGGTCTACTTGGACTCCTAGATCCCTTTCACACGTAGTTTCATTCAGCCAGGTGTCACCCATCCTATATCTGTGCATTTTATTTTTCCGCCCTAAGTGCAATACCTTACATTTCTCTGTATTGAATTTCATTTTGTTAGCTTTGGCCCAGCTTTCTAGTCTATTCAGGTCATTTTGAATCTTGATCCTGTCCTCTGGGGTATTAGCTATTCCCCCTAATTTGGTGTCATCTGCAAATTTGATAAGTATGCTCCCAATTCTGTCATCCAGGTCATTGATAAAGATGTTGAATAGCACTGGGCCGAGGACAGAGCCCTGTGGGACCCCACTGGTCACTTCTCTCCAGGATGAAAAGGAGCCATTGTTGAGCACCCTTTGGGTTCGGCCATTCAACCAATTACAGATCCATTTAACAGTTCCTTTGTCTAGCCCACATTTTACAAGCTTGTTTGCAAGAATGTCATGGGAAACCTTGTCAAAGGCCTTACTGAAATCAAGATATACTATATCCACAGCATTCCCTTCATCTACCAAGCTGGTAATTTTATCAAAGAAAGAGATTAGATTTGTCTGGCATGACTTGTTTCTCTGAAACCCATGTTGAGTTTTTGTGATTATGGCATTGCCATCTAGATGTTCACAGACTCTCTGTTTAATGATCTGCTCCAGAATCTTTCCTAGAACTGATGTCAGACTAACTGGACGATAATTGTTGGGATCCTCTTTTTTCCCCTTTTTGAAGATGGGGACAACGTTTGCCCTTCGCCAGTCTGCTGGGATCTCTCCTGTTCTCCAGGAGTTTTCAAATATGATTGCCAATGGCTCTGATATTACTTTTGCCAGTTCTTTTAAAACCCTTGGATGGAGTTCATCTGGTCCCGGAGACTTAAATTCATTTAGATTAACAAGGTGTTCCTCTACTATCTCTTTACTTATTCTGTGCTGAAATTCCCCTATTCTGTTCTCTGCTCCATTATCCTCAGGTTGAGCACCCTTTGCCTTTTCTGAGAAGACTGAGGCAAAGAAGGTGTTGAGTAATTCTGCCTTTTCTCTATCTCCTGTTAGCATTTTGCCATCTTCTCCACGCAGTGGCCCTACCGTTTCCTTCTTCTTCCTCTTGCTGCGGACATATCCAAAAAAGCCCTTTTTATTGTTCTTAACCTCTCTAGCAAGCCTGAGTTCATTCTGCGCTTTAGCTTTTCTGACTTTACCCCTACACATGCCTGCTATTTCTTTGAATTCCTTTTTCGTGATTTCCCCCTTTTTCCATTTCATATACATGTTCCGTTTCAAACTTAGCTTGGTTGAAAGTTCCTTAGTCATCCATCCTGGTTTCTTGAGACACCTCCCGTTTTTCTTTCTCACTGGAACTGTTTGAAATTGTGCCTTCAGTATCTCCCTTTTGAGAAAGTCCCATCCGTCCTGAACTCCTTTATCTTTTAGTATTTCTGACCATGGAATCGCCCTCAATACTTCTCTAAGTTTACTGAAATCCGCTCTCCTAAAGTCTAGGATGCGTGTCTGACTCTGCCTGGCTTCTCCTTTCCACTGTATTATAAACTCCAGGAGAACATGGTCACTTCCACCTAATGATCCCACCACTTGCACCCCATTAACCAAGTCCTCCTTGTTGGTTAGGATCAGATCTAAAATAGCTGACCCCCTTGTTGCCTCTTCCACCTTTTGGACCATGAAATTGTCTTCCAGGCAAGTGAGGAATTTGCTAGACCTTGAGGATTTTGCTGAGTTTGACTTCCAGCAAATATCAGGATAGTTGAAGTCGCCTATCACTACTACATCTCTCTTTTCTGACTGTGTGGTCATCTGTTCTAGAAAGATATCATCCAATTCCTCAGTCTGACTTGGGGGTCTGTAGTAGACTCCCACCGTAACACCCTTGTTGTTTCCCTCCCCTTTGATTCTTATCCAGATGCTCTCCACCTGGCTTCCATGATTGATGTCCAGGATCTCTTCACTGGTGTAAATATCTCTGACATATAGTGCTATTCCTCCTCCTTTCCTGTTTGGCCTATTTCTCTTAATAAGGTTATACCCCTCTATTTCCACATTCCAATCATGAGACTCATCCCACCAGGTTTCAGTGATGCCTATTATATCATATTTGCCTTGTTGTACTAGGAGTTCGAGTTCATCTTGCTTATTTCCCATGCTCTGTGCATTAGTGTAGAGACATCGCAGACCATGGTTCCCTTTTACTTGCTGCCTGTGCAAGTTTTTTTGCCTCCCACTGTTGGGTCCTTGCACTGTTTGCCTTGTTTCCTCTATGTCAGTTTGACTATTTACGCCATCCCTTTTGCGTTCCTTAATATTGTCTCCCTTCCCCTCGGAACTCAGTTTAAAGCTCTCCTGATCAAGTTCTTGAGACTGTTGGCAAAAACATTTCTTCCAACTGGCGTGAGATGCAACCCGTCTGTTGCAAGAAGTCCCTCCTCATGGAACCGCAGCCCATGATCCAAGAATCCAAATCCTTCTCGGCGGCACCATCTGCGAAGCCAGTTGTTCACCTCTGCTATTTTCCTCTCCCTTCCTGGACCATGCCCTTCAACTGGCAGAAGAGACGAGATGACAACCTGTACATCCATTCCTTTCAGCTTCCTACCAAGCGCCTCGTAATCCCTTTGGATGTTCTGAATGCTGTGTCTTGCAGTATCATTAGTTCCCACGTGGACCAAAAGGAAGGGGTATTGGTCAGTAGGCTTGACCAGTCTTGTCAGCCTCTCTGTCACATCCCGGATCTTTGCACCTGGAAGACAGCACACCTCTCGAGACATCTTGTCAGGCCTACAAATCACTGCTTCTGTACCCCTCAGCAAGGAGTCCTCCACTACGACCACACGCCTCCTCCGAGGCTTAGCAGCGACTGTTCCCTCGGGTGGGACTCTCAGGCTCCCTTGCTCTGTCCCTGAAGTCTGTCCATGCTGCTCTTCTTCATCCTCCTTGATAAGGGAAAGAGCTTCGAATCGATTCTCTAGCTGCAAGCTCCCCAAACAATTCCTTCTTGGTTTACTACTCTTTGTGACATTCCTCCAGCTGTCTGCCTCCTCTGTTTGGCAAGTGACCTCTTCCACCCTAGCATCTTCCTCTGCATGGTACTCATCCAAGATGGTTAGTTCTATTGTGTCCAAGAAATCCTCTTGTTCCCTAATCTGCTGAAGTGTAGCTACTCTGGACTCCAGCTGCTGCACTTTCTCCTCCAAGAGTGCTACCAACTTGCACTTGGCGCATGTGAAGTTCTCCACTACTGTAGGCAAGAAGAGAAACATCCCACAAGAGTTGCAGGTGACTGTGGCAGATCCCTCGTTGTCCATACTGCAAAGTCTTTAGTAATAAATATAACAGTCAATCTACTGGGAATACTTCTTTAAAGGTAAGTACTGGCTGCTATCTTACACTTAAAGGGAAGGTTCTGTTTCAATATCTGATTCTAACCTAATGCCACTTGAGCAGAGTTGTTCAGTTAAAGAAAACTAAAATTCTGGAAGGTGGTATATAAAGCTAGTCTGCTAGCTCCGCCCCCTTGTGACTCACAGATGTGACTCACAGAAGCTCCTCCCCTTCAGCAAAAAGCACACGGTCTCAAGCACACGGTCCCAAAATGGCTGCAAGCAGCTCCTCTCCTTCTCCTCTCTCTGGCCGGACTGTTCTGGAAGGCTCTGGAAGGTGGTATATAAAGCTAGTCTGCTAGCTCTGCCCCCTTGTGACTCACAGATGTGACTCACAGAAGCTCCTCCCCTTCAGCAACGAGGACACGGTCTCAAGCACACGGTCCCAAAATGGGTTTGGGTGTAGATTTATCTACAAGGTGTAACTACATGATACACATATGTCTCCTTATACAGGATCTCAATCAGCATGATCCCCTTTTTCATCCTATGACCAGAGCTACTGTGGCATGTCTCCTGCTCTTAGGTAGGAGTCAACTTAAGGGCATCCAACAGCATCATGTGAGTGAGATTCTAAAATAAGAACAGAGAAGAAATAAATGAAAGTAAGAATTCCAATCTAACATGTTTTTAAAACTATCCTCACTTGGGAATGACTGTTCAAAATGCAAATATTTTCTATCTCAAAACAGTGGAAAAATTTTATTTGCTTTAAGTGTTCATTTGCTTAAAGTTCATTTGCTTGAACTACACATTTTATGGTGTAGTTGCCATACCCATCTGGTTTAACCTACATATTAGCAACAGATATTTTATTTACCTTGGTATAATTCCAAACAAAATGGAACTGGGACTCACTTGAATGGAATTTATCCCAGTTTTTGGGAAGGAGGATAGAATGCCCTTGGTCTGTGCTGGGTCTTGCTACCTGTTCTCTGATAGTTCTCACAAAGCACATCAGATGCAATACAATATAGCAGCTTTTATTTTATTTTATTTTTATCCCGCCTTTCTCCCAAAGTGGGACCCAAGGTGGCTAACATATACCAAACACACAATTAAAATTGTACAATTAAAATAATAAAAATATAAAATTACAAATACAAAATTTAAAATATACAGTGTTAAAATAATCTACACCAACCCCTCCATCCCCTGATAAAACCAGCCCTGCATAATTTTAAAAAGCTTGCTGGAATAAAAAATGTCTTTACTTGCTGGCAAAAAGCCAACAGAGAAGGAAGCAGCCTAGCCTCCCATGGAAGGGAGTTACACAGGGTGGGAGTAGCCACTGAGACAATTTTCTCTTGTGTCCTCACCAGGTGAGACTGGGATGGTAGTGGAACCGAGAGAAAGCCTTCTCCTGAGGATCTTAGGGCTCTAGGTGGTTCGTATACGGAGATATGATCTTTCAAATAGTCTGGACCTAAGCTGTGTAGGGCTTTATAGGTCATGACCAGCAGTTTGGATTGTGCTTGGAAACAAAGCCAGTGAAGCTGTTTCAATACAAGAATTATACACTCCCTGTAGCTGCAATATTTTAGACACACTGATGTTTCCGAACAGTTTTCAAAGGCAGCCCCATGTAGAGTGTGTTACACTAGTCCAAATGGGATGTAACCAAAGCACGTGTTACTGTAGCCAGATCTGACGTGTCAAGGAACAGGCGCAGCTGGCGCACAAGTTTTAATTGTGCAAATGTACTCCTGGCCACTGCTGAGACTTGGACATTCAGGCTCAGACTGGAGTCCAGGAGCACACCCAAGCTGTGAGTTTGAGATTTCAGGGGTAGGGTAACCCCATCCAGCTCAGGCATAGCCCCAGTTCCCTGATCTACCTTACGACTGACCAGGAGCACCTTTGTCTTGTCTGGATTAAGCTTCAATTTGTTTGCTCTCATCCAGTCCATTACTGACATCAGACACTAATTCAGCACAGAGATAGCTTCCTTGGAGTCAGGTGGAAAGGAGAGATAGAATTGGGTGTCATCTGCATATTGATGACACTGCACCCCAAAACTCAGAATGACCTCTCCCAGCGGTTTCATGTAGATGTTAAACAACATGGTCAGTGGTATCGAAAGCCTCTGAGAAATCTAACAGAACACACTCCCCCTGCCCAGTTCCCTGTGAAGATCATCCACAAAGGTGACCAAAGCCATCTCTGTGCCATAGCCAGGCCTGAAGCCAGATTGAAATGGATCTAGATAATCCATTTCATCTAGAAATCCCTGGAGATGGGAGGTGACCACTCACTTCAAAACCTTGCCCAAGAATGGAATATTAGAGACTGGCTGATAGTTGTCAAGAATGACGGGAGGTCTTTTTCAGTAACGGCTTCACCACAGCTTCCTTTAGGCAGAATGGAAATTTGCCTTGCTGCAGTGAAGCATTCACCACTCCCTTTTCCCACTCAGCCAGTCCCCCTCTAGCTGATTTCAAGAGCCAGGAAGGGCAAGAGTCCAGTATGCATGTTGTGGCTCTCACTTCTCCAGGCTTTTGGTAGTTAATTCAGTGGCTTAAACATCTTAGAGTACCAAGATGTTTTAGTTTTAATTCCATTTGTCTATAACTTTATGATAATAAATGTGATTAAATAATAACTGGGCTGTTCTATTTTAAGATTTTCTTGGACACAGCATTTTGGGCATAAGACCTCTTTGGGCCAAGTACATTCATTATATGCATCAACATTAGGAGACAAGGTTTTTATGAGCTGTTCTTTTAAAGTGTGGGTAACTACCAAATAAATTCCCTTCGTATCATAAATTATGTTGGAAATTAATTAAGCATTCTCTTTCAATATTTTGAAAAGTTCCTCCCTGCCCCAGCTCTGTGCTATTCCATGGAGTTTAATATTCCATTTCTGAATTCAGCTCTGGTCTTCAAAACAGAGTTGTTTATTATATTGATCTCCTTTGATAACACTGGAAGGAAAAAATGGGTCAGTCATTTCTCTAAGTTCTTAATAATTAAAAAATGACAGCCTGAATTCTGTCAGTAGTTCTTCCTATAGTATATCCATTGAATCAATGGGATTTACCTATGTGTTGACTTAACATTCAACAGTTCATTTAATGGGTCTACTGTAGTTGGGACTAACTAACAAGATTCCAGCTGACTTTTTCTCTGTAGGGATACTTCTGTACTTTGTCCATCTAGTTAAAATGACCTGGTCTACTTAGACCAATTAATTCCAACCTTTTCTTTTCCATTACTTTCCATCCTTTTCAGAAGCAGATAATTGAGCCATTGCATTCTGAAACTACCTGATTAATTCTGAGAATAGTCACTCTATTAGTCTTTTGCAGTAAAAACTATGATCCTGTAGACATCTTGGAGATTTATAAATTTACCTTTGTCATACCAGATAAGCCTCTTTCCTAGTATAGCAAAGTCTAGGATAGCACCTTGCACATTTTATTTATAATACTCTTTTAAAGGTGGATTTTTTGGCCTATCCTCACTATGTTTTTACCTTATCTTAGTGGGGAAAAAGCTGACCGGGGGGTGGGGGTGGTTTGACTCATTTGAAATACGATGCTGGAAGATCACCCAAAATCCAAATGGATACTGGAGCAAATCAAGTCTGAACTCTTACTAGACATCAAAACTGTGTAATGGAGGCTATTGTAATTTGGACATATCATAAGGCAACATGACTCATTGGAAATTATGAATTTGTGGGCAGATGTGGTGTGAGTGGGTGTGATTCTGCTCCTCTCCCCCTCCCCTTTCTAAATCCCAAGTGGGCTATTTGTCTTTTTTCCAATTTCTTTTATTTATTTATTTATTTATTTACTTAACAGATCACCATGATTGCACAATTGCACTAAATATAAATAAAAATAAATGCAGACTGAAATGCATAGAAAAGGCATGCTGGGAAGGGCAAAGAGAAAGGAGGCAGGGCTATGGAGGCCAATATGCGGAAGACAGATGCCAGGACAGAAGTAGCACCATGATGGTTTGGAAGACATGTGCAATAATGACTGTACCCAACCCAGTATTGTTTTTGTTTCCTAGACTAATGTGATTGCAGCACCTTATGAGCCTGGCGTGATAAAGTCCTTACTCTTTTGGCGTAGCTTGGCTTTTGGCTTGGCTTTGTTCTAGACTGGATGAGACCTGACCACTTCCTTCATCTTTCAGGAACTTCCTGGCTTACTCATGCACAACCTGGAGACTTACTTGCTGCTGCTTGCCGTATAACAACCTGTCTATCTGAACATTTGCCACCTGGAAGCAGTAATTTTTGAAGGACAGAACAAAACAGATTGGGTAAGCTGTCCCAGAAAAGCACAAACAATCACTTATTTCTTGTTTTGGGTAAAATGATCCCATGTTCATTAAGATCAAACCAAATATTTTTGAAAAATGCATTCATTGCTAAAGAATCAATAAAAAGGAAAGTGGTGAAATTAAATAAAGCATTTGCTACATTTGGTCACGTAGAAATGTTTATCACAGTGGGGGGGCATCAAATAGAAAAGACAACCAGATTAATTACACAATTGATGGAATGCAACAATGCAAGGCATAATTGATAATGTACCATTATCACAACAAGTGTGAAAATTGATACAAGACACCTTCTTCACAGTCAGTTGAACATCATGCCTAATTCCATCTCTCTGTGTTATATCAAACAGAAAGAATCTAAGTGTATTTGTCCCTGAAATATTTTAAGCTGTCATTACTTCATGGTTCATACTCACAGCACTAATGGTCATCATAGTAACAGTGAAAGGCTTCTACAGACGCAGATTCCCCCATTTTATTGTAATATAGAAGTAAAAACCTAATAACAGAAAATGGAAAATTATGTCAAAATATTCTAAATAATGCAAGTTATGTATCCTATGTTGTTGGGTGTTTTTTTAAGGAAAAACATGTACTTATTTATACCAATATGATATACATATGGGATGGAATAGGATTGTCTAGAATCTTTGGAGATTGTTTATTCTGGAGATGATTCAACTGGTTGCATTTGATGGAGTAAATCATGTACATTCAAGGTTTTAAGTATACAGTGTATAGAAAGATTAGCAAACTTCCTATTGCTTATAAATCAGCTTATTTTGCCTCAGTCCTGGTGGGGTGTACAGCCTCATTGATATTCACTCTCTCTCTCTCTCTCTCAAACTCTCTCTCTCAAACTCTGTGAGTTTGGGCTACTTAGTATTGTTTCCTGGATCAACATAGAGGCAAAACAAATGTACCAAAATAAACAGTTTTTCAGCTGGCTTCAAGGCAGGGAACTTAGATGGCGCATGCCTTGAAGCCAGCCAGAAAGCACACCCAAGCTTTGCTCAGGGAGAAAAGCCAGGCTAAAAAGGAGATGGATTTTTCTGCTTCTTCCCAGAAAGTGTGCACCGTTGCATGTATGTATAAATACGCTGATGCCAGGGGGCTCTAAAGGAGTACTCTTTCCAAACCTTTACCCTAATTGTGTGTAAATCACAGGAACGCATTTAAAAGGGATGGAGATGCCATACCCAAGCAATGATGGTGGCAATGCCTGAAAGAGAAACTGTGACACCTCTCATGGAGCTGTGTAAAACGAGTTTTCAATGTGATTTCAGAAAAGGTAGCTTCAAGTCACTTTTTCCTGCCTGTCTGTTTTGCCCCATACTCCTAATGGCCTATTGTGAGCTGCCTTGGGTCCCAACTTGGGAGAAAAGTGGGATAAAAATAAATAAATAAATAAATAATATTGCATGATAGAAAAAGTCTGCCATATGCTAATTACACATACTTTTCTCACTAGAAAAGTTTGCTGTACTCAGTCAGAACATGTCTTGAATTAGGAATCAGTTGCATTCCCAGTTACCAAGGTCAAAGATGCCATCATCCTTGTATAGCTCAGGTATGAAATTAGATCCAGATCATTTAGAAGACATCAGGAAGATTGCCAGTAAATAAGCAAGAGTTTGCCGTTTCTCACTGTTAAACAGCATTCCTAAGCACTCGTTCCCACTGTGTTTTATTTCATATTGCAGATTGGGTTAAATGTCCATTGTTCCCATTTGAAGTCAGTTTCGATCTGATTCTGATCTGATAAGAGTTCCTTAAAAGTGGGTTAAACGTAGGAAACCCTCTCTTATTTGTCACTACTTTTCAAGAGTTTTTTTTTTTTAGAAGAAGCATATTCAATAAGTGGGAATGACCTTTGGATTCGAATCGCATCTCACTGGAGGGGAGGGACTATGGCAGAGGGATTGGCAGGTGGTGTCACCCATCCAGCCTTCAGCTGCTTGAAATTCGCTTTTTCTTTTTTTTCTTTTTTAGTGCTTCCTTTTGAGTGCATGTGGTGGCTTTTTCATTTTCTATTTTTGCACTGATCAATTCCTTATGAATCTGGCCATGATTGTTTCTCCACTGTAAGCTTTTCTTTGGAGGGGGAATCTGTTGATTGCTGGAGTGGGATCTTTTGTCTGAATGTGTGTGTGTGTTTTAGTAATTAATGCACCAGAAATGCAATTTCTCATCTTCTCATTGAAGCTCCAAAAAGAGCAAGGGGAAAATAATTGTGGGAGAGCACCACAAAGGATCCCCTCATGTTGCCAAAATTATGCCTGGCCCTCCTCCTCCTCCTCCTCCTCCTCCTCCTCCTCAGCTTCCCAGCCTTTACTTTTGAGTAGAACTGCTGAGGGAAAAGAGGGGGAGCAATTCTTCCTTCCTTCCACACTGGAAGGCTTCCTTCCAAGTCAGTGTGGTGCAGTTGTTTGAATGTTGGACTGAGACTCTGGGGACAAGTGTTTGAATCCCATACCAGCCATATAAACCTAGTGGGTGACCTTGGGTTAGTCACACTCTCTCAGCCTCAGATGATGGCCATGGCAAACCTCCTCTAAAGAAACATGACCAGAAAATCCTGTGATAACAACTTGAAGGTACACAACAAGAAAGAGCAACAATCTCTCCCTCTGTCCTTCTCAAATGCCAGTTCTCCCTCTCTCTCTTCTCCCCTTGCACAGTTTTCCTTTGCAAAAGTAAGCACAAAGTTTTCCTGCTTCTTCTTCTTCCCTGCCAAGCCCCTCAGAGGATCCCTTGTAAAGAATCCCCACTTAGCTAGGGAAACCTCCCTGTAAGCTCTGGGTTCCTATAGAATCCAACACCACAGTCCTAATGGCCACTTACCAGTGAGTAAGTGCCATTGCAACAGGGAGATTTACATCTGAGTAGAGAGCCAGGTTGTGGCTACGAGGTTAAAAAGAGAACAGAAATAAAGAAAGTTGATGGGGGGAAGCACCACAAAGGATCCTCATATAGCCGAAATTATGGATGCCTGTATTGCTGAAATTATGGCTGGCCACATCACCTATGATGTGGTGATGTGATCAGCTAGATTGACATTTTAAAAAGGGGGGTGACATTGCGGCATAAAAACAACTCAGGACAACAGTGGGGTCCAAAAAAACCTGAATCCAAAAGATCCTGTTTCATATTGGGAATGATGCCATGGTGGAATCAAATCAACAATCCAGATCAAAACCTCATTGTGAACTGGTTTAAATGGTAAGTGGGAATGAGCCCTAGAATAGGTTACTGCAATCAGGAAAACTTGGGGGGGGGGGGAGAAGAGATATGCTTGTATATGCAAATTCTCTTTCAAGTACTGGAAACTCATTCTTAGCTGAACAACAAATCTGCTTTCTGGACAGAAGTGCTTGGTTCTTCAATTCTGTGTCTGCTTCCCTGGGTCACTATTTTGAAACTGAAGCTCAAAAGCAGTGAAAGTAAATTCCAGAAGCCTAGTTTTCTTCCCACCCATGTCTGTTCATAGCTCTCCCATTTCCATTCAGTGATATCTTGTGAGCAGGCCTAGCTGTATGTATATAGTATGTATCCATCCCAATTACAATTGTTTCACTTTTGGTAATTGTGGAGTAGGGCTCTGACCATTTTGTGTCCATGAAGACAAGACATTCATAACTGGTTCAATCAGAGGCATTATTAGGAGAATGTGGAGCGTGCAGATCACACCAGGTGAGACCTCAGAGGATGGGGTGTCATCCAGTGCTCTGGTAGGAAGGGGTGAGGAAATTCCCAGTCTGGCAAGTTTATGGTGGTGTGGGCAAGGGAATCTCAACTCCCTCCTGCACAGTGAGCAGCTCTATAAGACCCAGAAAAGCTGCAGGGTGGCAGGAGCATCTGAGGAAGTCAGCTTTGCTAGCTGGGTGGGAGTCTCCTCCTTTTCTTGCCAGGCCAACAGCTCCTTCTCCTCCAGTTCTTTGGTGGCAGGTGTAGCTTGGTGGTGAGGCTGAGCAACACAGAGGCAAGCATGCTCTAACAATAATAGTGGATGGATGGAAGGCATGGTAAAGAAAAAGGAAGGTGGTACATGGTATGCATTTGTGTATTTGGATGAACATCCCTCTTAGAGATGCAAATCTTCCCTTGTTCCATTCTTGTATATAAGAATTAAAAATATCAAAAGTTTTCTCATCTCCCCCCCCCCCCCATTTATAAGAGTTGTGCATTTATCAGTGATTTTACGTATTTTGTGAAGAACTGTCTAACTAAAAGTGAATGTTTTTGTGCTATAATGATTGAATTTTATACAAAAACCTTGTACAAAACCAGTATTCTTTGTGGAGCTATAAATAAATAAAACCATTGTAGAATTAAGTAAATAAAACCATTGTGGAGGCCAGAAAAGACAAAAATTTCATGGCAGTTGACATTTTTCTGACCTGGCTGTCTTAACATGTTTAGACACCCTTTCTCATTGAAGGTAGGAATAACTGTTAATATGTTTTACCTCCCCTTGTCCATAATCTAGATGTGCATCTGAATAAGCAATTGGAAATACTGAAATGTAGAAGTACTGTATATTACATTTCCCTTGAAGTTTCTTCAATTACTGCTTTTCCCTATGGCCAGAAGGCAAATGGATATTACTATTAGTTGGTATCATCTATATCTTGTCTTTCTTCTAATAAGATGAAGGTTTTCCTTTTCCCCACTTCACCCACAAGGTTTACCACAGCTCTCATTCACCCCATGTTATCCTCATAGCAATCCTGTGAAGTAGTGCAGGCTGAACAAGTGTTAATGACTGACAGTCGACCACCCAGTTTCAGGGCTCAGCTTCAGTTTTTCAGAATCAGACCAAAGGCCTGTCTAGTCAGTTTCTGCAAACTGCAGGCTGAGCAGATCAGCTATGAGAAACCCAAAAACATTGTATGAGCAAAACAAAACTCTCTGGTTCTCCACTAAGGAAAATATTCTATCATTTTGACCTGTCTTCTCCCGCTTTTACAAGAAAGAGAGAGGGTGAGGCATTGACCCAAATGTAGTTATAAAACAAAAGCAGGGAAACCAGCTTTTGAGGATGAGGATGAGGATGTTATGAAAGTGGAGGCGATGATAATGGTGATGGTGACGGGGGTGGTGATGATGATGGGGGTGATTTTTTTTAAAAAAAGAAAATGAAACAAAATGGGGGGGGGGGGAGTGAAGGTGAATGTGTATTTCCACACTGCTACAGTTGTAAGATATCCCTTTGCATGCTACTAAGTTCTCATTTCATTTCTGTAACTTTATTTTCCTAAATTTTATGCACCTAAGTGTTCGGATGATAAGACTTGACATTCTTCTTTAGTACAAGGTAATTATTCCAACCAAGGATAATTGCCTGATGCTTTCCTGTAAGCTTTCATGCTCTGTAGGCTATGCTAGTGAGATGACAGATTTTGTTTTCCCCTCTGACTTGTGGGTGTTTTAACTGTGTAATCGTCTATCTTTTCTCTGGAAGAGTCAAACAGAGCAAAGGGATAATCCAGAGAGGGAAAGCCTAATGAATTCGGTGGGATGCCATCACAGTAAGATCGTTGTACATAAAATATGCTTTAAGTAGGTTTGTAATGAATGAAAATTATTTTGCCAGTCAAAATTCTTGTTACAGCTTTGAGAAGACAGTAGCTGTGTTTCACCACAGCTGCCATGTAAACATCCTATGGAATCATGAGGAGTTTGGAGACACACTGGAGCTCTTTGTCTGAGAATCTTGAATGTTCCCAGGATTCCAAAGGATGTTGCTGTGGCAACTAAAGTGGAATATAGCACTATAGCCTTTAGGGCTGAAGAGCGGGGTATAATAAATACCATAAATAAATAAATAAATAAATAAAGTGAACAAGGAGTAGACAATAAAATCTTCTTTGTCTTTTAAGGCAATTCACTAAATCTACCATCTATCTATCACCAAGTTCAAAAGATACACTGCTTCTGTAGTTTGCCACTGCTGTTCATAAACATATTTTCAACATTGTCTTTGTAATATATGCAACAGCACTGTAAACGAAAATATTCTCATTATAGTAAAGCAAAAAATGTTTGCTATACCTCCATGAACATTTACAGAATCCCATGAACATTCAGTGCTTCCATTAGCTTTGAGTGAGACAAATAAAAATACAGTGTGGGCATTTTATTTATTTATTTAGTATACAGTTTCTGAAGCATGGTGTTCAAGTTTTTATTTTTCACTATGGGTTTGTTCATCATGTTCAGAATGTAGACAGATCTTGTAGCACCTTTGAGACAAACTGAAAGAAAGAAATTGGCTGCATGAGCTTTCATGGATGTCAGTCTACTGGTACTTCCTCAGTTTGGTTGTTTTTTTTGTTTGTTTGTTTGTTTGTTTTTTTGTATTACAGTAGTCATACAGATACTATTCCTTCCTTCTAGTCACTAAAAATATAGATATGTGACCATTTGTCATATCATTCCTTTGTATATATTAAACATTTGATCACAGTAGGTAGCATACTTTCTGATAAAGCTGTATTGCAATCCAAAACAGCAGGAGTGAAATAGCTACGGACACACATTCATTCCCTTTTAAAATAAATGAATGTTTTAGCCATATCACATGCAGCAGACAAGACATCTTGTATTGTCTCAGCTTCATAATATAGAGGATAGAGCCTTGCTTTGTGCCACCTTGATGAGTGCCCATGCAGATTTACTCAGAGGTAAAACTCACTGTACTGTATTCAGTAGGGCTTCTTCATCATTAGTTAATTGGTTATTTAGGCACCTGAGGCATGCATTCGCACAAGGAAATCTCCCTGAGTTTTATTATGGCAGCAAAAATACTGTAACAAACCATAATTTGCTGTTTTTTCATGACGCCCAAAAACTGACAGAAATAAGGCTGCCTCAATCTGCCTAATGGTAGGGCTGGCTCTGCAAATTTTTCATAGTCTCCAGCCAGTGTGGTGTAGTGATCTGAGCCTTGGACTATGACTCTAGAGACCAGGGTTCAGTTCTTTGCTCAGCTAAGGAAATCCACTGGGTGACACTGGAGTCATTAGATTTCTCTACTGGCATGGTTTGACTAGAATTCCTGATTAGTCCCGAAATTAATCCTCTGCTTTATCAAGTTAAACACTTTCAGACTGTTACAAATCATTAGAATATTTGACTCTTCCTCTAGTAGATTCAGAAAGACAGCAAGACCCTATAAGAAGAAAGATAAAGGCTAAAGGAAATGTGTCACCTGACCTTGTTGCTAGGCAGCAGAACCAGCAGGAATATAGCTGGGAAAGAATTTAAGAGCTGGGACTGGGGAAAATTAAAGTGGAATGGAAAGAAAGTAAAATGAGCACTGAATGGAAAGGAGAAGGGAATTGATTTATTTGCTTATGTCAATCAGCCATGGCCCTCACAGTATGCCAGGCCCTTTGGAGCTGAAGGCCTGGTGTTTCTCCCATCACCATTCATTGCTCTCTGCATCTTTTTGGGAGATGGGGTGTGGATTTTGTCTGTCTTCCTGATTTAATCTTGATTTTCATAGGATGTTATAATACAACAAGAGTACATGTTGTTACTTGGGATAAGGTACAATGAACTCCTTTGGACTCCTTTAGTGTGTTTATACTTGCTTACACTGTGCTAGGCAATTGCATAATTAAGTGAAAAGCTTTCCTCAGCCCCACCATCCATTTCTTCCTCTTTTAGCTACACCTGTCCTGATTCACCTAATCCATACACAGGCTGTCTGGGAGGAAACAATTTATTGAGAGTCCCGGCAAGGACAGTAAATCTCTAGCACCCAGAAAGCAGGAGTCCATTCAGAGCAATGCATTTTTCAAGCATTCTGATTCAGGGAAACCACCAAGCACCAAGGTCACCACAGTCCAAAGAAGGCAAAAGACCAAATGGCAGGAGTGTAGATGAAGCAATACTGGTCAGAAAGCAGATTGATTGCTTCCAGAACTAGCCCTAGGCAGATTCAGTCCTTAAATGGGCTGATACCAGCTGGTTCTAATCAAAGCATTGCCATTGCTACTTCCATTGCAAGCAGCCTGAATGAGCATCGTTGGTCTGCTCTTCTATCACTGCACCTCATTCTTGGACTTGGAGGCTGCGCTATCTTCCCAGCTGTGTCCTCTGCCCCATCAGATGCTAGTGAGTCTTGTCATTGCCATGCTGGCTAAGGCTGCTCTTCAGCAGGGAGAGCTGGCTGAAGCTGCTCTGCTGCTGCAGACTGCTTTTCACCTGGGAAACTTGCCTGAGTCCCTTCTTCAGCTTCCTCTTCAGACTCCTCTTCCAGGGCCAGTCTTGGCTCATGCCATCACCCATGCTTCCTTTCCTCTCCGCCTCTGATTTAATAAGGCACATGCTGTGACCATTTTGATGAGGCTGAAGCTACTAGAATATAACCAAAAGATGAATGCAGCTAAACCAAGTAAGGGAATTGTAGACCCCTCTGAGTGTTGTGGAACTGTAGCTGCCAGCAAACCAGTGGTGAAGAATTCTGGAAGTTTCAACAACATGTGCTTCTTGTTGTTGTTGTTGTGTTCCTTCAGGATATTTTCAATTTATGGAGACTCTAAGGCAAACCTATCACAGGGTTTCAGAGAAGTTTGCCTTTGCCATTCTCTGAAGGTGAGACAGTGCAACTTGCCCATGGTCACCTAGTGGGTTTCAGTGACTGAGCAGTGATTCAGATCCAGGTCTCTAGCTTCATAATCCAGCACTCAAACCATTACATCATGCTGGCTCAACAGAATCTTGAGGACAGCACAGTTCCCACCTTTCAGATAAATACATGTCCTTGTTATATCTGCTCAGAGGTAAATCCCACTGAACCCCTGTGTAAGCCTTAGTGTGCTTATTATTATTCATGCAGTGCTGGGCATTTGAATAATAAATGAAAAATTTTATTTTCTGCAACTTCTCACCCCCTCCTCCTATTTCCTACTCTTAGGGCCTTTACAATTGGCCCAAAGGGCCATCTCCGCAGTGTGAATAGGGCTGGAGAGCACGCAGTGTATGGACGGTGCCATTTTTACATCGCACCATCCATACGCACATGCACTGATGATGTCATGGTGCCAGATGGACCGACGCATGCCTGACAGTATCATGCCACTTGAGGGCACCTAGGGCACCCTTTTGGCAGCACAGAAAGGAGCTCCGAAATGGAGATCCTTTTCCGGAAGGGGCCAGGAGGCCCGTTTTTCCCTTGGCTCTGCCAGTTGGCCTGTCTTTGGGGCATGTAGCCCCAAGGACAGGCCTTTCCAGGCCATGGAGAAAGGGCGTTTTGCCCCTTCTATGTATCCTGGAAAAGCAGAGGATTAAGGCATCTGGGGCTGCCAGTGAGGCTGCCCTGGCCCCAATCTGGCACTTTTTGTGCAGTCTGTAAAGCCCCATAGATTTTCTCTCTTCCTCCCTCCCTTCCTTTTTCACTGCCTCCTCCCATTGTGCTTTGTACTAGTTCTTTTTTTACCATGGATTAAATACTTTGTAGGTTCTGGTAAAATCAGAGTTTGAAGCCTCTCCTTCCAGTCCATGTCTGTCTTTTAAAAAAGCAACTCAGACGTTCCATTGAAATAAGTGAGCAAAATATTTCTTCCAATGCTGATCTCTGCAAATCATGCTTTTGAATGTGTCAGTAATGCTTCTTAGGGGCAAAACAGACTGCCCCAAAGATTGGGGCTACAGCAGCCACATGC
The DNA here is from genome assembly GCA_034509955.1 of Urosaurus nigricauda. Classification (NCBI taxonomy): domain Eukaryota; kingdom Metazoa; phylum Chordata; class Lepidosauria; order Squamata; family Phrynosomatidae; genus Urosaurus; species Urosaurus nigricauda. The sequence continues at coordinate 273,041,349 of JAOEGL010000001.1, forward strand.
CGAAGTCCCAATCCACCTTTTTGCCAGCACAAAAAGAAGCAGTAATTTGCCACTCCTTTTTGTGTGAGCAAAACGTTGGCTTTTCCTACCCAAACACAGTTTTACAGTGCTCCTGTGGCATGCAGCATGTAAACACCATGCCGTTGAAGCACACGGAAGCTGGCCCACATGTGAGCAACTGGGTAGTGTGAAGTCAGCTTCTGGGAGGTTTCAGAGCTTGCAGCATCAAAACGCTGTGTTCTGAAGCCACCAGCAGCACAAAGGAGGTTCTGTTTTGTCGTTTAATGAGGACGAGGAAGAGAAGACCATTCAGTGTTTCAGTTGTGTAGAAATAATTTCTGCCTATGCTCAGAGGCATTCAACACATTTAATTAAGAATTCTGCACCCTAATGATCTTTGTAGCCAGGCACTTACTGTTACAAGTATCAGTGTCCTCTAGCTGAAATCACTGTTTACTAACCTTTAAAATAACTTCCGGTGGTTATTAATAAATTATGGCTGACATTCAATTGCTAGGTTGCAACTGATTTGTAACCTAGAGTTACAGATTCATAACTGATCTGGATCCAGTAAGACCATGAAGTCTTATTGTAAGACTGTAAAAATGCCACTTCAGCCACCAGCTGGATTAGTAAAAGACCTCTGTTCAGCTTTCAATGAAGGCACAAGAAGGATGACATCTTCACTCCATTCCCATAAGTGAGCAATCAAAAGCAGGGCCCCTTTCGCTCCTTTACTCACTATCCTCCTCCTTGAACCCTAATCAGAAACTAAATAAACCTAAATCAGAAGCTAAATAAACCTTCTTTGCCTGGTTTGGTTGCTGGCTCTTACAGCAAGCTAGAGGAGGAAGGTTCAGGGCAGGAGACGTTACTTAGGGTGCACCTACATTGTAAAAATGTTGCATTTTGACACGACTTTAACTGCCATAGTTCCATCATACAGAATCCTAGGATTTGTAGTTCTGTGAGGCACCAGCACTCTGGCATAGAAGGCTAAAACCTTGTAAAACTAGAAATCCCATAGAATTGGATTCCATAGAATGGCACTTCAGCATTTAAAGTGGTGTCAAACTTTATTATTTCTCCAGTGTAGATGAACCCTTAAGACTTTATCACACTAGTAAGAACTCACAGAGAAATGGGATTTAAACTGGATTTAAATTAAATTTGAATTTAAACAGAACCCGCAAATTTGGGAAGTTTATCACACCAAATTGCTGCTAAAGTGAAATGACACAAAGTTAAACCACAGTTAAAGCAGAGAAAAACACCTTTTTACTTTCGGAATTTCCTGAAAGTAAAAAGCTGCTGCTTTCCTCTGGTTTAACTTCGGTTTAATTTTGTGTTATTTCACATTAACAGCAACATCATGTGATAAACTAAGGGCATTTCCAGGTTTTCTCTAATTAAACTCTCATTTAAACCACATTTTTCCAGGGGATCTCACCAGTGTGATAAACTCCTTAGTCAACCATATGTAAATAAGTCACCAATGTAGAATATATGGATACAAGCGGGAGGAGAAGGAGGAGGGGAATTTCTTATTTAATAAATAACGTAATAAGGAAAATGAATAATGTACATGTTGGTAAAGAGGGTAAGAAAAAGAGGAAACATACAGAACAGTGCCAAAACGTAACTGGATAGAATTTAAAATGAGATCCCACACTTGACAATAATCTTTCCTAACCTAATAGTTTCCAGACATGTTGGGACTCCCACCATTCTCGGGAACAATAGGTTTATGGGCTTTAAAGTCCTCTGAGGGGAAAAATCTAGACTGGAGAAAACATCTCAAAAATGACAAAAGGAACATTTTGAAGATGCTAATAATAGAAGGTACCCCTAGGATGCATGGTGACAATTTCTATGTAATTTTCTGTAAATCCCAAAGTCTATCCTGATAATCTTTATTTAAATAATGAGTTAATTAACTATAATATAACTGCTAAAACAATTTCAATTATTAGCACTGGCGGTAATGAATTAATTTCCCCCTATCTAATGTTTAACATCATGGAATTAATTTTGAAACCTAACACTCCAAGCTGTGCAATTTGTATTAGTTAACCATTTTAATGGGTCTCTGAACTACTGTTTTAACCAGCTGAGTATTAGGATATTCCATATCATGGTTAACCTCAGTGTTATCAATAATGGGGTTATTTATTTGTTTATCTGTTTATTGTAACTTACAGGCAGAATCAGAGGTGTTAAACACTTAGGCTCTTGTTTGTTTTTCCCACTACAGTCAGATTAAGCATTAAGAATATGTCCTTTCTTGTGATACTGATTTGTTCACTCCCATGTATTTAGTCAGTCTCTTTTCTCTCTGTGTCGAGGGAGTCAAGACTACAAGCCTCTGAAGTCAGTTCAGATGGTTATCTGAAATTTCTCTTTGTAGTGCTCTTCGAGGTCAAATCCATTACAGCATACGCTCAGACTGACTTTGCACACTTAACTCCACTGGGCTTACTTCCAGTTTGAGGCACACAGCTGTGCTCCTAAGAATGTGCTTCCCATAGATACAAGAGATGTTTTATATATAGCCACATAAGCAGGTATAGAAATAGTTGATCTATATCAAAGAGAAATTTGAGTTAGTTCAATAAGCTGTGCCTAAGCAGTAGCTAAATAAAGGTATGCTGATTTTATAGCCTCAGTCTACTTTACAGCTACTGAGCAACATCATCACATTTCCACCTATCACAAAAGCACAGTTTTTGGCACCATGTAGCAGTAACATTGCACAAATAATCAGTGGTGTCACTAGGGTTGGCATCACTATGTATGGTAACTCATAATGTCACTCCCTCCCATTGACCTCCTCCCATACCACATCATACAGAATCCTTAGCAAAAGAGGGAAAAAAAGAAAAAAAGAATAGGTACTAACGTTGCTCCTAAACTATAATTTCCATATATTGCTGAATGTAAAGACAATAGGTGTGAAATAAACAACTAGCAAAATTCAAATTATAGCTTTAAATTACAGTATTATACGCACAGCCTAAATGAGTTTACCTGTACATAGTTCCATGTGGCTAAAGTGAAAATTGGGTAAGATGTGAGGTTTTTAAAGAAAATATTTTAAAAATTAAAAAAAAAAAATATTTTTTTAAAAAATTAAAAAACTAAAGCCTTTCTTTCTCCCCCCTCCCCCTCCCCCCCGCACCACCACCACCGTGCCTCACCCCACTCAAACCATCTCTTCCACTGAGCTCCAGCATTTTAAAGAGAAACAGATGAAATCCACAGCCTGTTTCTGCCCCAAGACAGATGTGTGGGGAGCAGTGGTGTCATCCTCCCCTTAGGGTGTCACCTGGTGTGGCCCACACTCCTTGCACACCCTTAATGATGGCCCTGCAAAGGAAGTGTCAAGAGGGAATCCAGGGGAAATCAACTCCCTTGAAACGATTCAGCCTCGCAAAGAGGCAGCTTCTATTTCCATGATGATAGAGGAGCAATTTGGAGAAGTGCTCCAGACTTTCAGACACTCCCCCTGCCTGAATCTTTTAAGGAAGTTTCAGGCACCTTTCAGTAACATTTGAGCCAGGTATGAAAATAATCTTCAATGAGTCCCAGTAATCCAAATAAGGATCACAAAAATGGTAATCAACACAACAATGGCTTGGTTTCATAGAAAAATTTGATGGTGTCATGCTCCCACTTGAGAGTTTTCTTCAAAGGACAAAAGAGACATACTGCAGCTGGAACAGAAGCCTGATAGCCAGCAGAGTTCTTCAGAACAGGAATTAAAAGAAATTGCTCCAATTCCCCTGGAAAGATGTAGGTTTTGGCATTTGGCAAAAACCCAGTCCCTCCCCCCACAGGCAAAGTGAGAAGCTACTCACACAGCTGTGAAACATACTCTAAAAGTATGGTCTGCAAGATGGGTGCATCTGATCAGGCTGGCATTATAAGCGGGGGTGGGGGCTTCCTCCATGAAAATTTCTGGAAGCAGTGTGTGGTTTAACCTCCCAAGCTGAATTGGCTGTTATGAGTATAGTCACCCCTCTGTTTTTGCAGACTTGAGATCCACGTTCTTTGCATATATGCGAGCAGGAAACTGAGGGAGAAACAATGGGGCATGCACCACAGGCTCCCACCCGCAGCCACCCATGGCAGCACGCCTTCATTCAAGCCAATGGGGTTTGAATATACGTGAATTTCCATTTTCACAGGGGAGTCCAGAACAGATCCCCCACAAAAACAGAGGGGCAACTGTACTTGATTTACAAACCTGGACTGTTTCTTGACTCTGCTACCATACTACTCCTACTCAGACTCTGTTCTAAACTATGGTCTCTGACTTTGGATGGTTTATAACCTGATACCTTTTGCTCCTTCAGCTTCTGAACTTCTAACACTCTGCCTACTGGTGCTGTGTGAGAGTAGGACACATGGAACCTAGCCCTAAATCCCAAGTATGGCTTTGGACACAGGCCTCAGCTTCCACAGCAGTCACTGTGGATTTGTGATAACCCATCTCCTTCTCCATATTTAATACCATTCTCCTTTTTAGCACACTTATGGCAACTGATGTGAGCTAAGCCGCAGAAACTGCACATGTCTATAGTTTATGTTGATAAAAGCAGCATCTGAACTTTAGCCAGGAACTGTGTGAAGGAGAATGAGATACAAGGCAGGGGTAGAAAGAATCTTCTGAAGAACCATCAGGAAGAAATATATTCATCACAATTCATTCAAATACCTGTCCAGGCACACAACACAAAATTAGGACTGTTAGAGCTGAATTTAGGGCTTCATGATCCTCCTTTCCTAAATGCAAACATTTTAAAATGTTGTTTTCAGAACATGTAATATTACCATAGCACGATGATTTAAATAAATGATTTAAAAATGACAATGATTTTTAAAAAGGCCAATTTTGTGCTGACAAAAAAAAAGAACTGGGAGAAATGAAGATGTGTCCATATAAGGTGGAGGATGCAACTTTAGGAACCAATCAGCTGAAGCTTCCACTTCAAATGGTGTTTTGAGAAAAGGAGAAAAGAAGACAATTTTTAAAAGTTGCTGCTACTAATTATAAGGGAGTCAAAAGTGTACACTTTTGATCTACAAACTTTATTTCAAGAATGGCTGAGCATCTCTTGAAAAGACAGAGGTTGTCAGGCAGCTTTTCCTTGATCAGCATGTTTCTTGAAAAAGTCCTTTTCAAAGAGAGATTCTCATGGCTAGATAGTATAAACAACCATGCATCTTTTGGCTATAAATGATATACTCCATTTTTATTAAAGAAGCTAAAATTGTCTTTCTGAATAGGTTCAATAGTATTAAAGCAACACCGGCTGTCTTCAGATCATCACACACAAAATCAGGTGCATTCTTCAAGATTCTTTCAAATGCCTTTTAAAATCCCTCAAAGGTGCTTTGTACATTGGGGTATAGTTTGGAGCCTTCCTTGTTTTCATAGTACGTAATATGATGTTTCCTAGGATAATCATTTTTTGTCAGTGGGCAAGGCAGTAACCCTGTCAATTAATCTAAATATTTGGTTTTTATATTATGTCCCTATGAAGAAGTTGATTATATCTTTCACATTTGAAAATCAAATTTTCTCTTTTCCCCATTTTTATTATTATTCCTCTGGCAACGTGTAATTTCTCACTCACAAGTTGCTTTTGCTTTGTTTGCTCATAAGAAGTAACACAATCCTTTTTTTATCTTGACTTCCCATCTCTGCCTTTCCACTATGCTAGAGAGGCAGTTTTATCATCTTTTCATTAGATACTACCTCTAACAGTCATATTAGTATTTCAGATCCACACTTGCATTCATCACCTTTTGGTTAGGTAGTGACATCACCGTTCGGTTAGACTGGCATAAGAATATCACAGGTAGGACATTATGGTGTACTCAGAGAAGGGACCTGGACGTTTTTTAATGTTTATAAAATTATAAAGATGGGACATTATTGGTTACTGCAAAAGTTTGTCTGTTGAGCATAATTAACAGTTAGATTGTTTCATGCAGTGTTAAGCAGTGCTTCTTGGGCTATCTGATGTGGGAAACTGGCAATTGTTTTTCTGTAACATCCCAGAGACCAGTACCATATTTCTTCCTGTAGAGAGATCCTTTAGCACCTTTAAGACTAACTTAAAAAAGAAGTTGCCAGCAGATTAAAGTCTACTTCCTCAGATGTATGAGGAAGTAGATGTAAGTCTACAAAAGCTCATGCTGCCAACTTATTTCTTTAGTTAATCTCAAAGGTGCTACAGTATCCCTCTACATACTGATTCTACAGACTCACACGGCTATATCTTTGAATTCTACCATATTTTTTCCTGTTGGCCAAAACTGTTTCTCTTTCTCTTGGAACTCTCCATGGCCCAACAGCTGATTGTTTGTGGACAAGCACTTGTCAAGGGACCACGGCTTCAAGTAGCACCGATTTAAAGCATGAAAAAAGTTGCCATTTCAGAGGGGAAAAAACTAAGAGCCTGTTATACACCAGCGTGGGGGTGATGTGGGGGTGTGGCATATGCAAACATACTCCTACACTGAAATCCAGTCGTCCAAGTTCAGGGCTGAGTCCAGGAGCTTGCCTAAACTATGAAACCCTACACAGCATACACTGAATTCCTTTTATGTAATCTATTTTTCAGATGAGCAGAAGCACTTCGGTCATATCTGGATTAAGCTTCTATCTGTCCACCCTCATCCAGGTCATCACTGATGGCAGACATTGGATTAGCACTGAAACAGTTTTCTTGGCATTATATGAAGAGGAAAGATAGAGTTGTTTGTGATCTACATCAGATTCCAACAGGAAACAACTGAACTTCATCTCCTTTGGCTCAATGAGAAACAAAGATCTTCATCTCAATCATCTTATCCGCTCATGATGTCTGTGCTACCACCCAATTACTGTTTGCTAATAGACACTATTAAATCAATGATTATGGTATGTACTTTTTAAATTTCAGATCTTTCTTTCCTCACTCATTACATGCCTGCTGTCCACCATGTACTCATCCACCCAACCCAGCATGTGCACGACAATCCACTACCCCAGCCAGCAATCCACATCTGATGGTAGACTATACTCAATGAAAGTTTATACCACACAGAACTTAATTTTCCTCAAGGGGTTTTTTTTTTTTGGAGGGGGGAATTGTTTATTTCAATAATTTTTTTCAAGCTATATATTTTCAATTTTGTTTGGATGACATTTTACAATGAAACTTCCATAATAACTTACTATAGTGTACCAGGCAGGAATACTACAGTTCAGCTGAGCAGTTTGTTGACAATAGAAATCCTAGGGTACCATCACTTAAGTTTATTGCATTGGGCTTGAGGAATGGAAATGGGGTGGAACAGGGGAAAAAATGCATATTATCACACCAGACAACACCGCCTATACCACCAGGAGTCCCCAATCTGTTCCCCATCTGTCCTACAGCAGCCAATTTTGAAGAACGATTCTGAACAGTTCTTCAAAATCAGCTGCTATGGGACGGGTGGGGAACAGATCGGGGACTACCAGCAGCATTGGTGGTATTCTCCCATGAGATAATGTGCATTTTTTCCCCGTTTTCATTCCCTTCCATTCAGGCCCATTCCCATTCCCCAAGCTCCGTGTGAAAAACTTAACTGTTTTTCTTTTACCAAAGCACACAGTACTGATTCTAAACCATGGAGTCAATGTCATAAAATCTTAGGAAGATTCTTGATTCATCTTGCAATAAATATAACAGTAGATGTGCTATCTCTCATAGACATAATTCATAGTTTCACTCATGGTGACCTGCTAATGACAGATAGGAGTTTTCTCAAGATAACAACTCTAACAATCCTGATGCTCCAGCCTCGGAATATTAATCATGGAAGCAAGCTTTAATATATGTGGAGTCAAAGGCTTTCATTGCTGGCATCCATAGTTTTTTGTGGAGCTTTCGGGCTATGTGGCCATGTTCTAGAAGAGTTCCTTTCTGACATTTCGACACTGGAAATCTCTACGGGGAGAAACTGTTCCAAGACACCCAGAGACTGGAAAAACTCTGTACCAGGAAAGCACATCTACTCTGCTCACTAACTTTCCTGCTACGCTGCAGAAACACAGACACCATACCACAGTTTCTCAAAGCAAAAAGGATCTTCAAATCACCACAGGCCAACCACATCTACAACAGGATGGAAGGTGCTCTGCTACGGGAGAGAATACACACCACCCGCAAAGAACTGGCCAACACAGACAAAGAACTGCTATCACTCCACCTCAGCATCAGTCAGAAGATGAAAAATTCTCTGAAGATGCCAGCTACAGATACTGGCAAAACATCAGAAAGGAACTCTTCTAGAACATGGCCACATAGCCTGAAAGCTCCACAAAAAACTAAGCTTTAATATACTTTCTGCTTCCTTCACTCTACAATTTATTGAAACGTGGGGGCTTTTTTGCAAGTGACTGTGTTTTCAATATTTTATGAAGGTTTTTTTTTTTTGTCATGAATTGTACTCCGAAGCAAGTGGGCCAAGGGGGTAGATCACAGAGGTAATACATGTTATTAATTTCTGGACACAGTACAAGTGCATTTGTGAATTCCATAGATTCATTCTAAACATATAGACATAGACATATATGAAGATATATTTCTACCAACAGACATGATGCAGTCAATATACCAGACAAAGATTTTAATAACCTTACCTACCATAGCACCTATGAAGCTAATGAATACAGGAGTTCTCAAAGATTATTGCCAATGGCTACGATGTAATATTGGAGGCATTGGCAATAATCTTTGAGAACTCCTGGAGAATAGGAGAAGTACCCCAGCAGACTGGAGGAGGGCAAACGTTGTTCCCATCTTCAAAAAGGGGAAAAAAGAGGATCCCAACAATTATCACCCAGTTAGTCTGACATCAATTCCAGGAAAGTTCTGGAACAGATTATTAAACAGAGAATCTGTGGATATCTAGAAGATAATTCCATTATCGCAAAAAGCCAACATGGGTTTCAGAGAAACAAATCATGCCAGACAAATCTGATCTCTTTTTTTGATAAAATCACCAGCTTGGTAGATGAAGTAGTATACCTCGATTTCAGTAAGGCCTTTGACAAGGTTCCCCATGACATTCTTGCAAACAAGCTTGCAAAATGTGGACTAGACAAGGTAACTGTTACATGGATTTGTAACTGGTTGACTCGCTGCACCCAAAGGGTGCTCAACAATGGTTCCTTTTCTTCCTGGAGAGAAGTGACCAGTGGGGTCCCACAGGGCTCTGTCCTGGGCCAAGAGCTATTCAGTATCTTTATTAATGACTTGGATATAAGTATTGAGGGCCTAGTTATCAAATTCGCAGATGACATCAAATTAGGAGGAGTAGCTAATACCCCAGAGGACAAGATCAAAATTCAAAATGACCTGAATACACTAGAAAGCTGGGCCAAAGCTAACAAAATGAAATTCAACACAGAAGTGTAAGGTTATGCACTTAGGGAGGAAAAATGAAATGCACAGATATAGGATGGGGGACACCTGGCTGAATGAGACCACATGTGAAAAGGATCTAGGACTCCAAGTAGACCATAAGTTGAACATGAGTCAACAGTGTGATGCAGCAGCTAAAAAGGCCAATGCAATTTTAGGTTGCATCAATAGAAGTATAGTGTCTCGATCAAGGGAAGTAATAGTGCCTGTCTATTCTGCTTTGGTCAGGCCCCACCTGGAATACTGTGTCCAGTTCTGGGCACCACAATGCAAAAAGGATGTGGAGAAACTGGAGTGTGTCCAAAGGAGGGTGACTAAAATGGTGAAGAGTCTGGAAACCATGCCCTATGAGGAACGTCTTAGGGAGCTGGGAATGTTTAGCCTAGAGAAGAGAAGGTTAAGAGATGATATGATCGCCCTGTTTAAATACTTGAAGGGATGTCACATTGAGGAGGGAGCAAGCTTGTTTTCTGCTGGAAAACAAGGACCCGGAACAATGGATGCAAGCTCCAGGAAAAGAGATTCCACCTCAACATTAGGAGGAACTTCCTGACAGTAAAGGCTGTTCAACAGTGGAACACACTCCCTCGGAGTGTGGTGGAGTCTCCTTCCTTAGAGGTCTTTAAGGCGGGATGGCCATCTGTCGGGGATGCTTTGATGGAGAGTTCCTTCATGGCAGGGAGTTGGACTGGATGGCCTTTGTGGTCTCTTCCAACTCTATGGACTCTTTCAAACGGGGAGGAATTTCTCCCAACTCCGAATGGAGCCAATGCGGATTCATGTAAATTCGCTTGTTTAGCGAATTTACATGAACCCCTGCTCCGTTCGGAATTACTTCCTATTACCCGAAATTAACCCCCTCCTGCCCGAATTTGCATGCGAAGCTTTAATTCGGAATAAGGTAAAACCCATGATTGCATTCGAATTGGCTTCCCTCCTGCCCGAATTTGCATGTGAAGAGTTAATTTGCAATAACGTAAAACCCATGATTGCATTCGAATTGACCTTAAATTATACTTCCAATTTAGCCTTGTATGAAAGAGTCATCTGATTGTATTTTGTCAGTTGTCACACTAGTGAAAAAAATATATCACTTCATCTTATTTAATAGTAAGCTGCAATATTAAATACTGGAGCAGCTTATACTAAATGCTAAGCACCTACTTAGAGGCAAAGTACTGAACCTACAAAAACATGATCCCCTTGGAACTGAAAGTCCTCAAGAGAAGGAAATAGGCAAAAAAAAAAAAAAAAGCAAGCTGTCATGTATTATGCATGTCTTCAGGTGAGCCCAAGGAACTCAGAGGCTAGTTTGCTATTTGCAAAGCTATAATGGATGAGAATTCCTAGAAGTGCATTCTAGCTCAACCTTTGTTACAAGAACTCACCAAGAAAAATGATACATGCAGAACCTATGGGAGCCACAATCACTCACTAAGAAACTGGTGTTAGAATTATGAAAAAAACATCAACAGTCATCCTGCCAAAATAATGAAGACATTGATTTCATCAGTTTTGAGAAGATCTTTTTGAATGCAGGTGTACTTATAACCTTTGTCAGTGGTTTCTTAAGTAGTTCAACTACTAATCAAACAGAGAAGCCCAAAATCCTGCTAATTCCATACAGACTTGCTACAGTGCACAAACATTTATTGGCATTCAAGTGCTCCAGATTTTTCCTGACATTCATTTCATCTTTATTATGGTCATAGACCAGCACAAGTAAAAAGGGGATATGGAATAAAAGAAGGTGAAAGTAAAGTAACAACATAGGTTAAAACAGTATTTAACATATCCTTTCAAAATCCAGTGTGACAGGGAAAGATTGGTATTAGCTTACTGTTGAGGCTATTGCTTGATGGATTTTAACTGCAGCTGCACAGAATCTGGCAACATTATATGTTATATCATGGTTGGTGTCTGAAAGCAACAAAGAAGTGTAAAATTGACTGGTGTGTCCTTGATGTTTATACAATAAAGTTGAAATAAGGCTGAGGTGGATGTCCCTCTAGTATGATCACTGGAGTGATACATGCTCTGTTGTCTCTATTTGGCCAGAGTCACAAAGGCATAATCCTTCTGAGAAGGGGATCTTCTTGTATTGGTCTTCAAGAACAGCTGAGGGAAGTGTTATCACTGGGATACAACTGTGTCCACATGTAGAAAACTGCCAGCCAGGAAGACAAACACGACTGCCAAGTCTGTAAGTAGTCCAAACTACTGAGGTTCTTCCAAAGAGGCTTTTAATCTTAGATACAGGAAATATTTACAATCACAATACAGCAATATTTACACAAATCAGCATAATGCTCTGCCATCAACCAACATCCACACCCCCACTGTGTACTGGATCATTCATCCATATATACACAAACACAGCTAGGATTTTGATCCAACCCCCTGCTAGTGTTTCATCAGCTTCCTGTCATGTACCCACAGTAACAGGACAGCTTTCACCTCACCTCCATGGTCTCTTACTTTGACCCTGGTATCTTACTTTGAGTGATGTCTCTTCATGCAGCATATGAATTAGGTATAATAGACGCCAATCAATTGAGGAAGACTCCATTTTTCCCCATAGATTGGTTTGGGATACAGAGTCAAAAGCTGCTTTAAAGTTTATAAAGGCAACATAGAGAGGGACTGTGTTGCAGGTGGCATACTTTTCAATGAGGTGTAGGAGTACAAGACATTGGTCTATGGTGGGTTGGTATTCCCTAAAGCCAGCTTATTCCTCTGCAAGTATGTTTTCTTGTTCCAGCCAGTCCTCGAGTTTCAATTGTAAGTGTCTTGCATATAGCTTGCTAATCGTATTGAGGAGGCTAATTGGTCTGTAGTTGCCAGGATTGTTTTTCCTTCCTTTTTTTAAATATAGAAACGATGATAACAAGCCCACAGTCCTTAGGTGCTTCATAGTTGTCAATGCAAGTGAAAAGAGATGCCTAGAATTCCAAATTATTTTAATGGTTTCTGAAGGTATTAAATCTTCCCCTGGAGCCTTCCCCATTGTCAGTTTACAAGTTTCTAGATCTTTGTCTCAGGAGCTTAGCACACAGCAAAATAAAATGACTTACCACTTCTGAATTCAAGCCAAATTCAGGCTGCCCCCTGGTTTTATTCCATGGCTTTTGCCCCCAAAACTGCCATCCAGATACAGCCTGGCTCCAATACTGGTCCCTGAACTCGGTTCGGCAGCCATTTTCCAAATCTGGGAACTTTCCAACTTTGAAAAATGGCCACCAAAGCTCCTCAATCACTGGTGCCCACTTTGGGAGATTCTCTATATTTTGGCTTACAGATGTAAGTGTCCTTATAAAGTGCTTGGAAGTGTTCCTCTGTGATCTCTGGGGAGATTTGAAAATCCACTGTAGCTGGTGCATTTCTTCGGGAACTTGATGTAGACTGCCAAAATAAAGCTGAGTTGTTGGTTTTGACTGCCTGAATAAGTTGTGCCCAATTATTTTTCATGGTTTCTTTTTTTCTTGTACCTTGCATTTTTGTAGTCTTTCTTCTACTGAAGCAGATTTTTTTCCCATTTCTGGCATAGAATTGGATACATAGCCCTAGTAAGTGGTGATGAGAACATTTTTAGCATCGACACATTCCTTGTGAATCGACATCTTTGAGTGATGGCATTGTTGTTGTTGCCTCCAGTGTGCACTATTTTGCTGGTTTAGATATTGAAATAACATTTGGGTAAGATTGTTGTAATTTTCCAGAGGTTCATCAGAGGACCCAGTTGATATCAGGTCATTTTGAAGACACTGAAAACTGTCTGAGGCCATTACAGATCAAAAGGCATAGATCATGTACACGTTATTTGTAATGCCAAGTCGGTCTCATTTTTTAGAGTCACTCATCTCACCCAAATTCAGTCTCATATAGGGTCACCATAATGAAGAAAAAGTTTCCTTACTTTTCTCTTTTAGCTAATGAAGATTTCAGCCTACAGAAGCCTGCCTCTTTCTCTCAGTTGGGGTGGAATTGAAGGGAAGATGCAGACAGACTCCTGGATAGGTAATTAAACTACTGAGAACTGAAGCCAGAATAATGACTATAATTTCTTCCAGCCAAGACTCACAGAGAGAAAACTACCCACCCATCTTAAATGAAGCCTGGAAATAAAAGTAGTTTATCTTTTTCCTAAAGAGTTAAAGTAGACCTGCATCACAATGCATGAGAAATGTGTGATGTTGCAAGCCAAGAACAGCTGGATAATCATACTAGAGGGATAGGGAGAGAGTGAACAGGCACACCAGATTCTAAAGGCCTTTTCGGTGTATGTTGGTGTTTCCCAGTCCTTCAGGGTCTGGTGTGGAGGTGGGACAATTGGGAGGCTGCAGCGAGCCTGTATGAAAGTGAATTTAGGTGAGACAATTCTCTAAAATGTGTTTTTAATTCCAGGCTGGTTCATCTCTCTATATATATCTTGGCCATAAGAAACCTTTTCTTTGTTATGGCAAGCCTGTATGACACTGAATTTGTGTGAGATGATTCTCTACACACAGTCTAGAAATAAAAACAGTTTATCGTTTTTCCTAAGGCATTAATTCAGAGCTGCATCACAATTCATGAGAAATGTTACCCAAAAGGGTGAGGTGATACACCCAGAGATTAGCACAGCTATTGTTTGTGTGAGAAAGTTGCTTTCCTGCTCACCCAGCAGCTGCACCAGACCCTATATGGACCCTCTGGAGGCCATACTGCCACACCTCTCAGTAGTGATGGCTGCAACAACACCAGACCCTGAAGAAGTTTGCAGAGGAGGGGGGGGGGAGCATTTCCAAGACCTTCAAGGTCTGGCATGGTGTGGAGGGGAGAAATTCAATGGCCACATGCAGTCCCTGTCTTGGAAGCTGGGCAGGTGGCGTGGGATGTTTCCAGAGCCTTCAAGGTCTGGCATAGCTACAGCCGCGGCTCACCTTGACAGCCTTTCAGTGTTGGGGGGGTGGTTCAGAGGCTGTAGCATAGCAGTGCCCCCCCCCCGAAGCCATCTGGGAAACTCAGCAGGTGGCAGGAGGGAGAGCAAGGCAGTTGCTCCCTCCGCACCAGGTGACACCAACCTTAGTGATGCCACTGGCTATGCATAGGTGTTTCCCCATTTACCTACCTTTGATCTGCCCTTTTCGTATTTGAAAATATTTTTTTCCCTGTATGCAACCTCAAACAATGAACAAATAGTAAAAAAAAAAAAAAAATCACAGACCCCCCCACAGCAAATTAGGTGTGAAGAGGCAAAAAGTAATCTCCATAACCTAACTCTGGTGATCTGATACAAGTCAGAATGCATCCTGGAAAATAGAATGCATCAGATTCAAGACATTCAAGACCCAGATATGCAAACATGTTATGATGTGCATCCAAAGGCTTTCACATCCTTTTCCGCTTTCACATCCTTTGGGGCAATTCCTGGAGTGAGTGGGCGGGCAGGAGAACCCAAATGAAGTTGGCAGTTTTGGGAGGGCATGGGCTGTTCATGAAACTCCCCTATTTTGTCTCTGAATGGATTTAATGTACACCTTGTTTCTGCATCATGATGGGATCTTCCTGAGCAGTGTGCTGCCTGATTCTGTGTTTTGTGGATTCCAATTCAGAAAGACATTTGGCCTGAATTCTTGCTGGATTATCTGTAAACACAGGGAAAGAAGACAGTGACTGCATGAAGTGCAGGGAGTGTTCCTGCATGCTAATGAGATCAGTGCCATTACAGCAATATAAGGCAACACACTGGCTTGGCTTTTCAACAGAAAACAGTTCACCATGTGTACATTTTCCAGGAGACAATTATGCCATTAAAAATCTGTTTTGGAATATATAAGTACATATTCATTACACTTTTAAAAAACTCCTATTCCAGTATTCTCAGGTCTCTACAGCATTTGACTTCCCTTCAGAATTATCGTAATGCTTTCTATTTTTAAAGATGCTATAATAAACTGTAGAGTACAATCTTATAAAGACTTACTTAGCACCAACAGGACTCAATGGAGCATACATCTGAATTAGCATGAATAGAATCATACTGTTTAAAGGCCCCATGATCTCTTAGGCATGATTTAAAAATTAAGTTCTCTTTATCTATTTATTTTTAACTATAGTTATTTAGTTCTTTTTACTGAGAACTATTAATATTATTGAGATTAAGATCTCTATGCTACTAATATACCAAAATTAATATATACTGTCACTAGAAGCCTATGTGGTGTGGTGGTTTGAGTGTTCAGGGTTCAATTTTCCACTCAAGTATAAAAACCCACCTTGAGTAAGTCATACTATCTAAGCCTGAGATGGCAATGGCAAACCCCATCTAAAGAAACTTGCCAAGAAAACTTGATGATAGTTTTGTCTTAGGGTTGCCATAAGTCAAAAATGACTTGGAAGCACACAACAACAACATCATACTATCAGCATTATGACATTTATCACCCATGTGTGACTAGTACCATTTTGCTATTAAATATTACTAATATGTCAAACTAGATGAACCTAGATGAAACAATGGTGATCATAATTGGATTTCAACTGTAAACTTAGGCAAATAGCAGCCATGGAAAGGTGCTGATTCAGACTGCCATCATTCTCTCCTATAATTTTCACTATTATAGTCAGTGGCTCATGGAAGTAAATGTTGTTGTTGTTGTTGTTGTTGTTGTTGTGTGTCTTCAAATCGTTTCTGACTTATGGCAACGCTAAGGAATTTTTTGGGGCACATTTTGTTCAGAGGAGGCTTGCCAGAAGCTGAGAGAGTGTGAAACACACTGAGTGGGTTTCACTCAGTGAAATGGCCACTCAGTGTGTTTCCATCACCAAGTGGGGATTTGAACTCTGGTTTCCATAGTCATAGTCCAGTACTCAAACCATTACACCACTTTGGCTCTCTCAAGCAAATAATAGTGATATTTACCATTTGCCACCTGTAAGGAAACAGTAAGTTCAGGTAAGGCCCTCTGTTCACCTACAGAATGGCTCCCCCAGTCTTAAAAATCTTCAAGTATAAAAGGACACATTATGATTGAACTATATGGATAACACCCTGCCAGAAAATCAGATACCACTGCTGTCTTCACACCTACTGTGGAAGAACTTTTAGAGACACCAATAATGTCACTGCAATATCAGAGGTGATGTTACTTGCTCATCTTCCCATACACTGTGTGCCATTCTCTATCAGCAATGCCACTCTACCTTCTGCATTGGACAGACAAATCAGACTGTATGCAAGAGTATAAAAGGACACAAATCTGAAACTGTATAAAGAGTCAAACAGCATTTCAGATTTCTGAGACATTCAATTTCTGACCCACAGGTAGCCATTTTAGATTTTTTTTAAAAAAAAGGCAAAGGAAAGGAAGATTGGAAAGAGTAATACCTGAAGTGGAATGCTTTAATAAATTGTAACCCACAACAGAGATATAAACAGAGACAATGGTATTTTGGTACTCTACTTAAATTATTGTATGAGTTTATATCAGTTACCTAGGTAACAAAAAATTATCCTCAAAAAATCTTCCTAGTTCAAGTGGACTTCCAGGTAAGCAGATTTAATTTATTTCGCCCTTCACGATTAACAAAGGTGAGGTTTATGACCAGAGTGACAATTCATATATATATATATATATATATACACAGAGACACACACACATTCTATCACACCCTATCACACTCTATAAATGTGTAATTGTGCTTAAAGTCCTGTGGCTTTAACATCACCCCACTAATTCATCTGAAGAAGCGAACTGAAATCCCCAAAACTTCATGCTGAAATATATCACTAGGTGCCACTAGAAATCCTCCTCTGTCCTTTTTATTCTCTATATAGTGTAGCAGACTAACAGAGCTATGAAAAAGATCAGATAAAATATTATATTTTCAGATTAATTATTGGATCTTTTTATTTCCGTTTCTCAAAATAAAGATAGCCTAATATGCAAGTGGATTTTTTTCTCTTTATTCAAATATGCCACAAAACAAATCCACCTCTTAAATCATACCTGAAATAAGTGTGCTCTAAAATTGCCTAAAGTTACTGTTTATGTTGTACCTCACTGCCACTGTTAATGGAAATGTTCTGGATATGAGCTTGCTGATGTTGTTTTTCATACCAATGTTTCAGTCAAGGTGTTATTTACTGTCTTATGCTCATTTTAAAAGTCTGGCTTTATAACAAAATTGCTTACCCTGAAAAGTAAGAGAGAGAGAGAGAGAGGTCTATGGGTGTTCTTTTTTGTGTTTACATCTTCACTGCAGTTGTAACAAGAACAATTTACTTGACTCTTGAGGGTAGGGGCAGGCAATACCATAAAAGAGTTGCTGGATGCAATAAGGGGATAACAACTTGACTATCTATGAACTGTGCACAGTGAAAGGTATTCATCCAGGCACAAAATGACCAGGTCTTTATTTAGTGATCCCCAGTAAATGGATTCACTTTACTGAAGTGATTTGCTCCGAACGTTACCTACAACAGTTTAGAACTCTATAGCAGTAACTGGTAGCCTAACAAATGTGGAACTGAATTCTTAGGGCTGCTTTGTTATGTTTGCTGACTTTGGTGTTCATTGAAGATGTAACACTATGTGGATATGACACTATTTCCTAGCAGCTGTGTGACAAACAAAAACCCAAAAGGCAAAGCTTTTTCCAGTATGCACACATTTTATTGCTGAATTTGAATTTTGAATGATCATGCAACTGTTAAAGGTTCAGAAATTCTCCAGGGGACAAGGTGTAACTTCCTTTTCATCATCATGACTGGAAATGGCAGAGATTGAATCTGGAAACATCTGTGAACATAGCACCCATTTTGATAAGGTGAGATTAACAAGGCTAAATAGTCAACATATTTTGAAAATGTACATTTTGATATTGATACATTACCTTTCTTTTTCTTTTTCTTTTTTCCTTCTTTTTTCACTCCAGAAAATTAACAGCACAACTCTTAGAATGCTGCACTTGGGTAAAATGAGAAGGCACACCACTGGAAGAACTTGCTGCAAAGTTTAAATTGCAACAAAACTCAGGAAACACATTCTTTTTGTCATATACAGTGTAACTATCTACAAATAAGATGAAGGTAAAGACATAAAGAAGGAATGTTGTGAAAAGTGAAGCCAATTCAAGACACCCAAAAACATTAGCAGACTATTGGAAGCAGGGGGTTGGAAGGGACCTGGGGCCCCATTTCAACCTGGTGGCAAACCTCCTCTGAACAAATGTTTTCATGAAAACCCTGTGATAGGTTTCCCTCAGCATTGTCATAAGTGGAAAACAACTTGGGGATATGCAACAACAAACTTTTCAGGAAAAGATAATTCAATTGACACCGAACTATCATTTTGGGAGGCAACCTGTATCAAAGGTAGTATCTTTAATATTAATGCTGGACAGATTATTCCATAGATGTGCTAGACTGTTGCTGAGATAAACACAATATATAAGATGCAATCCCCATGGTATCTGTTAATAAATAGATTTATAAATTTTTTCAGAGTATAAGCTTCTATATATAAACACACTTATTTACAGCCTCTGGAGAAAGAGCACTATTAAACTCTGAAACTGCAAGTTCAAAGTCGCTTCATAAAAATATGTAGTCAAGGGCTTGTATGTGCCACACACAAATAGACCTCCAAAATTCTCCAGGGCCTGCCAGAAACTCTCAAAGAAAATAATTTGTTGGGGGTGGGTAAATGGGGACACCACTTCAGACAATTCACAAATGTAGCATTAAATATTTTTAAACTGCTATCTACAGAGTGAGTGCATTCAGTTTAAATAATGAGACTTGCTGTCAGATTGCAGGAGTAGCAAAGGCATCTATTCTGTGTTTTGAAGAAGGCAAATTCATTCATTGAATAGGCACAAAACCCAGCTCTTCAAACAGAGCCTTGTATTTGTACTGAAGACAATGTCCCTGCCTTTGAAATACAGTCACAGTCCAAATGGCATCACTCTCCTACAGGCTTTGTATTGTGGCCACTGAAAACTGTTAAATTAACCAGGCAATACTTGGCTCAAGAATCCCAGGAAGTGTTTGACAATAGAAGTCCTCCCACCATCAGTGATCCCACAATACTAGACTGGGTGATTATGCTTTTAGTGAAAGAGAAGCACACACCACATGCTGAGTTGCCCAAGACAAGGGGGCGAACAGAGTGCCACTGAGCTCCCACTTCTATTGTTGACTAAAAGGGTAGCCTAATTAATTGATTTCTTGGCGCTTTTGTTAATGCATCAAATGAACAAAAGAAAGATTTTAGCACTTCTAGTAAATGGCAATATCAGGAGCAGGCCTGGAGTTTTCTATTGTGTGCTGTAGTTCATAAATGAGTACAGTGGTTGACATCATTATTAGCTTATACAGCTGCATATAGCATAGTAGACTGTAAGCATCAGCGCGCTTATGTACAGATAGGGTTCTATAGAAAAAAAGGAGGGCTTTTATAGCTTGCTAAAATTGTGCTGCCTTTTGATAGAATGTAATATACAGCCCAAGCTTTGGCTTGCTTAGAAATAAACCTCATTGTATTTAATGGGGATTACTCCCAGCTAAAAGAACACAGGATTGCAGGCTGGGTCAATGAGCCTATGCCTTTATTTTTTGTTGTGGTTAAATCCAGTGGAGTTTACTTCCCAGGTAAGCATACATAGAATTGCAGTTTTATATGCAATATTTGAATGTTTACTAGTTCAACTGAATTCAACAGGATTTCCTCTCAAGTAAGCATATATAACCACAATCTTAATAAAGTAAATATGATCAAGATCAGAAAGTAAAGAGATGTTTACCTCAGTCCAGACATGTGTATGGATTGCAACACACACATGGAGCTTCTGCACATGGGTGTTTTCCCATTGAGTTCAATGGAGAAGGAAAGCAGTTATGTTGATCCATTGACATGGTTCTGACAGAAGAAACAGGAAATAAAACCCTGAGGCCAAAGTAATTATCTAAAAGGGTAAAATACCCCACTAATAATTTAAAAATGCTAAGGAAGATAATAATCAATGATAAAAGTACTTTACGCCAGGGTAATTAGCCCTGGAAAAAGGCCAATTGAGCGACAGAAAGGGTGAAAATAACATGCAGCAAGGAGGGATGGCTTTGTGTTTATATCAGAAACCCTACAGCCACAACCAGAATGGAAAGAAGTGGAAGTAAATGGATATTATGTAAAGCTATTAAAACACACCCACCACGTTATAACTAGGCCAATTTGAAGTCAAGCGAAGTTGGTGACACCAAAGTCCAGCTAAAATCTACAGAAGCATGTTGTGTGAGTGAAGAAATGGATGCTTATTTCAAAAATATTTTGTGATGTAACTATCAATTAAGGCTTTATTTTTTTAAAATCTGGCTGCTAAAACCCAGCAGGCAAAACATACTTATTTGTGAAGTGGTGTTGGTTGTTAAAGTGCCCTGAATCCTCTCGCATTACTTCTGACCTTTCAGTTCATCAGTACAGATAATAAATGATTTTCCACCTAAAAGCAAATACGATTCCATTCCTTCTTTATAAAGAAACAAACAAAAAAAGGGGGGGGGAGAAAATGGAAGAGGGAGGGAGGAGACACTCTTTGATCTGTTTACTCAGATGAATTAAAGATGTTGTTGGTGCTCTGTAAGCTCAGTGCTGGGTCCTGTTTGCAAAAGCAAAAAATGACAGCCTGAGCATCAAAATGCTGCACCTGCAATGCAGCTTCTCCTAGTGCTGCAATTTGAAGATGAGGCTGCAAGAAACTTTCATGTCCAGATAAAGCTTGCCCCCACTCCCAAAGCAGAAGGGTTTAGCCATTGCTCATTCACATGGATTAAGGGCATATCTGTCACCATGTCAGTGCCTCTATTCTGTGGACTCCTTGCCACTTCATCTTTGCGAATATGGTTTGGCTTGGGGCTTGTTGACTGATAAATTTATCAGATGGGCACTGGGGAATGGGAATGGGGCAGAATGGAAGGGCAAATCACACAGATTATTGCATGGGAGTATGCCACAGATGCCACCAGGAGTTCCCAATCCGTTCCACGTCCATCCCACAGCACCCAATTTTCAAGAACTGTAACCGTTCTTGAAAACTGGCTGCTGTGGGATGGATGCAGAATGGATTGGGGACTCCCAGTGGCATCTGTGGTGTTCTCCCATGCAATAATCTGTGTGATTTGTGCATTCCATCCCATTTCTGCTCCCTTCTTTTCCACCCCGTTCCTATTTCCCAGGGCCCATGTGATAAACTTAATAGACAGGTGCAGATACTTGTCTTAAGTCAAAGAATTAGAACACACTCCCATGAATAACTTAAACCATCTTTTTTTGAGCACAGATATATCTGTGGTCACAATGGCAAGTACATTCACACAAGGGAGCAGCAGTGTAACAACAGGAGAAACAGCAATAAAGAGTGAAAGTGGGAATTAATAGCAACCCCAGTCTTCATTGATCTAGCCCCCTATAGGGGCTGCAAGCATTTCTCCCCAACACAATCAAAGATGAGGAATTACTGGTAGTTGCTGTTTTGGACTACAATTTACACCAGCCCCTGCCATAGTGAGTAAGTGAAGAAATTTAGGGTTGTAATTTCAAACATCTGAAAGGTAGGAATGGACAAATCTGTCAGTTTTTATTTCTCCCACATCTTTTTTTTTTACGAGTCTCACCTTCCTTTGATCAAATAGATCAATTAATGTCAATACTCTGAAGAGCATTTATTCAAACCAAAAAGAATGCAATTATCATCCACCCCTATTTTGAGGGCATCATGTTGCAGAAGGCTTCCATATATTCAGGGTCAGATTTCAAAGAAGTAATAGATTTGATATGCAATGTGGTTGTCCTGAAGGAATGAGCATTTGTGGACCACCTTCCAAATCTAAATAGCACCTTTGAGAACTAAGTACTGACAACGAGACACTCATCCTGGAAATAAGATCAAACAAAGTTTGTGAAATGGCATGAGGAGAAGAAAGGGGAGAGGGGAGAGAATAAAAGATTCTTGAGGATGACTTGAGGAGTTATGCATATTTTTACTGCATGGACTCAGCTTCTATGCTGACTCCATGGAAATGATGATAAGAACAGCTTATCTGGCAGATGGCATTGGCAAATATGTGGAATGTCTGCAAAACCAAGAGAGGAATATCTGTGGACATGGCCAGGTTAGGCCTACATCTTCATTCTTCAAGTGAACCATAGAACTGTATGAGCAATTGTACTAATCTACACTTGATGGGATTCCTTTCACTTCATTCTTATCCAATCCTTGGCCATTCTAGCTGAGGATAGTTGGAATTGGTCCAACAGTGCTTGAAGACCAAGGGCTAGGGAAAGTGGATTTAAGGAAGAAGAACTTTCTAGAATAGGGGAGGGAATCATACAGGCCTCTAGATGGTGCTGGACAGCAGCTACTAGTAATTCCTCATTATTGGCTACGCTGGGGATGGTTTCTTGGACCTGAAGTCCAACTGTATCTGGAAGATTGCATGATTCCCATCCCTGTTCTAGAATTATATAGAGGTTGGGAATATAAAAATGGGGATCAAGACAGCTAATCAGCTTTTAAACCAACTTTCCATTAGGTTGAGCATTCTGCTTATGTATTTGTGTACATTTGGCTCTCAGTATCCACAGACTTGCCATCCATGGACTCAAACACCTGCAGATACAAAACCACATTGTCCCAAATTGTGGCACATGGACACGACTGTGCTGCCATTAGGGACAGCTCCCATTGTTTTGTGCCAGTGTGTGCACACAACCATGTCGCCATTATGTCACATTGTCCCAAACATGGCCACATCACTACTGGGGACAATGGGAGCTGTCCCTAATGGCAGCACCGCTACATGCATGTGCCGCCATTGATGTTCCATTGTTCCTAATGGTGGCACAGCTGCATTCATGTTCTGCCACTGGGGACAACAGAACATGAGCATCCATGGATTTTGGTATCCATGGGGTGGGAGCCCAGAACCGATCCCTTGCAGATACCAGGGGCTGACTGTATTTATGTATTTATTTGTTTTCATGACTAGAAGCCAGATACCCTTAGGAAGCTCAGAAGAGGGACATGAGGAGCAACTCCTCTTCTCTGTCATGTGGCTAGCTAAATAGAGGTAACCAGCATTTGAACATAGAGCTTCTGTTACCAGCAATACTACCCATTGCTATGTGTATCCTCCATGACGTCTTTATATCCTTCTTCTAAACATTAATAGGGAAAGAAAAGTCAAAAATCAACCAGTATATAAACACCATGCTTGTTGTCACATATGATCACCATTTTGTTGAACCTGAAACATAGTCCAACACAATAGAAAAAATAGGTTTGTTCTATTTTTAAAGGAGGAGGGAGGGAGGAAGACCACAGGCTATATAACGTGATTTAGTAAATACTGTGTCTCATATTCTTGGAAATAAGGTGGCCTCCACATGTGCATACAATATTGTGAAATATCAGGACATAATATTTGTGTAGCTTCTTCCAAGCTCAAGTTAACCTTTGAAATGATGCTTCAAGCAAAATCTCATGGAGTAGCCAGGATGGGGTCTGTTTTTCTTACAGCTGTCTTAGAGCAACATCTAGTGGTACATTGTATTTCATCTTCAGAAAACACTCCTCAATTATGCAACCATAGATGACTGATTAAAACAGAAAAAGACTATTATAGTCAATGCTGCCTGTGTCAATTACATGTCAATTATTTTTATAACCAAAACATATCACTTTCCCACACAATTCACAAAATTAGTCCATTGCTTCATAAACTATATGCTGACAATATTTTCACAACTAGGCTAAGATCTTTATAGTCTGAAACAGCCTTTCCCACCCTAGTGCTATCCAGATCTGTGAGAATACAACCCTCATCATCTTGTCTGACTTTGCTCGATGGGAATTGTTGTGCAACACACCTGGAGAGCACTAAGTTGTAGAAGTCTGGTGTAGAATGAACCACTTGAAAATGCTGATAATGACACAAGAGAATGACTTCAATGTGCACAGTCAGTGTTATTTTTCCATCCTGTCTGTAATTCCAAGGTGTAAATCCTATTTCAAACCAATTATAAACAATCTTTACCAGTGGTGCCAAAGTGGAAGATTTTTTAAAAAGACTATGGACTCTTTCAAACGGGAGGAATTTCTCCCAACTCCGAATGGAGCCAATGCGGATTCATGTAAATTCGCTTGTTTAGCGAATTTACATGAACCCCTGCTCCATTCGGAAGAACCCCTGCTCCGTTCGGAATTACTTCCCATTACCCGAAAATAACCCCCTCCTGCCCGAATTTGCATGTGAAGCTTTAATTGGCAATTAAGTAAAACCCATGATTGCATTCGAATTGGCTTCCCTCTTGCCCGAATTTGCGTGCGAAGAGTTAATTTGCAATAACATAAAACCCATGATTGCATTCGAATTGACCTTAAATTATACTTCCAATTTAGCCTCGTATGAAAGAGTAGAGAGAGATGATCCAAATTTGAGAGAAAAAATGAAAGTTAGGCCAGATGGGATTATGTCCACTTGACAGTGGGCCCTTGTTATCTGCTGAGGTTTTGTTCCAGGATCCACCATGGATACCGAAATCTGTGGATGCTCATGTCCCATTAAATACTGTGGTTAGGAAAATTGTGTCCCTTATATAAAATAGCAAAACCAAGGTTTGCTGTTTGGAATATATATCTATTTGGAATATTTTCAAGCTGTGTATGCTTAAATCCGTGGATAAAAAAAATCTGTGGACATGGAGGTCAGTTTGAAAAGTAATGGGATGGTATCTGCTTTAAGCATTAGCAGTCATAATAATAGGTTAACTATGGGATTTTCAAGACTGGTCTAAAGAGGCATAAAGTCTTGTGATGCGGGTTTTTGAATTTTGCTGGGGTTTGCCAATAGTCATATTCACATCCACTCATTCTGTTCTTGGAGGCGGTTTGTAGCAATTTCTTGGACTTTCAGTAAGGCTCTTTTTATATATACAAAAAAGCTGGGGCATGCTGAGGTTGAAAGAAATTTTTCTCCTCTCTCTCTCTCTCTCTTTAGTGATGTAAAATGCCATTTCACTAATGGTCTGTGGCATTATAACTTTAAAAAATTAAAAGGAGAAGAGAAGAAAACATATTATTCAGTTACATTTCAAAGGTGAAAGGAAACCCATTTGAAGAATGGAATAACAAGTTGCAGTTGGTGCCAGAAATTGCCAGAATAGAGTATGGGACAAGAGGAACATCACTTGGATTAACAAAACTCTGGGAGATTATATATACATATATATATATATATATATCACACACACACACACACACATATATATAGTACCTCCTCCTGACACAAATTGTCAGCCCCAAAACTGATGACTAAAAATAGATTCCAGCTGTAGCACAAATACAGATCATTGCAATATATTTTTATAATGCTGCTATTCAGCTTTTACTGCTCTGGCTGCCTCCTGTTACATTCTGGGATGGCCATTTAGAATTCTCAGCCAGAGAGCTCTTAGGACTCACTGAACTACAAACCCCAGCATGCTACAGGAGGCAGCCAGAGTGATAAAAGTGGAATAGCAGCACTAAAAGAGTGCAGTGAGGTAATATTGTGCATTCCAAGGATACAAACTAAGAAGCCATATCTTAAAAATATATAGTGATGTTGCTCTGAAATCAACCAATGGTGAGGGGGTAGCCCAATCTGCCTCCTCACCATTGATCTCATGGCTATCCTCAGCTGGCTATCAAGTGGCAGCAACAGAGGTAAAGTACTCCATTGCTGGCAATAGCAGCAAAGGAGAGGGACAGCTTAATTTCTCCTGGTGTATCAGAGCTAATAGAGCTAATGGTAGATTGGGCTAGCCTCTCTCTTTCCTCTCCCAGTGTGAGGGAATGAGCAAATAAGTGTGCGAGCAAACAGATGACCATGTGCCCCAACCCCTGAAAATATGGGCAGGCCTGTAGCTAGACCTTTAGGGGCCCTGGGGCAGAAAGTACATTTGGGGCCCTAATGTCCCAAGTCCTACTGAGCGCCTCAGGTGCCATCTCAGCACACCACCATTATAACGGGACGTGCAATAATGACGTGGCTCATGCACCCTGTCCAAATGGCACAGCACACAAGGGATGTCACAGTACTACTCCAAGGCTTTTTAAGAAGCCTCTGTTGCACCAGACAAAGGAGCCACGTTTCACGGTTCCTTTTGGACCCTTTTTGGCTGGGGGCCCCAGGGTGGTGCCCCAGTTGCCCCAGCCTAGCTACGGGCCTCAATATGGGCAACTGCATGTTTAAAAGGTTTATAAAATACTAAAAATGCCTTTGCTTCATAAGCTTCACTAGCCTTCAGTTACTATGCCCTAAATGTTTTAAAAAACATTGGTGACACACATCAAGCTTGCCAGACTGGTCCTGCTCTCCAGTTAGCCCATCCATCCCTGTTCCACCCTGATCCTCACACACATGTGAAAAAATCTGTTGTTTTTTTTTCCCCTTGAAACTGCAGAGTAAAAAGTGAGTTTTCAAAATTTGTATTAATGCTACATACTACATACCTTCAGTATGGACCTTATCAGACGGAAGGAATTTCTCTTTATTGCGAATGGAGCCAATTGGAGCCAATTCGAATTCACGTGAATTCTCTAGTTTAGCAAATTTACATGAATTCCAATTGCATTCGGAATGCATTCAGAATGACTTCCCATTACCCGAAAATGACCCCCCCCCTTGCCTGAAATTGCATGAGATGCTTTAATTCGCAATAACCCATGATTGCGTTCAGAATGACTTCCCTTTTGGCCAGAATTGCGTAAGATACTTTAATATGCAATAATGTGAAACACCATGATTGTGTTCGGATTGCCATTGGATTATACTTCCAATTTCCAACGTCTGATAAGGTCCTATGGGATAGAGCTTGATAACAGACAAAACCAGTCAGTTTAGATAGCAACATCATTGGTTAAATGGATTGTTCTTTGACCTTAGGAAGCCAAACTCCATCTCAAACTGTCTATAAGATTTCCTAGATATGGTAATAAACAAGAAAATACTTTCAGTAGGAAAAAGAGTTCTGCAAAAATACCTCAATAAATGAGCTCCATTTCTCCAGCAACTTGAATCACAATCTTATGAGTTGTGGTTTCAAAGCTAGGTTTCAGGGTTAGTCTTACCCATGCTTGATGCTAAAATGAAGTTAAGTAAGAGAGAGGGAAATACTGCTGGCTCTCAGTTCAGTATCTCCAGTCAGAAGACATCTAATGATAAAGCTGAGTAGAGATTTGTGTTATTTCTGGAGCAATTCAGGAATAGAGAAACCGCTCTAGAAAGGTTCTGAGTCCTTTTTGACCTAATGTTTAGTTTAGTAACTGTATTATCAAACCCTTTTCTACATTAATGGAAAGAAAATCAGCTTCACCCCACATTTTCCTGGTCCTCAGTTTAGTAACACAATTACTCAAAATAAACTTGGCTCAAATTACACTGATTGCCACACATTCCCTGGGCCCAAATGCAAAAGGGATGTGCTTTTTTTTCTCCCCAACATATAAAAACTGATAAACTAATAGCCTTGTTGTTTACCTATTGATCTTGCCAGCTTTCATTATAATTGGTTCTCTCTCCCATCCTATCCTCTTCCCCACTTTGCATCCCAGTGAGTGATATGAGTAAGGTCAGGAAACCTAAATGTCTCCTCCCTGTCCCAACTTTTTGTTGATTGTGTTGTGCCTCCTTTAAATGAGGTGAATCACACAAGAAAAAGGGTTTTGCTTTCAAAAACTTCAAAATATATACAGAACTGGTTAAAACATTCTGTGCCTTGCACAGCCTTCAGTGTTAACTTCCAAAATCAAAGTATCCATCCATAAATTTCTTGAAGAGGTAGAAGTCTGCCTTTTTCATGTAACAATTGCATCTGTCACATAATGATAACCTGAACAACTGAAATTGCACTCACGGTTCAGCTATCATTCAATTACTTAACTGTGCTAATCAAATGGAAAGGTGATAGCTGTAAACTATGTTTGTTTTGATGCCAGCGGACTGTACAACCTCAGTCTCAGTAGGCCTTCTAACCTTTATAATGTTATCAATTTGAGGTTGCAAATATGGAGGGCATTTAGCGGGCAGAAACAGTAAAAAAGCAAAACCTGCAAATACCTTACAATGACAACTTCTTATGGCACACAAAACCATCTTTATATGACAAGCTGCTCATGTGCTTTATGATTATGTTGCACTGTATCTCAAGGCATAAGCCATTAGAAAGGATTGGGCTTGAGCTATTTATTTATTTATTTATTTATTTATTTAGAAAAGCCCCACAATCATTTGTTAACACTTCCTAGAGCAACATCTAACTTGAAGAAACATGGAACATAACTGATTCCTGCTACCAGAAGCGGTTTCAGAGTGGCTGCTGTAGACTCTCCAGGGAGTCCACTGGACCACCTCCTCTGCATCTCAAAGGTTGTCAGAGCAGAGCTGGCACAAAGGCTTGCTGAGAAGGATGTGTTAATATGAGAAAACTATGAGCTGCCTCAAGAGTTGATCCCTCAGGAGTCTCTTGATACAGTAAAACAGAATTGCTACTTTGTGGCTTTTTCTATTTTATTGTTCAGTTTTCCAGTTCTGTTCCTGCTTCTTTACTCAGTTGAGATAGAACAATTCCCTTTCTTAGTTTAAGATGCATGTGGGTTGCACTTTTGCTAGCAGGAAGTATAGTGCAAATGTCATTAGCTCTGATCAGGCAGTTGATTGCTTTCTTTTCAAACCCATGATTTCATTTCTCTATCTTCCTTGTATCTTTTCTTTTCCTCCTTTCCAATTTCTAGTCAAATATCTTCTCCATCCCTTCTTCTGACCTTATCACAAACACTTTTTCCCCCAATCTGGGCATGAGCAGGGGACGTACATGACTGAGTGAAAACACATTTTATCTCATTGTCCTCAAGGTGGCCCCATGCCATTCCCCAATCAAGGTTCAGGCACATGAATTTTGAAAGGCGGAAGCTTTCCTGTGGAGCAAAATCATGTGCCTAAGCCCTGATCAGGGATGGTTTAGTGCCAGGCAATGGCATGGGGCCACCTTGAGGACAGTGTGGCATGCAATAAAATGCATTTTCACTCGGCCACATGTGTCCTCTGCCCATGCCCAGATCAGGGCCAAAAGTGTGTGCGATAAGGTCCTTCATCTCTCACTTGCCCTTCTTCTCCTTCTCCATCTTCTCCCTTGTCCTCTAGTCCCTCTCTTTCTGGTTCTTTTTCCCCTCCCCTGCCCCCCCCCCCCCATTCCTAGCTAAACATTTTCTCCTCCTCTCTCCTCACAACCTGTAGCTTCATTCTCTCTCCTTCTTTCATCCCATGATCCACATTCTCTTTCTCCTTCTCACAAATTCTCCCAATTGTATTTGTCTTCTACCTCCTTCCCCTTTCTCTTCCTCCTTCTACTTGCTACTCATCAACTTCATTCTTTTCCCCTCCCTCTCTGTCTCTCTGACTTTTTTTTGTCCACAACAAAGAAAACCTTGAAACCATGGGATGTGTTAAATTCTAAGTATTTTAAAGTTTTTTTATGTTCTATGAACCCCTATAGAGCTTGTTTCTGAATAAACATGCATAGATATGATTGCCCCATGGTACATCATCATCATTATCACCACCAATCTCTACCTTCCCTAAATAACGTTGTGATTATTAGCAGCAGGATGATGGCAATGATTATTATGACAGTGGCAGGGATGAGAGATCATCAGCAACATAATTTTAAAAATTATGATGTGGCCAGCAAGGAGTGCTTGTTGAAGGAAGCAATCTATTGAAGGCATAGTTTGAATAACTTGCTTTTTTTGCTTGGATTTTTTTTCTTTCATTGGACTACTACACCCATGGGTTTTGAAAAGCTGGGCTTGAGAAGTGTTAAAAACAGAGTTGAAAGGGGTTTTGTTTTTTTTTTAACCGTTGTGCCTCCTGCCTCTCTATCCACTGTTGGCATCGGTAGCACCCACTGCCAGCTTTTCTTAACAGAATCTATTGAAGGGAATGTGCTTTTTGAGATATATATTTTAAAAAGCTCCCCTATGCTCCCTTGGAAGAAAGAAAAGAGCCAACCACTGTTATATAGACACAAGAACATTTTGTAAACTTTGTCTAGTATGACACTGGTTTATCTGGCAGGGCTGGGGCAGGGCCACAGATACCTATAATTTACAGCTGTCTTCTGCCAATGTTGGCATGTTATCCACCTGGTGACTTCTGTAACAAATTAATCTTACATTAGATGGAAATTATGGCCTGAATCATATGGGTTAGTCCCAACCAGAGTAGGCTCACTGGATCAATTGTTGGACTGATGGACTTGGATTATTCTTTTGAGATTAATAATAGGATTCAGGTTTATGTTTGAATATGTTGTGTGCCTTCAACTCATTTTCAATTTATGGCAACCCTATGGCAAATTTATTGGGGTGGGGGGGGTGGGGTGTTGCCTTTGCTTCACTTCGAAAATGACTTCCCTATGGTCACCCAGTGGGTTTCCATGGGTAAGTGAGGATTCAAACCCTACTCTCCAGAATTGTAGTCCAATGCTCCAACCACTACACCATGCTGGCTCTCTGAATATATCTAAATTTAAATACATAATAAAGCTCAGTATCTTTTGGATTTACTGGCCTTGACATAATATCCAGGAGTCTTTAGCATATATGAGCAGAAACTCTGACAATCTATAACTAGTAGAGAATTCAGGAAGTGTATTTGAAAGTCTTGTCAGGTGTTATATTACAATCATTTCACCTCTTTCTATAACTTACCCAAAGGGAAAATTGTATTGTAATCACTATGTGTCACAGTAAGTCCACTAGATTGTAATCTTTAAAATGAAATAAAATAAGCCTGACATTTGTAGTGTTTCTTGCTCTTGTTTATAATTGCTGTCACTGGCTTGGATTTGCTGTGTTCTATTTTTATTATTATTACTTTGTCCTTATCACTATTCCTGCCTAGACCACAAAGTATAATGTTCTTGGAGATTCTCACATACTTTGAAAAATTATAATAGCCTCCAAATCAGCTTTCTACTCTATTGCCCTAAAAGAGAGTTGGGAAAAATGCAGTCCTGCAGCAACACAAGTCCCACTGCCAGCTGACTTAGCTTGTTTTGGCCCTGGAAGATGTGGAAGCAGGTCTCTTTTTGCGGCCATTAATCACTCCAGACCCCCTGAATTGCCCTTTTCTGGACAAAAGCAAGTCTGAATTACCTCTTCAGAGAATCTGTTTTAAAAGCTAACTACTGCTGAATTGCTTATCCCTAAGAGAAGTAGGCTTCTGGCCACATCTGGTTTTGTCCTTTTTATTCTGGAGGGTATTTTTGCAATCTGGATGCCCTCTGGAGTGTTTTAGCAACAGCAACAACAGAAATTGGCCCTCAGACCCACCAAAGTCGTCTTCCCTACTCTAAAGATTAGAGTATGATCTTACTCTAATTTTAGCAGCAGCAACAGCTGCAAAACTTAGAATTATACCAGAATTATGAATAAATTATTTACAAACAACATTGGGAAAAATATGTGGTAGCAAACAACCAGTTATAAATAACTTTCTATAATAATGGAAATGTAACTACCGGTATATTACAGTGGAAGCTGAATTACTGATCACTTTGCTCTTTTGAGGTGTAACTATAGCTTTTTGTTTGTTTGCTAGTTACAGAGGTGTGTCCATGGGCTAGAGAAATAGCACATGGTGTAATTTCATGCCTTGTGCCACTGCACATGTTTTGTTGTAGGTGATAACAAAGTGGAAGGGAAGCTTATGTTTGGTAACACAGGCACCAGTATTCAGATTCTTCTTCATCATCATCTTCTTCAATTTTTTGGAAGTAACTAAAAAGTATCAAAGGTAGTTACTCTTGAAAATGGGGAAGCCATATTTTAAAAATATTTAAAATATTATACATACAATGGTAACTAGCTATTTCTGGGGCCTTCAATTTATTATACCTATTAAATAATTATCAAAACTAACTTTCCAATCTTTGTTCCTGATATTACAGTTGTACATGATGGCAACCTACAAGCCACTTCAGTTTGTTTCCTATGACTTGTCCTATTGACTGCATAAGGTATACTTGGCCATTATTTATGCATTGGCCTATATGGACTTAGGACTCTACTCAATTCATATTCTCATGGCAATGCTTTGTGAAATGTAGAATTTCCTCAAATGAAAAGACTGATTTGCTTGTCAGAATGAATAGACTCTAACAAAAAAGTAGTATAAAGGAACAATTGACCATGAGCACAGTACTAGCAGAGTCTTCTGGGCATCAAAATCAGGGCAGACCAAAATGCTGGAGATAATTCAAGATACCTCTGTTGTATATTTTTTAAAAATCAAAAAAAAATCTCCAACAGTTCTCATAACAGATGGGAAAATCTCAAGAGAATTTTCATAATTAAGGCTGGGAGAAAAACATTTTGCTAAAAGTAGCTCTTACATCAGCATATATCACCTTGCAGCTTTTAAAAAAAACCTCCCTGTGATATCTTTTCAGCAGTTTGTGTGCCATTTTTAAATATATCACCACATTTAAGTGCTGGCTTGATTCTGACTACTGTATGTATCAAAAAGAGAAGGAAAGACAGTGTCCCTGCAGTTGCACCCCTCAGCCTTCTGTCGCTCACTTTGTCCTTTTATCATTGAGATCTCTCTCTGGATCTGCTACTCAGGACTCAAGGTGACCTTTATACTGGGCAAGTGGCTGTGTTGATCAGTGGGTTCAGTGTGGTCAAGCACAACCAATTGTCCCTGTTAATTATTAAATTGAAACGGGCAGACACAGATGTAAAAAATAAAACCAGTACAAATTATTATATAACAATTGAGTTAACATGAACTACTTTCTGCACTCCCAGCTCCCAAAACCTATTCAGATTTTCTCAATTCCTCTTTTCCTAGCTGGTCTTCACTGTCTTTCTGACTGCCCTAACTCTATTTGATCTTATACCTATCTAACTCATTAACAGACCAACCTCTGAGTTATATCCTTTTCCCTACAGGCCCTTCTTCAGACCATTTCATGAGCTGTGGTTGGCTGGTTGCTCAGCTTCTCACTTCACAAATGGGCTTCTGTTGGCCCTCTAGCATGTGTGGTAAGTCTGGGGAATTTTTAATTGCTCCACTTATTTATTTATTTATTTATTTATTTTTGCACTACACATCTCATCTTCTCTGACCATTGTCCACTCTGGCTGAGAATGATGGGAGATGGAGCTCAAAAGCACATGTTGCACATTTTACTGTAGCATACACAGATAATGCATAGATGTTTTCACTTCGAGCATTATAGCATGAAAAACTGACATGTGTATCATCCATGCACCTGTTTTTCTCCTACACTAGTCCAAATCCATTCTAATTGCATTAAAAACAATGCCAGTTGTTCTTGTACACTTGGACTCACAGCTTTGTTGTTATTTTAAAATCAGTTTGGCTTACTAGATGAAATCATAGGTGCCTATTATGGAGTGCCTACAACCTTTTTAAATGTTCATTAAGTTCATTAAGTGCAGAAGGTGAGGTAGATGCTGTATCCATCTAAGAGAAGATTAAATGGAACATGCAAGGCACATGCTTTTATTTGCAGACCATTATTTTAAATTTGTCTAATGAAGAATGAGTGCTTTTACATCAGCACAATCCAAGGTTGAGCCATTTTATAATGTGAAAACCCAATCGCTTTAACAGACTCTGTTCCCACAGGCAAGGAAAAAAAGAAAAGAAAAAAGAAAAGGAGGCTGTAAAATGGCAATAAAATTATGGTATTGTAGTTAGCAATGTTAAGGTTATGTCAGCAGTGGCCTGTCTATTATAAAATCCTGATTTTCATAGGGGGAGAAGATTATGACTTGTTGCAATAAAGTCTTGCTGAAATAACCCCATAGAGTGTCTTCCTTCCATAATAGCTTCCCAACTACCACCACCACCACCTCACTGGCAGGCACTGCTTAAAATGACTCATGCCTTTAGACCAGAGTGGGCTACTGGCCTTCTAGATGTTTTTGGACTGCAGCTCCCACTGTCTCTCACCAAGCTGAAAATCTGAGGCAGCAAATACTCCAGGTATATTTGACTCTATGATTTTCCAGAGAGTAAACTTTGCAACATGGAACTTTCAAGAAGAAAAAATTCCTGAGCTTCAAACACTGAAAGCTAAACAGTCTATTCAAAAATGGCAGAATAGGAGGGGGGACTTTTTCTATGACAATAAGTGTGTATCTTCATTGTTAGTCAACCAATTCCCCCATCCACCCACCCACCCCGAACATACACATTAACCATAACATGCATTAGGTTGAAAGCTAAAGTGAGACAGGATCATGTTACCATGGTAACGGAACTCTTTCTATGTCCTTCTACAAGCATCTTGTGTTAAAGATCATTCGGGGACAGGTGGGTGTTAAAAGAGATGCTAATGAATTTACAGGCTGCCATATTCTTCCCTTTTAAAAGATTGTGTTGTCATAGAGCAAAGTAACAATACAACATGTGTGGCTGCCACTGCTGCAATTCTTCTGGCATCCCTTCTTCACAGATAACTTTCAGTTGTTTTGAGGCTGTATTCAATAATTTGTTGTTGCCATTCATGTTGCTGTGTTACTTCAAGTCATTTTTTACTCACAGTGACTCTAAAATGAACCTCTCACAGGGTTTTCCTTGCAAGATTTGTTCACAAGAAGTTCACCTTTGCCTTCTTCTGAAGCTGAGAGAGTCTGACTTGCCCAAAGTCACCCAATAGGTTTCCATGGCTGAGTGTGGATTTGAGTGGTCTGCAGACTCATAATCCAATGCTCAACCACTATACCTTGCTGGCTCTCTGTTCAATAATGCTATTGCCCAGAGTATAGGCCTGAATCTCATGGTACTGACAAAAGTAGTGTAGAATAGACTCACTGCATCGATTAATGAATGGTAAGCAACTGTCAAATGGTAAACACTTATGTAAATCTCATTGATTTAATGGGTTTAATCTAGTTTGAACTAGTAACTGGATTTAAGCAATAATTTTGCCAAATGCTTGTAAATTTGTTTATTCAGAAGAGTCTGCTAAGTTACATGGGCCTCTAATAAGCACATGTAGGGCTCATTCCCACTAGAAAATAACCTGGTGTGGAAACTGGGTTATTTTGTGATTGAATCTGTCTGGGGCCATTTACTGGCAGCAGTGGTGGTGCTCCTCCTTCCCTCGCTGGCTCTCTCGCAAGCCAGTCTGGAGCCTCCTTGCCCTGGCCCCACTTTGGCCCCAGAGAGCACATTGGGAAAGGAAGAGGAAGAGGAAGGTGGCAGGAAGGGAGGGAGGAGAGGAGCCAGGAAGAGAATGCCCACCCAGAGAGACCCCAGGAGGAGTGAGCGAGGCTGAGACAGCTGAGTGGCTCTGATTCATCAGAGGCGGCCTCCGTGCTAGAGAGGTCCTGTACCCAGCTCTCTCCCTCCGGGCCACTGTCCTCCATGATCACAGCAGCCCCAAAGCCAGGTCCCTAAAAGCAGGACCCTGCACTGCAAGGTGAGAAGCTGAATGAATCGCCTTCACCCAGTCCAGCTGCTGACTCTTAAAGTGAACTGGGGTGGGATTTTTGTAGTTTTACAGGAAGCCGAAAATGACCTGAAGGCACACAACAACAACAACAACAACAACAACAATCAGTAAGACTATGTAGTCTTAGGGCTTTACCACACTGCCCTTTTTTACTGTGTTAATCTGCTCCAGCTATTCATGGTAGAGTTTCTGATTGTAGATTAACGGTATTGTACCTTTCTGGAATAATCTTACCATTAGCACATTCCATAAACAGATTTATGCTGGTCGGTGATCACAATAAATATGTATCTATCAACAATGGATTTCTCTTCCACAGTATCAGTGTCATAGCCTCCACTCCTATTGCTCCCTTCGCTTCATGATTGGTCTGTTTTTTGTTTGGTTGTTTGTTTTTGCTATTGTTGCACCAGGACAGAATGACAACATGATGATACCTAGAAGGTGATGAGACCTTTTCTTGTGAGAGGTCAGATAGGAAATGAAGGTGGCCACGCCACCCTTGCCATTTTTTTCCCATTCTTTGTGGATGCCACTGCCTTGACTTTTCAACTGTACCAATTTTTTCCTGTTAAATGTGTGGCTGTGTTTTGCCTTTTGCATTGTAGTGTCCTCTTGTGTCTTCCAGCATATCACAGCATGCCCTAGCATGCATGTGATCAGACTTCAATTCATGCAACAACAACTTTTAAAATTTACTTTAGGAAGAATAACTATAATGACATACAGAAGCAGCCAACACTGAGAAATGCTACAAGAATGCTGTAGATGTAGAGCAAATCCTACCACTGCTTAGGTACGGAGGTTTTCAGTTTGCCAGTGCATTCATTCAATCTTAGAGGTATATAGCTTGGATTCTTTGTAGAGTCTTGTTTTCCTCAACCTGCACTTTGACTGCTCCAGAAGCTCCTCAAGCTCTCAAGCATATCTGAGCTACAGTGGTGAAAAGGGAAGGGCATTTTATCTACCCATCTATTACCCTTTATTTCTATTTGACCTTTTCATTCATAGACAAACACAGTTGGGTACAGCCTTAAAATATCAATGAGAGGAGGAACAAAGCAAGTGTGAACTGTCAGAACTGACAGGAAAAGAAACCTCCAAGAGTGGAGAGTTGGTGCTTTTAGGGGCATTTAGGGGTCCTCCAAAATCCCTTTCACACCAAAAATATTTAAAGGTGAAAAAATTATATAGTATTAATAAAATATTCACTATATAACTTAAAGTTTTTAAGGAGACTTCTTCTTTTAGCTATAACTATAGCAATAGTACATAAAGAATCATAAAATATATCAGTATTAAGGCATGTCAAGAAACATTCTTGAACCAAATAGTTTTATTTTTTTTTTATTTTCTTATGATGTGGGTGTAAGCATGTGTCAGTCACATCAAGAACACTGAAGTACTTACATTCAGAACAGATCTTGTAAATTCTGAGGATGCTAAAGTAAAATATATTTTTGTTCCACAGTTCACTATTAGAAGATAAAAGAATCAAGAGAACACAAAGTCCAAGTTGTTTTGACAGGTACCTCAGGAACAAAAAGCATTTCCATTCGGAAATGTGCCACCCTTTCCAAAACACTGTGGATTTATGGATTTGTTTGCACAGAGAGATTTACTGATCATGACTAGCTGAAGCTATCATTTCACCTTAAGGCATTTTGGAATCCTGGCAATGAGGCTGTAGACCTCCCACAATTGAGAGAAATATTACCAAGAGGTGAACTGGAGACAGAGGTGCCCTTAGTGAAGGAAGAGAATGGAATGAAGAAATATTTAGTATAGAACTGTAGGACTGGGGGAGATTGAACTTGATCCTACTTCAGCTGAAATCAATAGTGTAACCTCCATTGGATCAAAAGAATTTAGGCCAAGAATTTCTCTCATATAACAAGGGCCCATCTGATCTGGTCTACAATCAGTCAGTGGCCCATTTTTGATGCCATAATTTTGAAAGGCTGCTTGCATACACCTTTCCATGCAAATTAGAAAGCAGGATCCCGCCACAACTTTCAATCTGAAGTGTAAAAAAAAACAAAAAACCCTACCTGATCTCATTTTCTAGATATATCTTTAAATTAAAACAAGAAAGTATATTAAACAAACAATGTAGCACATTTATTTTGTATGGGAGTGGTAAATACAGAATCTAAAAGCAATTAAATTATTGATAAACTATGGTTCGCATACTGAGCATACTCCATGCTTTATACAGGGCGTCTTTATTTCCAAATAAAAATCTTCTTTATTCATCCAGTTTGGAGTCCTCTAGCAGCTGGTGCTGGTATAAATAGGTAGAAATGGTCCTCAAGTTATTCAGCCTCTCAGAAGCATCTTTGAGCTAAGTGTTTAAAGGAGATGTTGACACAGTTGGTGGGAACCACCCAGTCCCCCTCCCCCTATATAAACTATACAGACATTTTAATTCAGGTCTACAAGAGGAAACATGAACTTTGAAAGAAATTTTATATTACATTACAGAAGGCTTTAGCTTGCATGTGTTTGTTGTAAAGTAAGAAAGAGGATCACCACAATGCTTCAGCAAGTCACAAACTCCAGCATTGTATATCAGTGTATGAGCTTTTTCCTCTTTGGGCAAGAAAGACTAATATAGGAAGGATCTCAGAGATACCATTCCAGCAGTGGACCGTGCCATGCAACACCTTCCCAGGCTCCAAATCACAATTCATTTACCCAAAGTTTAATTCCCAGGTTTTAAATGGTCTCATCTCTAATTAATGATCAGAATCAGCAGCTGCAACCTAGAAGCTAAAGCTCCTGTCCTCTGCTCTGCCCTGAACCATAAGATGCTTTTAAAGACTTATGATGATTGAGTATGAGACAGAGTATTGGAGACATCATTGAGTACAAGATAGGCTACTTTGTGGACAGACTTGGCAAGTCACATTCCAACTCCTATATCTTTGTAAAACAAGCTGTACTGTAACATTTGATAAATTTATGCCCAGTTATTTGGGAATGGCTGCTATCCTCAAAGGTTGGGTTAAATTGAACATAATGCCTTTGAGGATAGCAGCCATTCCCAAATAATTGGGTATATCTCCGGGAATGGAGATATGTTAGCCAGTTCTGGATGGGGTCACACTTCCCCTGAAGGACTCTGTCTGCAACTTGGCGTGCTCCCGAACTCGTCGCTTCAGTTGACAGCTCAGGTTGATGCAATGGACAGGAGCACCTGTTACCAGCTTCAGCTGATACATCAGCTGCAACCCTTCTTGGAGCCGGGCAATCTAGAAACAGTGGTAGATGCACTGGTAACCTCTTGACTTGACTTCTGTAATGTGCTCTACATGGGGCTACCCTCATGCCAAGTTTGGAAACTTCAATTAGTGCAGAATATGGCAGCCAGATTAGTCACAGGTACACCTAGATCCAACCATATAACACCTGTTCTAAAATCTCTTTATTGGCTGCCAATTAGTTTCCAAGCACAGTACAAGGTGTTGGTTATTACCTTTAAAGCTTGGGTCCAGGCTACCTATGGGAGTGCCTTCTTCCATACAGTCCACCCCACTCATTAAGGTTCTCTGGGAACAATTTGCTTCAACCCAAAAAATCCAGACTGACCTAAGTAACCCAGAGGGCCTTTTCAACGGTCGCTCCAAGGCTATGGAACGACCTGCCAGAGGAGATCCGCCACATTGCCATTCTAACAAGACAGCTCTCTCTGGCCGGCCTTTCCAGACTAGCCTCCTCCCACCCATAAGTATGGATGCCCCTGTCTGCCTTGCTTACATAATTTTCACCTTAACTGATTTTTACCCCTATTTTAACTGTTCTCTTTTTTCGGTTTATAATTTTTTAAACTTTACATTGTAATATATTTTATATTGTTTTGTTTGTATACTGGGGAAGGGGGAATGGGAAGGGCATTATTTTTAAATTGTGATTGACCTGGATGTACTATTTGTACTATTTGTACTGTTTTTTCGATGTAACCCACCTTGATTCCTTGTGAAAAGGTGGGCTATAAATAAATCATATTATTAAAATAAATCGTATTATTATTTTCTATAAGTAAAAGGAAACATGGCATTCTTAGGAGACTGGAAGCAGTTAAAAATGATCCAACCAATTTTAAGTTATTGTGATTCCTATTGATTTTAATAAGAGAAAAGTATGTGAACCCTTGTATGTCCTACTGACATCAATGGAGTTTTAAACCATTATTTATTTGGCCTGGATTATATTTTAAAAGTAGCAGTTTGACTTTCTGGACACTACTGTGAAATTGCATACTAGGTTTATAGCATCTTGTATTGGCAATGTTCTGATTACTGTACTGTGCATACCTAACACTACATAGCTAGATTTTTATGACTTGCCAAGCAGAAATCAGGGGCTTAACACATTCAGATTATGCTTCCATTAGACTACAGTACCCACCAAATGATTTGGGGGGGAGGGGCACCATTAAAATCAAATATGTGTGTGTGTGTGTGTACCTTCAAACTGCCTGTAGACTGGGTGGCCCCATTAATTCCATAGGGTTTACTTAGGCAAGAAATATTCAGAAGTGATTTTATCAGTTCTTTCCTCTGAAATATAGCCTGCCTCACCATGCACATTATCACCAGATTCATTTAATCATTTAAAAAATGAAGCAAAGAACCCCTTGTAGCTTAACAGGACATAGAGTCTTGATGTATAGCTTAAAAAGGGAAGTAAATGATCTATACAATTTGTCAGGAATACACAATGTCTCAAAAACCACTCTCCAACATTTCAGAACTGAAAGCAGAGACATGGGTGGCCAAGCAACCTCAGAATGTAGTCTATTAGTAAGAAAAAACACACAGGCTTGTAGGGGCTGCAGCAATTTACTTGTGCCTGAATTTACATGGAAAGGAAAGATTTTGCCCTATGTCCCCTCCCCTGCTGAATTAATTGAGTGCAAATACTTTTGCACTTTGAACTCAATTTGCAGCAACTGAGGTAAGCTAAGGACAAAGGAGGAAAGAGGGAAAGAGATACTAGAACATTTCAACAGCAGTTAATATAAAGGAACAACTGGGAATGAATCAGAACCATCTTGGCCAAATTGGGACAGTTGGAGGGTATGAAAGACTGAGAAGAGGGGAACAAATGCTCTTTACAAAAGAAATGACAATGAAACACTGTGCTCAACTATTCTTTTTCCTCCCACCTATATAATGATTGCCCACATCATCATTTATGTCTTCTTAGCAAATGTAACCAATGCAAGCTATATGGAGGCAATGATGAGGGGGGAACCCTATCATGTGTAAAAATTAAATAATTGAAGAACTTATCAAAATCAAGAACTCCTAGAAGCATCTTGGGGTCATATTAGCAACATTTTAGGGTCATTTAATTTCATTAGTTTGGGTACAATAGCTTCAAGTGATTTTTAAGACACAATTTGTCCATAAAATGTATGTTTTCATTAAACACATCATTAGGTTTATGGTTTCTTCAGTCAATCTCCATTTCTGCCTGCTTTAAAGGAGAAAGAAATCAAAAATGGGCACAAATGTTTCTATTAATGACTTTCTTAATATGTGTGAATGTTCACTGGAGGAAAAGAGATATTGGTTCATGATATATGATAAATGCAATGACTCAAGACCAGAGCTGACATCCAAAGTATATATTGTTTCTCAAACACAATGTTACTGGCCTACCTTTTCATTATGCAAAGAGGTTCCTTCAGTTGTCCTATTAACTAAAATAAGCCATCAGCAACATCTTACTTCTAAAAAAAAAGAGAGAGATAGCTTGAAATGTCATGCCACATGCACTGAAAAAAGGGCTTAGACTGAGTATATGCAAGGAGTACTTTTTAAAAAAAAACTTTAGAATTTTGCTACAGAAAATAAATAAATTCTATATTTTTGTAATACAAATGAACCAGCCAACATCATACTTTTTGCAGAGCATCCTTGGGATGGTCTCCTTACCCTCTGTGATATTCTTTAGGATCAAACTAGAGGACATGCTCTGTCAAGAAATGAAAGTTAACTGTCATTTGCCTTGCTTGTCCCTCTTAAATTTTGTATGCTTGTTGTTTTTTTATTGGTCATCAGAAAGTGAACAGGCATAATTTGCAAGTCTGATTGCTGCATCTCTGAGGAAAGCCTGTTGTAGGAAGATAAATGGTTATTACTTTTAAGGTCTGTTTTCAGGTTTGGTTACTTCTTTGAGAAGGGTATAATGACATGGTTTGACTAAAATTGGATAGAATAAGGAGAAGGGGCACCATTTATTCCAGTGAGACAATTGGAAAAGCAGACAATGCAATGTCTTGGTAGATCTAGCTGTCCAATGAACTATGCTCTTGTTATTTAGGATATTTTAATTAGATTTTATTATGAAAACAGAAGACAGAAAGGAACTGAGATTATACTTTGAAAGTATCAGATATATTAATAATAATATAAATTAATAATAACACAATTTTAATATACTGAGGATGCTGAAATAATATTTTATAGTTAAAAGGGAGCATGAAATTTGAATGGCTAGCTACAGTCTGTTCATTTGTTCACATTTGTTCAGACTGCTCTACAAAACCATTTTGTACATCTTCAAAATTTTAACATTTGAAGCAAAATGTACAATGTCTGTTTATCCGCCTTCAGCTGTCTGCTATACTTTGGAGTTTCATTTCAGCAGTCCTGTCTCTTAGCAACCACAAAGTCGCCAATTAACAAAAGTATTTTGCATTTGTACAGATTTTGCATCCGGCTTGATATTTGTCAAATCCATACTTTACACAGCTAGGTTCTAGTTATCCTGTCTTTACTCAGTGGTTGATCTGTATATTGGACACCAGATTAGAAACTTGAGCCTAGTTAGCATGAATAATGAATACCACCAATGTGGAAATCCTATGGTGTCAGAGTTCTTGAATGTAGGGGCATCTACCTATTCAGCCACTGCCAGGAGAAGAAAAAAAAGAGAAGCTCTTAATATTTCAAAGTCAATTTTCTACCACTGAAAACAATGGCATGTGTTACACTGTGTTGTTGCACTAGTATGTTGGCCGATATGCATCTGTAGAATTAATGCAACAGAAGAATCTAGTGCATTATCATTGCATGACTAGTTGTCCAAGATCTTTCATCATTAGATGTAACATCAGATCTGCCCCATCAGATGGAGCAGAATTCCTCGTCTCCAATTTCAAAATTAATTTTGTAGTTACCTCAGAAAATCAAGGAATTTCAGGGCTTTCAGTCAAAGAATTTTGCATCTTTTTGGACAACTAAAATTGAGTTGTAAGGGGTAAGTTCTGAAAACATCTTTGAATAATAACAGGTACTAAAGGAAATTGCTCAGACTGAGCCCTTTAGTATACTTTCATTACAATTTTCAGTTATCATAAGTGTGAAGAAAAGTAGTTTTCTTTAGCATCTTAATGGAGTTTTTGGGGGGAAAAGTCATGCTAAGTTAGTAACGTCACTTTTAAAAATTCAGTGCATGATGCACACTTTGCTGTACTATCTTGCTGGCGAGAAATTGGTAGCTTTTAGGAAATTGCTGATTTTCTGAACAGATTTGTTCATTCATGCAGCTCTTTGTAATTAAAAACAAATTATTTAGATATCATAGGAAGTTTTTTTTAAGTACCAATGGAATATGCCATGAACCATGCCCAGTTGAGAATCATTTTGAATCAAATCATCAATATTAAGAATATAACTCAGGAGCTAATATAGCTAAGGAGCATATTCAAACATCTTGTGAGTCAAAAGCTCAGGCAAAACCCTTAACTCTCCTTTGATTGTTTTGCCATACCAGTCCCCATATATCCTACCATTTTTATCTTTCATATTATGCATTCCTCCTTTTTAGCTTTCTTTTAAATTTTGTGCTACTTTCACATTGATTCAAGCCTCTTAGAGTTCTTATAAATCCTTGTATTCCTTATAAGGTTTTGTAAATGGGGTTACCAACAATAACTGAAATCCACACTACTCACAAGGAAGAAGCTCAGGCTGGAAAGCATAGAAAGAAGGTATTCCCTGACTCCCCTTTCCCCCAAAGTTATCTGTAGATCTTCAAAAGGTTTATTTATTTTTATCCTGCCTTTCTCCCAAGTTGGGACCCAAGGCAGCAAACAATGTGTTTGTGTGTGTATGTGTGCACCTATTAAAACAGCACATTAAAATCAATTAAAATAGCCCAATTAACTTTTTTGGGCTACAGTTCCCAAAACCTAGTAACCACTTTGATTCACAGATTCTTCTAAAATGAATCTGGAAGCCTCAGGAGCAGCATGGAACAAGAACAGTCAAGGGAAATAACTGAAAATTGTCTTACATCTTTAAAAAGAGCCTTCACTGGATCTCAGTCCTCTTCTATAAACAAAGGAGAATTTGCAGACGTCCCTTCACAGATACAATAGTCAGAATCC
The DNA here is from genome assembly GCA_034509955.1 of Urosaurus nigricauda. Classification (NCBI taxonomy): domain Eukaryota; kingdom Metazoa; phylum Chordata; class Lepidosauria; order Squamata; family Phrynosomatidae; genus Urosaurus; species Urosaurus nigricauda. The sequence continues at coordinate 273,085,793 of JAOEGL010000001.1, forward strand.
AACCCACAAAACTTTAAAATGTTGGACTTCAAATGGGGTGAGAGATGGAGTCAAGGCCAAGACTGCAACAATGTAGGAGATCAATGTTGGATTCCATCACTGGCAGTCCCAAAATAGCATCATGGTGGAACAAACTGATCAAGAGCAGTCCCAGGGTGGCCACTGACTTCCATGTCAATAGGTACAGTGAATCTGCTCTGGATTTTATTCCAGTCTTGAAAGGAGTTCTTAAGTCTATACTAAGGTAATAACTTTTTTCAGGCCAACCAAAAGACATAACGGGGCTTTCTAGATTGGCAGGAAAGTGTGACATGAAGTTGCCTTTTCCTTAATGCTTAGCAGCTACACCGCAGCCTTTAGATGCAGCTGCGCTGTTTCGCCATTTTTAAAAAAGAAGCTGGGAAAACCAGCACCTTTTTAAAGGCGCTTCTTCTCCCCTAAAACACAAAAAAAAGTGTTTTCATGGCACACTTTCCCTTTTTCTCATCTAAAGGCTACACTTTCATGCAGCCATGAACACACCTCTTTTTGCCAATCTAGATCAGGCCAATATTTGTTATGCTCACCTTTGAAACTTCTAGGCTTCTTACTCAAGGAAAAAAAATATTTATTTATTAAGGGTGCAGGGGAAGAGAAGCAACAGTGTTACCTATCTACATTTTGCTTTTGGTGTGGTATACATGAAAGGTTTGTATAGAGTGTTCGATTGTGCCGCACTCCCAATGGTCATGAGTTAACTGGGAGCAAGTGCAGTAAAAGAGAGTCAGTCAAGTTTTCTTTGCATTTAAACATACAAGGCTATTTTCTTTCCCCTGCATATCCCCGTCTTTGCCTGATAAAGAAGACTGTGAGTTTTGAAAGCTAGCCCAATGAATGTTGTGCCTTTTTGGTTGGCTCATTATGCTATCACCAGAATATATTTAAAGGAACTAGTTTAACTAGATTTAAAGGACCAAGAAAAGGCATTGAACCTAAACCTTAAGAAAAAAGTTCTTGACTATAAGAATTGTATGATAGTTGAATAGATTGCCATAGATGATAGTTAATTCTCTTTCTTTAGAGGTATTTTATCAGAAACTGGATGGCTATGTGTATTTAGCTATGTATTTAGTTGTGGCAGTGAGTTGAACTAGATCACTCTTGTGGTACCTTCTACATCTCTGATTCTATTATTCTACATTTTTAAAAATTCAAATGCTATAAGTAGCTTCCAAAACACTAAAAAAAATGTTCCTCCACCTATCCACCTTGTCGTTGCCTCATAACCCCTACTATAAACATAACTTACAGCCAATAGCATACCTAGGGTAGTGTCACCCATTGTGGTAACTCATGGTGTCACACACATACACCCGTTGACCTCCTCCTGTTTCCCACCATAAAGAATCCTTTGCAATGTTTTTTTGCACTAATGTTATTCATAAATTGTAATTCCCATATAGCACTGAGCGCAATGCTAATAGTTGTGACATAAACAATTAGCAAATTCAAATAATACCTTCAAATTACAATATGATATGGACAACCTAAATGTATTTACATATGCATAGTGAATATTTGGTTCAAATGTGATGATTTTAAAGAAAATTTTAAAAGAATTTTTAAAATTAAAAATTTCAAAAAAATTAAAAATTAAAATTTTGAAATTTGAATTTTAAAAAAAAATTCTGGGGTCTCTCCTTTCTCCCCCCACTGAGCTTCCCCCCACACCCACCATCTCTTAAAGCATTTTAAAGGGAAGCAGATGAATGCCACAGTCTATTTCTGTCAAAAAGTAGGTCTTTGAATAACAGTGGTGTCACCCCCCCCCCCCCTTTGGAGGTCACCTGGTGTGATCCACACCCACTGCACTCCCTAGTGATGCCACTGCTTACAGCCATACCCAAAAAAGGAATGTTATCCTTCAACAAGTAATTATATAATACAATCTTTGTATGCCTTACTAGTCACTTCCAAACTCTATTTTTGTCTGTTCCCCACAAGATACTTTCTATACTAGAAAACAATCCATAGTAAGAATTACTGAATAAGGATTACTTGTCCTTTAACTGTTAAGGGATACTGAATATGCACTCTCTGAGTCTTTTAAAAAACATTCTGGAGTGACAGCCAAGTTAGTCATCCACAATATAAGCACAGCAAAGAAGGAAAAGGATTCTTGTGCCACCAAATAGTCTACTCACAGCATATGAGCCAATTGTAGCCTCCCTTTCCACAGACCCGAGAACTGCTCCCCTGCCCCTTACCTCCACCGCCCCATTTTTAACAGAAACAGTGGTGATTTGCTCTCCAGAAGGCTGGTTTGTCTTAGTCAAATTTATTGCTACAAAATGCTAGCCATAAAGCCAAGCTGAGAAGGTATGCTTAAATAAGGTTATGCTTTCCATACCCTAGACTCAAACCAGAGTTTGGTCTACCATGGTTTGGAAAGAGGTGGGTACCCTGTATGCTGTCCCCATACTCATTCAGATTTGTCAGGCAACACTTTCTGCATCTTCCCCCTTACCCACTCAAAATTCACTACACTAGTCAACAGTAGGGTGCTGCTTTCTGCCTCCTTCCCTTAACACCTGCCAGTTATGAGAGTGAATATAGCATAGCAAATGACAATAAAAGAAAGCAGGCAGCTGCCAAATCAAAGAGATGTTCAAATATATCACATTGACCAGAAAGGCTATGCCAAGGGAAGAGGAAACCATGATACAGGGAAAAAATCTTTCACACTCTGTTTGGGTGACCAAAAGCTGTTGGGTATATTTCAGGAAAAAGGACTGGCAAAACTATCTCTGAGTAGCCCTTGTTTAAAATAGCCCTAAGTCAATAGGCAACTTGAAGGCGCATATATTCTCTGGCATCTTCTGGAGAGGCCCTTCTCTGTCCCACCACCATCACAAGCATGGTTGGTGGGAACATGAGAGAAGGCCTTTTCTGTGGCTGCCCCTGGACTGTGGAATTCCTTCTCAGGGAAACCAGAATGGCCCCTTCCTTGTTGTCCTTCCACCGACAGCCTAAGACCTTCCTTTTCAGACAGGCATTTAAAACAGATAGAATGGGCTGGGGTGTTTTAATGTGTTTTAAACATTTTTATCTTTTTAAACTATTTGACATTTTAACATGCAATTTGTTTTAATTATTGTAGTAATTTAATTCTGTTTTAATATACTATTTTTGTATGCTTTTAATTGTTCTGTTTTTAATATCGTAAGCCGCCCTGAGTCCCAGCCTTGGAAGAAGGGCATTAAATAAATAAATAAATAAATAATACACACAATAGACTGAAGCAAGGGGTGCTGGATGCTGCTCTCAGCCAGACACTGGGCAAGCTATGTTTTGTTGTTGTTATTGTTGTGTGCCTTCAAGTCATTTTCCACTAATGGTGGCCTTAAGGCGATGCTATTATGGGTTTTAGACTAATTTACAGCTGGCCCAAATCCAAAGAATGCTGTTACTCTTGTGGGACTTCAGGAATCTCATGAAACCTAGTAGGATGTTACCCACTAAATTCCTTCACCATCTAGGTCCCATTCACATTAGCATTTTTGTAATAAGACGATCCGTGGAGCTTTGATGATGCAATACCAAATCAAAGTTCCCACTATGTTTACCCCAATAGAATCTCTCCATGGCAATTTAAACCTGGTGAAGTTTTACATTACCATTTCTATCAATTTTAAATGGAGCTGCCATTTTGATCATTCTCAGGTTTTTTTTTTACACTGTCAATTAAATGATGCACATCTACATTGCATTGTTTGGTCATAAACCTCTGTTAGCCATGGAGGATGACAATGGCAAGCTTCAGAAGAACCCTTAGCAAGAAACCCTAGGATAGGTTAGCCCGAGGGGGAATCACACTCTCTCACCTAAGAAACCCCCACGGGTTTAAATGTGGGGTATAAATGCAATATCATATTTCTGTGAGAGCTTTAATTTGCACCAACTGAGTCTGTTGTGGTTGTATTTCTTTGGAAATACAAAAAGCAACCCTTAACCCACAACCCCACAGGTAGAAGGTTTTTTAAAAAAAATGCCAAGTAAACCATGAACACCATTGTCATACTGATGATGTGAGTATTTAAAGGTGCTTTCTATTGTAGCCATGCAATATGTGCATATGCTATCAATTTAAAAAAACCAAACAAACAACCATTTAATGATGTTCCCAGGAGAACCCCCTCCCTGGCTTTGGTGAGCTCTGGGCAGAAAAGAAAAAAAGCCAGGCTGCACTTTCAAGAGACCACTTTCCAAAGTATGGGAAGTTTGAATCTACTTCATTTCTGCTTTTTTCACTACCACAACCAAGTGCTGAGAGGGAAAAACAATGGCACTTGGCTGGCAGGAAGACAGCAAAGGGATGGGCATGATTTGCCCCCTGCACATTAAACCCTCCCTCCTGAATGCCCCGAATGGGATCGGGAGCAAATTCCCATTAGCAGTGTTTTGGAAAAGAAACAGGGAAATTCCCATTCCTGAAAGAATCGGGTTAAGGAGGATTTGCCCCAGCCTCCCTTGAATTTGTGGCAGGAAAAACTGGTGCAAATGAACCCCTTTTAATCTGGTTTGCAAACTTGTTTTTAATGTATTGTGAATGACTCCCTAGAAAGCATTCCTATAGCTGCTCCTCGCCTGGAATTCAAGGAATTCCCTCACAACAAAGGGATCACACACATACCTTGCCAGTGGCATCACTGAAGTTGGCGTCAAACTATGCAAGTGACCATAAAGGGCTATGAGAGGAGGATGGGAGACTACCCCTCCCTCCATCCCACTCCTTTGCTTTCCCTTCCCCCCCAAGCCAATACCCACTGCCTGGTCAGACCTCTGCTCACCCAGCAGCCATCCCAGACTCTGAACAGACTGCTGGGAGGGCTGTGCTCCAGATGGTCCGTTCCAGGTCTTGCAAGGCAGCAACCACACCAGCTCTGAACAGAAGACAATGCACCCCCAACAGCAGCTGCTCCTGGGGGAGGGCAGTGCTGAGGCCCCAGGATGGCCTGTTCAGAGTCTGGTGCAGCTGCTGGGTAAACCAGAAATGAAGACAATGTCTTCTTTTGCTCACCCAGCAGCTGCAAAAATCCCGCCAGGTGTACCACCCTGTCAGGTGTACATGGTGTGTCACCTGGTGTGGTCTGCACCCCCTGAACCCCTCTAGTGGTGCCCCTTGCAATGGCTAGGTGAGCACTGCCATCCCTGGTACCAGTTTTCTGTGGGAAAGGGTGTAGAAAGCAAAAGTAAACTTCTGGACACTTCTGCTTTCATCAGGGAAGGGTTCTGCACAGTTGGTTGCTACCAGGGGAGCAAAATAGATCAACAAACATTCCTCCCCATGAAACAGACAAAGAGATGCATTACAGCATAAACTTTTGTGGACCTAGACCACTTCATCGAATGCATCTGATACACATGATCAAATTGACTAGTGCACAAAAGCTATTGCTCTAAGGGAGTGCTTGTAGCTCCACAGTAGCTAGTAAACTAACCAATGAAAAGCTATGCTAATAAATAGAAAGTTCATAGGCTAATATACCTTAGTGTGCAAGGTGCCAGAAGACTCTCTTTTTAAACTCAAAGGTGAGCCTTGAGATTCTTAATAAAAGCAGAACAAAACCACCAAAATTAGACAAGAGGTATGATTCTTCACTAATTTCATTCTCAAAGGAAGCAACAGATAATTTTAGCAATTTTCTTCCTGCTGCAAGAAACTGCACCATTTTCAAAGACAGAATAAGTCCTAAACTATGAAGATTCTCATCATTCTATGATTCTCCATGTCGGAGTTTTCTGACTTTTTTTTTCTTTTTGTTTTCCTTTTAACCATTTTTTGTCTTCACAAGCTAGAACACTGTTTGTTTTTCTGCAGCGGCAGTGTGATATGCTTGGTATAATTTATAAGCTTCTTATGGGCTGTTTTATAGATTCTGAAGTCTGGGGCCAGAGCAGATTAGCATGAATAAGTACAAACGATGGTTACCTAAATTACAAATAAACAATGAATTAACAAATCAGCCTATATGTGCTATAAAACCAGTCACTACTTAAATCTTTTGGATACTTTGATATATAGGCATGCCAGGCACAGCTTAAAGAGAACTGTTTGTGTCTGAACAATGACTTTGCTGACATAAATATCCTCAGACAGTAATTAAAGGATTTTTTCCCCCAGCAATGGCAAATACAATTCTAGCACATAACCCAACAGGGGGGAGGAAGGTACAAAAAGCTTTCTATAGTCAATAAATGAAGGGGGAAGCTTGAAACCTGGTCTCACATCACATTTAATCATTTTTATTCCATCTATTTTTATTCCATCTATTGATTCAAAGTATATATGTCTGAGATTTTGCATAGTGGATGATAAACAAGCACAATCCCAAATTTGTCAGCTACAGCACATTTCTTTGAGATATCACATTCTAATCAGGTTAGTGTTCAGTAATTTCTTTTTAAAGGAAATTGTTCGGCAGGAAAAAGAAAAACTTAAAACATTCCAGAATTTACTGGCAAATACTGTTTCTGTTTATATAATGTGAAGGTATTGCAGTTAGTGGGTGGGTAACCTACAGTTTTATCTAACTTGCATATCAAGGATGAATGAATTTAACTGTATTTACAATATATATCTTCCCCCTTTTCTTCAGTGGCAAAATGCTGTAAAATTAATACACACACTAAGAATATTTTGACTTTAAACACATTCTGAGCCTAACAGGTTGGAAGTTCACAGATAATTGCCCTACCTATGACTAGCATTCTGTTCTTGCTACTGGTTTTTAGGTTATTCAGAAAATCGTGGAGTAACTACACATCTGTCCTTGATTGCTTCAGTTTCTGGGCACCAAGCAACCATAAACTCGGGTAATTTGATTTTTTAAAACCTTTGCAAACTGAATAAGGTTAGCCAAACTGAAGAGGGAGATCTATTGTCACCTAGAAAGTAGCCAAGGAAAGGTGCCAGACAGAATAAGGAAGAAGGGAGACATCTGTAAAAGCCACTGTAATCTCTTGGCCATGGGACTACAGTTGGCCCTCTGTATCTATGGATCGTACAATCCACAGTTTGGGGGAAAAAATAAATCCAAAAGGTAAGTCCTGATTTTGGCCATTTTGTATAAGGGATACTATTTTACTGTGCTTTTGTATATAATCCATAGATTTTGGTATCCACGGGGATCCTGGAATGCCAAGGACCCACTGTGGTTTCATTTCTGAGCAGTTCTTCCCTTATATATCTGTCATCAAGGGCAAAGTGATACAACAAACTAGGATACTGAACTTGAAGATGACAAACCACAGGTAATACATGCCAAGATTAACAAAGAACTTCAAACCATAGTTTAAAATCCTGAAACTATGACATTTGGTCCCTAGGTAGTAAGCCTGGTCAGATTCAGATAGATTTAAAAAAAAAAAAAAAGAATTAAGCAAAACCAATCATAGCTTAAGGTTTGGCTTTTTAAATATATGATAGGCAACAAGCAGCATGCTTAACCCCATTACATGTTCAAATCTACAAACCATATTGAAGAAAGAAAAAAAAACCCACATGATCCATGTTCTGTCACTGTTTTTCTATGTCAGCTACATTTTCTGGCATGGAAAAGAGGACAGAAGTTGTATAGATACTTTACAAAAATTATATAGCTCGGTAAATTCCTCTCTAATCAGGTACTTTTGATGGGGGACTGGCTACTATCACTATTAACAGTGAACTCAAGAAACTGATTTTCTACCCAAAACCTTTGCATCAAACTGAATTTTTACTAGTGAGAACCAGTGTAGTATAATGGTTTAAGTATTGAACTGTGAGTCAGTTCGAATCTCCATTCAGCCATGGAAACCAACTGAGTGACCTTGGGTAAATCATACTCTCTTAGCCTCAAAGAAAGGCAAAGGCAAGCTCTCTTTGAACAAATCTTCCCAAGAAAACCCATGATAGTTCAGCCTTCAAGTCACCATAAATTGGAAATTACTTTAAGGGGCACAACAAGAAATTAATTTCTATCATATCTTTTCCCTATAAGTGGGATTCAAGGTGGCTTACAAAACTCAAATCAAATGTAGGTAAAAGCACATATGAAACAAAAGTAAAAAATATCCAAAAGTTATCATTATCATACAATTAAACTACCCATAGAACTAAAGCCATTTAAAACACATCCAATAAAAAGACAAAAGTTAATGAAACAGCCAACTACTAAAATCTCTTGTGGTAAGTTGCTGAAAGTGTTTCAGAACTGAAATATTTGTTTCACTTGCTGATGGAAGGACAAGTAGGAGGCAGCCATCTTTGCCATCTATTGGAGGGATGCAATTTTTACCCCAGATTTTTACCATGGAATGGAGGTTTCTAATGGCAAGCAAGAAGGCATTTCATGCAACGTTGCTTCTGTTCTGCCCTCCCCCCCCCCCCCCCGGTTTAATCCAGTATTTTTGCCAGGAGAAAATATACATTTATCATCCCAGAACTCAGTGCTGTTTGGGTGAGGTTTTGCTTGTTAGTTTTGTTACAATATGTGCTTTTAGTAAAATTTTGGGGACATGTGGACTGTACTATGACCCCTGACTGACCTATCCAAGGACCTGCCATAAGTTCCAAGCAGAGAGGTCACATAGTCAAGCCCGCTTGGAAGAACAGAGTCCCTAGTAAGCAACTCTCTATAGGAAGTTTGGGAGTCGCCAAAACAGATTTGCCACTGCCCTCTGGAGTAAGACAATAGCCTTGGTATCATTTCTGATGAGCCAGTGATTGACTTAATAACTAAGCCATTCAGCTGGCTGCCCCTCCGAATTGTGTCCAAACCTAAGTGCATTGTACACAGATTATTTGCTCTTGGCTTAACAAAGCCCAGGCAATCAACACCTTTGTCCAAGCCTTGATACATAGCCCCAGGATATGTTCAGCCCTAGAAAAGATCCCAAGTTTGAATCCCTTGTTGATGCTATCCTCAGAGTTCAGGCTGGTCCACGCCAATTTGACCTCTGCTGCAGCCCGTTTCCCCTCATCCCAGCGGTCATGTCCATCATCCTCATCCATATCTATCAGGCTTCTCAGAGAAGACTTCTAAGGTAGTATTCCAGCGGTGTCTCTCTCTCTCTCAAACCTAATTCCCAGTCTTACCCCTCCCTTTTCACTAGCATTGAACATGTGTGTGTATGCCCCCTTTTGTTGTGTGTGGTATCTATGCCCCCCAATACACTGTGTAGTTTCATTGGATTTACTTGGACTAGTGTCATCTCACTTGGGGTTTGTTGGTGAACTTCTGGTATACAATACTGGGACCACAATTCCGGCATAAGACTTTGTTAGGGTCTTCCTCTCTGCATATTTTGAGTTAATTATAATTCCCCTAAGTGAGAGACTTCCTAACAGTATTAGTGGTCTAAATTATCCATTTCACAAATATATCAATTTAGGGATCTGGTTAGGGTATGTTGGAGATGTTTCCCAGTCCACCTCCACTCTTACCCTATATCGGGTAGGGGAGGTTGAAGGAAGAATTAGCCATACCATGGACAAAGCCTATCCTGGGATTGCCCCAAGCTCCACAATTATTATTTTTTTAAAAAAATATATTGTGCTCTACTGGCAAAGCAGTACAGCAGTAGTGGAACCCATTGAAATATGCTATAAGAATGCTGTGTTGGTGCAGATACAACAGTGAAAAAAGTGAGAAATGTGGTGATGACAGCCTCTTGGGAAATAGCCTATTAAGAATGCAAGGTGGAGAAATGTGGATTGGGTGGGTGCCTTGGGTGGCCATTTAAAACTGTCCTCTATAGCATGAACGATTAGTACAATCCTCTGACCCAAACTGAAGTATGAAAAGCAGCATTATTCTCATTAGCACAGCAATGATATGAACCCTGCTTCATAAGGGGCTGATGTGAAAAGGCAGCCACAGAGATGGCCTTTCTTCCCTTTTTCTCACCAGACATGCCTGTGAAGGTGGTAGGACTGAGAGAAATGCCTTCCCCAAAGATCTTAGAGCTGAGACAGGCTCATAGAAATGCTGAAAAGGCTGAATGGACAAATGTTGGACAATGTTGAAGTAGCTGAATGGACAAATCGCTAGTAGAAATGTGAATAGACAAATAGCTAGATTCCCCCCCCCCCCAAAAAAAATCAATATTGGATGGAAATATGACATAGGACATTGCTTTTTAGAACAAACCTAATGAATTGCATATTGTGCCTGAGCCAGTATTCTGTACCATCTGAGAAGTTTTCATAATACTTGGTGCAATAAAAGGATTTACTTTTTTCTTTTGGGTCTCTTGTTTTCCAGAACAAATATGGCAAAAGCTGTTGGAAGAAAATGTCTTTGCCAAAGCTTGGATTGAACATGCAGGCATTTTAAGAAGCTGAGCTGAAAAATTCTGTTAGCAAGCTGATAGGGATCAGAACCTTTCTGGAGCTCACCCATCTTCATTTAAAATGACAGGAATAAAAACTATTCTTTTATTCCTAATTAGTGTTGGCTAGAGGATGAAGCTCCCAGAGATAAAGGCTAGAGCCTAAGAGTGTACACAGAAGACAGAGTCGTTATTGTGGAATGAATGCTTCACTGAATAACAATCAAAACCATATAATGAAATCTTTTTCTTTTCCTAATATGCTATAATGTGAGTGTATGCAGCACTAGAAGCCTTTTTCATATATAATTATACTCTCAAAAGCCAATTTGTTTTTAGTAAACTCTGAAGGCCAAAGAAGGACAGATAAATGAATGGCAAATTCCACCGAGTGTTTTATCAGCTTTCCGCCACTCTCTGAGCAGTGCCAGGGTTTTTAAGAAGAGTGAATAACACCTTGTAACTAAAGGTCTTGCGAAAGGCCATGTCCAGACTTGAAAACAGATGAGTAATTCTATACAATCTTACTGTAATATTTTTACCTCTCCTACATCTTTACTAACAGAGACCTATGTGAGTCAGAGGCCTACTGGAAGACTGATAGCCTTTTGAATTTAGTGCTATAGTTGCCTATGGTTAATAAGGCTGAGTCAGAAATGATTTTTATCTTATTGGTTCTCACCATTTCCCACATCGTCTTGTCATGGAACAGGATGGTCTCAAGTAATTTATGTATCACAAAAAGTATTATAATCTTACAATGGTGTATAATTTACCTGCCTTGGCTATCCTTCTGCAGACCTTGCTATCTCTCTGCCTTTTTCCTTACAGCTTCATAACCTAAGCAGAAGCTGTGTTTTTTTTATTAGACACCTAGCACTCAGCACAGCATGGTTCCAGCCTCAAGATAATGGTGCAAAATAAAATACAACAACTTATTTTGAGCAAAGATCATAAATATGATCACAAAGTGTCATAGTTGAGCATAGGAGTGGGGTGGCTAGTAAACCCAGAGCTTGGAAATAACTGATTACAAATTATAGGTAAGTTGCAATTAATTCCTTTTTTGCAATAACATCACAACTAATTCAAATTGATTTGTGATTTTATAGCATAATGATTGTTCTTGTTCACTGCTTTCAATGTGACCTTGACTCATGACAGCTTTGTGGATGAGACATCGCCAGGTTTCCCTATCCTCAATCACTCTGCTCAGCTCCTGGAGATTCAGACTGATGAGTCTATCCATCCAGCATCGAGTGTTCCTCTATTTCTACTACCTTCTACCTTTCCCATCATTATTGTCTTTTCTAGCGAGTGGTGCCTTCTCATGATGTGGCCAAAATATGACAACCCCAATTTAGTCATCTTGGCTTCCAGGAAGAGTGCAGGCTTGATCTGACCCATTTGTTTTTCTTTTTGACCATCCTCAGTATTCACAGCACTGTTCTCCAGCACCACATCTCAAATGAGTTTTTCTTTCTATCTGCTTTCTTCACTGTCCAATTCTCACATCTGTAAGTGGTGATAGGAAATATCATGGCTTGGACAATCCTAACTTTGGTGTTCAGTGTAACATCTTTGCACTTTAGGATCTTGTCTAGGGAGATTATCACACCCAGAAATGCCAGTGGGAGAGACGCAGGATCTAAAAGACAAAAATTGATGTTATCGCATTTACCCATGTCTGGGCTGTAGGCAGCCTGTATCCACTCAGGCAGCCTGTATGCAACCCAGACGTCTCCCGTGGCTTTTTCAAGAACAAGATTTTTCTGTTCACTGGAGAAGTCTGGGTTGCAGACTGGTGTTGTGATGGAGATGTGACTGTGTAGAAGATAAATGAATGTTTTAGTCTGATTTTGCTTCATTTTCTCAAAGACATTTAGAAATAATACAGTCCATTGAATTCTCAAACCCATAATTATTGTCAATAGAAACTGCAACATGTGTGTATTTTTTTTTAAAAAAAAAAAAAGTGGGTTTGATTGACAGGCTGATGATTTTGCAAAGTAGATTGAGAAAGACGATACCATTTCTCATACACAATGTCCATAACATCAGCATTCTGTGCTGTGTATTCTGGAAGTCACACAAATGCTTATCTGATTTATAAAAAATATGCATAAAGAGCACAGGTGTTCAATTTCATGTAAAGAGTTTGCTGAATCAAGGAATCATCTAAACCTTCTGATCTAAGCAGGTGGCACACCTTTCCCTGGCTTACTTTCTCAGCTGTTCTTCTGATAATTAATTTGCTATAAGTTAACACCCTTCTCTCTCTCTCTCTCTCTCTGCACATTTAACATTTTGTTTCCTCTTCTTCTTTTTGTCATGAAGATGCTTCTATTTGTAATGCCCAGATTACCTCTTTCCAAGGCTCTGTCTGCACGAGGCCAAATAAACTGGCCTCCCCTGTGATCTCAGCAGGAAAACTAGATAATGGCCCAAACCCCAAGTCTTGTGCTAACAGACTGGACAACATGCAGCTCATTCAGCACCAAATCCAGGGAATACCCATGACAATACAGGTTTAAATAATTCCATGTTTGCTTCAAACCTTCCTGGAAGATCCAACATAGGGTGGTTGTTAAAAATGCATCCCACTCTGCCACCAGGCATGGCCACTACTGGTATGTGTTAGTATCTCTTGGGTCAAAACAAGACACTTGGCCATGTTATTGAGGCTGAGCCCTTTTTTTTTTTCTGACCTCAGGAGTGAGCAACCCACTGCCACAGTGGGCAACAGAGTGGAATACCCATGAAAACATCCTCCTTGTGTCAGAAGAGAGAGCTAAGGTAACAGGAAAGTCAGGGCAGCTCTGGAGCCAGGATACTGTGGGCTTCCCCTGCTGTTTTTTTTTTTTCCTAATACACATGCTTAAGTGGCAGAACCTGCAGTCTTTTCAGTGCTAACATTAACTATTATATCCCCAAGACCCAGTTGGGTTCTAACCAGGCTTTTGAATTTATGTTGACCTGCATAGTAGTGGTGGGACATTAGTAAATGCCCTGCGTAGTAATGGTGGGACATTCATTAGAAACCCATAAACTGATTAGAACTCAACTTCCACTTCATATTTTAATTGCTTGAAACTCTCTTCTGCTCTCTTTGCCTCCATACCAAAAAAGTAGTGCATTAAGTTTACAGAAGAAGTAAAATCAGCCTCCCTATGCTATTTGATACATTTCCACTGGTCTCGAGAACCCTCTCTCCTAGCTGATTCAAACATTTAGAAAGATAATCTAAGAAAATTATTCCCATTCACGAGCAAATTGCCATTCAAGAATAAATTTGAAAGCATGATCTAAGCTGCAATTTTTTTTTTTGCAGGAAAGCCTTTTTTCCAACATGGTAGCTTTCCATATGCAGAGAGAAAAAATCTGCTATCAATTTTTACCTTTTCATATGCCGTCTTGGATACTGGTGTCCCTCAGTCCTTTCTTTTGGTCTTTCATAAGGTTTGGATTCAGTAGCCCTGTCTTCTATTTCCTTTATTCATAGGTGAGTGTCTTTTCTTTAAAATGCTGTAAACACATAATCAATTCAAGGAAAAGTGTAGTATGGTTTCTTAGCTTCTATGTATCTTTCTGTTTAATAGATCTGGAAAAAAGATAATCATAACTTGAACTGGTAAGATTTATAGATGGCTAAATCAAGATTATTCTCTGGTTCATATAATAAATCAGGCTGTGATTTGTGCCTGAACAGACATATCTCTTCTGGACTGAGACAGAGATACTCCTTATCAGTTGCTTGAATAACTACTGTCTCAATAAACAAAAATGTTGAAAAGGCACTAATAACATAGCTATGAAAGTAAACTATAAGACATAAAAGAGTCAAAGGCAATATAATCTATATTGTCTTGCCTGACCATTGCAGAATTTGGATTTATTGCTTTTATCTCCATTATTAGGTTATATGAGAACATTGTGTTCAGACTCTGTACAATAAGGAAAGAGCAGTGTTCTCAAACTACAGTACGGTTGGCCCTCTGTATCCAAAGATTCAACTATCAACAGCTTGATTTTTTTTTTAATTTCAAAAAGCAAACCTTCATTTTACCATTTTATATTAGGGACAGCATTTTACTACACCACTGTATATAATGAGACTTAAGTATCCATGGATGTTCGTATCCAAGTGTGGGTTCTGGAACCAACTCCTCCACCAGAAACCAAGGGGCCCACTGTCAAGTTCATAGCCTGGTGTATGAAAGTCTGGCTTGGTTTGGATCATTTCAGATACCATCCAGTTCAATTGGGGTGAAGTCCAAGTTTCTATTCAGGAGAACCAGATTTGTGCAAGCTAAGTGTACTACAGAAGACACAGGCTCTCCAAATAATGGCCAAAATCCCGCATCAGGAGATGGCTCCATAGCAGATGTCTGTCACAATAGGTCCAGCTACAGGAAGGCAGCTTGAGGCATCTCCCCTCATTCCCCAGATTCTCCAGCAATACAAAAATGGTCATGCTGGTGGGGGTTGTGCATTTAGGGTACTTTTGGTCATTGTCTGTGCAAGAACTATAAAACTGAATTACAGAAATAATAAAAAAAACTATTTGGAAGATGTATGGATGGAACTAGACAATTAAACTAAACCTTACAATGTATTCAGATTCATATGGATGATATGGGTAGATTAAACTTTAGGAAATTTTGGATGTATTGATGCTTGTTAAAAATAAGCTCTAGAATGTAAATAATGTATATATTGTATATATTCTATGTAGTGTATGTTTTGTACGTTTGTTAGTGATCAATAAAAAATTATTTTTTTAAAAAAACTATAAAACTGAATTACAACAGCATAATGCTCCAGCCCTGCTGCGTGAGAGGAGGCGTTCCTGTGAGAGAGGCACCTTTAAAAGCCGGCTCAGAGACTTTTGAGCCCAGGAACACTACTCCAGCCCTGCTGTGTAAGAGGACGCACCTTTAAAGCCGGCTCACAGACCTTTGAGCCCAGGAACACTACTCCAATCCTGTTATGTGAGAGGAGGCATGCTTGTGATAGAGGCACCTTAGACCAGTTGCTAATATTGTCCAGGGTAATATTAACATTTTTATAAAATTTAGTGAGCGATATTTAGTTTGGTGTTTCCCCCTGGGCTTTGATCTATTTTAATTGTCTTTTTTATTGTAATTGTGAAGAATTCTGTTTTACAAGGTTTGTAAGAGTATATGGACTATAGTCCTTTGTTTTAATTGCACCATTGCTGCCTTAATATTTTAGTATTTTTTTTCTTCCAGGGTAGAGTTGATTATTGTTAATTGATTATATGCCATGTTATACTTTAATTAGTAATATGTATTGTATTTTGTATTTTTGCATTTTTCATATTTTTATTTTTTCTTGTACCTTGGTATTAGATTATAAATCTGTATATGTTGTGTATTTAGATATTTAATTTATTTGCTTATGTAAATCATTTATGTATTTTGTATATTTGTTTATCTACTTTTGTAAACTGCTTTGATCTTTTTGGAAAGGCAGTATATAAATTATTATTATTATTATTATTATTATTATTATTATTATTCAGATTTACAACAGAGTAACTGCTAGATAGGATGCCAGCCAGTCTTTTTAAAAACCTTTTTATGTAAGTTTTATATAACTATCAAACTAATAAATGTGTTTGGCAATGTTATGGGATTTTCTAAATTTGGTATAATTTGGTATAATTTAGAAGAGAGGTGGGAATCATGCAGACCTCCAGATGTTGTACTTTGAGTCTCAGCATCCCTAGCCAGTAGAGTCAATGGTGAGGAATGCTGGGAGTTGCAATCCAGCAACATCAGGAGGACTGCATGATTCCCACCCTGAGTTTAGGCCCTTAGTATATAAATTAAGGTATTTGCGCCTCTAGAGCAGTTCCAAAAAATAGAGCTGTGGGCAGATTAATTAATATGTATTGAATAGATAGCATCATGTAGTGGTCTGAGCATTGACTCTGGAGATCATGGTTTGAATCCTGGCTCAGCCATGTAAACTCACTGGGTGAGCCTGGGCAAGTCACACTGTCTCAGCCTCAGAGGATGGCAATGACAAATGGTTGTCAATGACAAAGGGTTGTCTTAGAGTCACTATAAGTCAGAAACTACTTAAGGAACACAATAAACTGAATTGTTAGCAGCAGGAAAAAAATGCCCTGTAAGGAGACTAGCAGCCTGACCCCATATATTTGCACTCAAGTAATACACAAAATATTGATAAAAGAAATACTAGGAGATATTGAGGGCAGAAACAGACAGTGAGACAGAGACAGAGGTTTGATTTTGACAAAAATCAGTTTTTTGTTAAACAGTGACAGCTTTCTGAACAGTATTTGATCCACAGTTGTGACCCAGACAAGGCTTGGTGAGACTTTCAGAGGCTTCCACTCCTTACTGTGAAGTCCCATCATTCTCAATTTTCTTTTTGCTCCCCCCACCAGCACCATATGCCCTGCCATCTTCCCATTCTGATTGTCCCCCTCCCAACTCAGTCCAAGTCCTCCTCCCACCTTTTCCCTGTCTTCCTTGTTGGGGAGGGCATCCCACTTATGGGAGATCTGAAAGAAGATCTTGGGAGAAAGCAAGGGGAAGCAAAGGGGAATTAAGGAACCAATAGAGTGCATGGAGTAAACATGACTAAGCACCCCAGTGGTTCCAAAGCACTGGCTCTTTTTCTCACATTGCCACCAAACAATTGCAATTTCAATGGCCCTTGTCCCTCAAGGGCAGATCCATGTGGAAACTATTGCAGTTATGAAGGAAAGCCAAGGAAGCTTGCAGTGATACTTCGCTATAAGCATCTCACCAAATCTCTTGGAGGTGGAAGTGTCTGAACAACATTAACAGACATACCAAAATCCAAACAATGACTTGTTCTCTTGGCACTGCTAGTCTGCTCTTCTGCCTTGCTTTTCTGCATGATGATGATGATAAAAAGTGTTGACCATTATTCCCATTAACATGTCAGTATGTAAAATTCAGCCGTGAGTCAATCATTATGACCCAGTGCACGTCACAAGAAATGTATATGGTCCAGTGCATTAACTTATTGGACCCTAACTGCTTGTATTAGGTATGTGTATGTATGTATTATAAAATTGCTCTGCATTCAAGGGAAAATTTCTCACTGATGTATGATGAGGAAAAGGGTGGAATGGCATGCAGGGATGAGGAGTGCAAGGGAATGGCATATGGGGATGGTGAGCACATGAGAACAGCATGCAGTGGGGAGGACCTGATTGGGTGTCACCCCTTTTCTGGGATATCACCCGTTGTGGGCCACACCACCACACACCCCAAGTGATGCCACTGATATGTGCTGCAATGGCTGATGCTATCAGCTGATTGATGTAAAAAAAGCCAAGTGAACCCAGTTTTTATTATCTCCATGAATGTGAATCAAGGAAAGGATTATTAACATAAATGAGAGCAACTGGAGATCTTTTATCTGATTGGATCAGATAGGGCAGCTGATGATGATGTGTAGTTTCTCAACAAACAAAATGGTATTCCTTAGTGAATAAATGGCTGAGTTATATTGTTTAAGATAGCAATGTTCCTGTATAGAGAAGCCTGCTAGAAAGATGTAAAGATAAAGATTCTTATGAAAGTGTAACCTCTTGCTTGCTCTATACTAGAATATAATGAATATATGATGCTTTACATGCAGTGCAATATAATAAAACCAAGGGGCAAAACAGACTGATAGTAAGACCCGGGTTGGGGGCAGCATCTGAGCATGGTGTTTAGATACTGCATGCTCTGATGCTGCTCCCACACCACCAGTAAGCCACACAGCTGACCACACATGCAGAGGCTTAACAGTGTTTCTGTGGTGTGGCATTTATACACACTACACCACCAAAATGCCAAAAAGCTGTGGTGGCAGCATCAAAAGCACCCCTTTTCTGCCCCAAAAAGGAGCAGCATTTTGCCATTTCTTTTTGGGCCAGATAAATGCCAGATTGGTGCTTTGGCTCCAAGTGCCCAGATGCTAACGTCAATGTTTTTCCCTAAGGAGAGTGTATATGTTTATATATCTATGACTGCCTATAATAAATAGCCTAAAAGATTACCAGAGATACTGCTCATTCTCCCATATAAATATCCTGAGATTCTGAGAATGCTTAAGCAGAGTGTTGATGATAACCTTGCCTGTCTGGTTTTCACCACCAGCACAAGCTGGATACCTAGACAGCCAGATGGTGATAATGGGACCCTAGACAGAATATAGATCAACTGACAGGTGGCAAAAGACTCTCAGTCCCTCAGTTTAAACAGATGGAATCATGCCTGTTTCACTAGGTGAACCAATTTTGGTGGCTAGCTAATAGTTACTTAATAGAGTCAAGAATTAATTGGATTTTGATTCTGAATGGAGAAATCAGTAAGAGGATGCAGAAGGTGATTCAGTCCCCCACTACCTCCAAATAAGAATAAACATAGGAGGAGTCCTGCTGAATCAGGCCAAAGATTTGTCTAGCCCAGCATTGAAATCCTTCAGTAGCTCATGGGAAGCCCACCAGGAGAATGTAACTGCAAATAGCACTTTCCCATAGAGTTAAGGGATGGCTATGAGAAAGGGAGCAACCTTGGGAATAGTCAGAATGAGTATCAGCCTGAAGTAATTAATTATATTATTTATTGCAGAGATTGTTAATTTTCCATTATATTACAGAGTTTTTATTTAATGAAAAGAACCCTTAGGATTGATAAGGCAATTGTTTAAACCATGAAAAACTCCTGTTAAAATTTCTATAAAAATACTCTTTGAAAGTAACTTTTGCAAGCAACCAAAAACTATTACTCATGGCACCTATAAAGTAACTTAGCTTTTCTTTATGATATTTTAAAATGTGGCTTTGTTACATCCTCATTACTCCTAAATACTATAATAATAACTTTGTTACATGCTCATTACTCCTAAATTATTATTATTATTATTATTATTATTATGAGCCTTGGAATTTCAGAGGCTGAACAACTTCCTTTTTTTAAAAAAAAATAATAACAACATGGCCCAGAGTTCCACAAATCCATTGAGCATGTGTATACTGACTGTCATGCTCAATGGATTTGTGGAACGGCTCTGCTTGGATATTTGTGTATACAGGAAACACAAAAGGTTTCAACAAGTCTCCAGCAATCCCTCCTTCCAAAGCCTTAGTGCTGGCTCTGAAATGCATTGTTGCTTGGGAATTAGAAAAATACTTAACAACAGGTTATCTTCTCTTTTTAAAATGCTGTCCTCATAAAACATCAATTAAACAAGCTACAAGTGTATTTTCTATTATTGTGGGCTGCTCCACAGTGATTTATAATTCAAGTTAACAGCAAGTTGTCTTCTTTAGGAACTAATTTATTAATATTGAATTATGAATTGGATTTTAGTGTTTTGCCTATGCTAACTTATTCAAACATAGAGGCATATTTAAATAGAGCTATTTTGCCTAATGCAAAAAAAGGGGGGTCTTGTAAGGGGGATTTTATAATAAGGGACCTTAACAAAGATATATTTCTTAAGGTTGCTTTATTGAACATCATCAATGGCCAGCTTGAGGACCCATTTCCTAAAGGACCGATGCTTTAACAAAGAGGCTTCACTGTCAATGTAGCCTTCCTGGCAGAACTGTTGTGAAGACAGAATTAGTGTGAGGAGCTATGGCCTGCAGGCCATATGTGGTCCACTGCCTGATTTCATGCAGTTCTTGGCATCATCTGACTTTTGGAAAGAAAGGCATCACCTGGTAGAAAGGCAGAGTTTTAGTGCTGTGCTGTATAAAGACCTGCTTGGGCTTTGAGATCTTGGAGGGAGGGAGTTTGTCCTCCTGTCACTCTTGCAGGCATGTCTGGACACAAGATGGTTCCTTCTTGTCATCTGTGCCTGTTTTTAATCTTGTTTTTAGTCACCTAGAACCCTACCCATGGGAGAAAGACTGTATATAAGTCAAATAAATAAATAAAGGGATGGAGTAACATAGTGCTGGAAACTCAGCTGCTTTTGGCTCAGACTTCACCCTCTGTCAGATGTGGCTCTGTACAACATCAGCTGCAGTCCTGTATTTCTACCACCATCATAATGGATCAACAGCAGTTCGTGGTTCCCCACCCTGGGGACAAAATTAGCTCACCCCATGAATGTCATTTCAAGAAATAACAAGCCAGGGAAAGGAAGTATTGAGCCAACCACCACGCAAGCAAGCATCTTCCTCTAGATATTAGTAAACAGGTTTAATGTCATTAAAGAAATACAAGCTACAACATGAAATCACTGGGTTAAATCCAATATTTGTTCTACCTTGACTAGACACATTGAAATTAATGAGACTTATTAATCACAATTTACAGAAAGTCCATTGATTTCAATGGCTTTACTCAAGGTAGGACCAGCATTGCGTGTAGCCTACTGTGTTAAGAAAAAATACTGCTGGATTATTTTCTCTCATACATTTAATGCTAGCGATTAAATGACCCAAAAGCTAGAACAGTCATTTAATTACTCTAATCTTCTCCTGTTTTGCATCACTGGAAAATATTTAAATCACAACAAAGAGAGTTAAAGTGATGGAAAATTGTGAAGAGGCAGAGAAGTCACAAATCTTGAAATGTTTTTTTTTAAACCATTCAGGTTTGCCATTTTAGTGCGAAATGCCCAGAATTCTTTTGGAGGTTATTTTGATACAGCAATATATTCAAGACATTGAGGGAAGAAGGGAGAAGGAGAACTTCTGACCAGGGCAGTCATGGTGCCCTATCACTCTGCTTAAATAACCCAGTTTACCTCATCCGAATTCAGGCCTAAATTGGGAGGAAGCTGGGTCCTACCATAAGGATTTTGACACCAAAGCCACTGGGTGAGTACAGCCTGGTTGCAGCCCAGGTCCCAGGTGAGCTCCAGCGACCATTTTTCCAAGAAAGAAGGCTCTCGCTTCAAAATCAGGCCACCAGAGCACACCTAGGACCTGGGCTGCAGCCAGGCTGTACTTGCCTGGAGGCTTTGGCAGAAAAATCCCTGTGGTAGGACCCGGCTGCCTCCCAATTTAGGCTTGAATTCGGATGAGGTAAACCAGGTTCTCTAATCAGAGCGATAAGCTCCAGTGTTACCATACCTTCTGAGGTTTATTTTGGGTTGAGGCAAAATTTAGAACAGATCAAAGAGATGATAAACCAATGACTTTAAAGCCATTCCCACAACTATAAACATAATGTAGAACTCTCCAAACTAACTAGACCACGGTATATTGGTATTTTGTTTATTTAAAAATCATAGTTTCCTCAAGGAACAGAAAATTCCCATTTTTCAGTTGAACCACCTTGAAGGTTCACAGCCCAATAACTGCATATTTTCTTCATTAATTAGTAAATTCACAAACTCACATGCCAAGAGCAAGAACCACAAAACCTATAGTGAATTCACAAAGCATCCATAGATTTTGTATAGATTATCTAGACAGTTACAAAAGGTATACAAAAACATTTTTAAATTCCATCAGTGAGGTAGGACAGGAATTGGTAGGTCTAGGGTGAATTCTCTGCCCTATAACAGAGGTCTATAGAACACAACCTGCAGATGTCCTCCAACTGACTCACAAGCTTGTTTTGCTGCTATTTCCTATCAAATGAACAGAAATGTAATGAAATGTAATATAAACCTTAAATGCATTGCATAGATGTCAGTGGAGCTTTGCAGACAGGAAAGCTATTGTGTAATTCTGAGCTGAGATTTGAAGGCAGGAGCACTGTTGTGTGAAGCAGATCTTTGCAGTGAGGACAGCTGTTGCATTGGGCCTTATCCCTAAGTGACATGAATATCACTATGCAGATGTGCATAGCACCGAACTGTGCTTTATATGCTGGCGGGAAAATTCCAAATCAGTGAGAATTTAATCTTTATTTTTCTTTAGCTCCATCCCATGCCTTAGCTCTGCCTACTACAGAATATTGGAACCATTCATCTGGGCCAGAAGGACTTCCCAATCCTATCTTATACAGGATGTATTATTGTTGCCATATTGGAGAAAAAAGCTAAAGCTAAAATGAATGACATGTTTAATTTAGAGTGTTCAAGACAGAGACAGCTTTTCAACTGGGGACTTTATGGTTTACAAGCTGCTACCACACTCTATCAATGTAGTTACTGATGCACCTTTTATACAATCATAACTGTACTTTTATTTCCCATGTGTCATACACAGCATGCACGTCTACCTGAACGTAGTGCTTTTGTTATAGTTATGAGAAAGTTACACGTTCTGTTGCTAGTTGCTTGTGATATAGTTGTTGTGAATCTTGTGAACATATGCACACAGTTCTCTCCATGAAGCAATACGAATACTGTATAGATCTATAGGTATGCAGCACTGTGCACACCAAGAAAAAAAGTTAAATATTCCAGTTGCACTCAGAAAGTATAGCTTAATTTCAGTCTTTAGTTTTGTTTAGTATTTACTTTATATTGGTAAGCGTTATATCTGTAATGTTAGAAAGAATAAGAATGTGGCACTCATCTGTCGACACTTAAGATTTACAAGAGAATTATACAGATGGATACCTTGGCCTAGCCGCTGTTGCTTTTCATTGTTAATTAAGGTTTCAAAGAGTTTATTTGCTACAGAAGCCATTTTACAAGATGCCAAAGAGGACTTATTTCTCCACAGTTCCCAATGACTTAAGACCCATGCTATAGGCAATTAAAGATAATGACATTGCTTAAAGATTCAGTGTGTTTCATAAGAAGCATTTGAGGAAGTTTTATAAACAATGGACTGCATGTCTGTGATTATATACAGTATCTTCCCAGGGCTTGGAAATATTATATTTTAGATACAATTCCCAGAATCCTCACAGGCAGTCATGCCACCTGGGAAGTTCTGAGGACTGTTGTCTTAAAAAGTGACATTTCCAAGCTGTCATGGCTCATTCAAAAAACAAAACAAAAAAACTAGTGAAAATTATGTAAGATCCCCAAACTAGATAGTCCCCAAACATCTAGCAGTTCAAGACAGTGACACACTGAAAATCATTCACACCTAAAACTCTTATATTTGGTGTCATTGCATTCCCATAGGAGCTAAACAGACTGCACATTTGGAGCGGCCTGCTACTGCCGGTTTCAGCACCAGATCAGGGCCACAGCAACTACATGCCACAGCCCCAATCTAGCCTTTCTCCAATGCTAAAAGGAACAGCAAAATGCTGCTCCTTATTGCGCTGGGGAAAAGGTGCCTTTGCCGCCACTGCAGCACTTTCTGCTAATAATAATAACGTTATTTTAATAATAACTTTATTTTTTTATCCCGTCTTTCTTCCTGGGCAATCAAGGTGGAATAAAATAGATTTAAATAAAACATTGCCTGGATAAAAAGATAGAACCCCCCTCCCTAAAGAGAAAATAATACTATTGCTCTTTTTGGCACTGCATCATCTGGACACAGCACCAAAGAAGCACTGTGACACTGCCCGCTGGGTACACAGTGTGACAGCTGCATGATGGCTGTGTTGGGGCATGTGTCGTTAGGATGCTACACCCCCACTCTGACCCAAGGCTGGCATATAATGCTGATCTATACAGCCTCTTAGTAATTTATTATTATTATTATTATTATTATTATTTTATTATTTTATATCCCACCTCTCCCTGTGTTGGATCATAACTTTGCCTGTTCCTTTTCTTTGAATGCCTAAACTCTATCTCTAATCACTCAACTGAACTTATTGCAATGCTAGAAATTTAGAGAGAAAAACTCATCTGAGGGGTAGAATTTTTATTTAGGGGGTCATTGTCCTCATCTCTTGCACCCCCAGTCCTATACCTCTGTCAGCAGGCAGCAGCAGGATTCAGAATGATAGAATTCTGAAGACAGTATGTAATGGTTATAATAACAGTCTTGCAATTTCTGTTCCTTTTTCATTGTCATATTTTAATTACAATATTTTACAAAACAATTACCCTAGCTGTATCTCTTTCCATATATCCTTAACAAACTGTGTATCATGATGTCACATGTCTTCCTGCCATAATAAATATTTCAGTATTTAAGAGTCCAGAGGATTCTTTGCAGAATTTCTTCACCCTCTGTTTTACTTCATTGATTCTGCATGTAAGCAGAGGATGGAAATACTGTTAATGGTAGCATCATCACATGTGTCTTTAACTTAATGTCATTTATGCTTTTTATTATCTATTTATACAACTGCTTGTGTGTCATGTTTTAACCCTTAAAAAAGCCTCCAAAACAGTTCACTAGGAGCTTTACAGACCGCCCCAAAAGGGCAGTCCATTTCAGTGCCAGATTGGGACCAGGGCAGCCTCACTAGCAGCCCCAGAGGCCTCAATCCACCACTTTTCCAGGCTGCGGAAAAGGGGCAAAACGCCCCTTCTCCCTGGCTTGAAAAGGAATGTCCTTGGGGCTTCATGCTCCAAGGACAGCCTGACCAGCAGTGTCAAGGGAAAAAGGGGCCTCCTGGCCCCTTTTTCCCTGCCTTCATTCCCACAGCAATCTGGTTGCTGCGGGAACGAAACACTAGCTGGAAAGGAGCTCCATGTTGGAGCTCCTTTCTGTGCCACAGAAAGGGCACCCTAGGTGCTCTCCAGTGGCACGATGCCATCTGGACGTGGTGCACACCATGACATCATCGATGAGCATGCATATGGATGGTGTTATTTCAAAATGGTGCCATCCATACGCGTATCCATAAAGGCCTCAGTGGAATATTTCTCACAATGGGCTTTTATGTTTAAATATTTCTTCAAACCACAGTGGACAAGTCAACACATGAGCTGATTCAGTTCTGCAGTGAAGTAAGCAGACTAACAATTTGCCCGTTTGAAAATTGAGTTGAGTACAGGATCATATGAATCAATTCTAAAGTGACAAGTATTTATTAAAGTTTTTTTGGTGTCATTACGTTTATTGATTAAAATGTATTGACTGATTAAACTTATTGACTGATACTATGTTTTAAGTTTTATTATTTAATATTGGTACAAGTTTTACATTGCAAATATTGTTGCATATGTTGTACATCAAACCTCCAGAGAGCTTTTGTGTATATTGGTGGAGCACAAAGCAGGTAAGCAAGAGACATGGTTGCTTAAGAAAGAAGCATTTGTTACAACACCATACCCTCCAACTGTTCTGATTTGGCAGGGATATTCCCAATTAATCCTTTGCCATCCCACTTTTTCAGCCGCTTTTAAAATGTCCCAGTTTCTCCTTCTTCATTCCACTTTCCCCCTTTGTCCTCAGCTTGTTTTAATTACTGCAGAATGAGTTCAAAGTGCCAAAGAAGTTTGCATTAAATTAAATCAGCAGGGGAGAGGAGATTAGGGAGCAGAATCTTACCCTTCCCAGCAAACTTCTGCAGCTTCTCTTAGCTTGTATGTTGTTCCTCATTAATAACGTTTGTCATCTTGACTACACTCAGCTGTTGTTTGACAACATGTGTCTCAGCTGTGAAATTATGAAATACTGGAGAGTATGCAGCACTGTATTTAGGAGCACGGTATACAAACATTACAGTGGCAAGAACGATAGGATGAACCAGAGGTCACAAAAGTGGGGTGTGGGGATTGGATGACAAGTTCCAGAACTACCACCACCATCACTGCCATGATGGCCACCAGTCATGTTCACTGAAGAATTCTGGGTTGTAATCCAAAATAAAAAAATTCTGAGCTGTGAAACAGAATCACACTTTGGCTGTGCTAAGTGAGCTATCAACATGAACCTGAGTTGGTTCAATTGCAATGGCCTCAGGGGGCTTCTTCTGTTTATTTTCTGTTTGTAGTGTTAGTGGTAACAACTTTATTAATTACTCCACCCCTTTTTAAAAGTGTCAAAGTGTCAAAGACTGCATCTACCTTGTAGAATTAAAATGGAATCATACTTCTATAATTGTGTAGTATGGAAGGACCCTTAGGAAAGCTTATGAATCTGATGACAGTGAAGATGGCTAATGTATTTTTTTTCTATTCTATTGGTGAAATGGTTCCATATAATTCGTAATACTGTGGGCCCTAGGTATTCATCGGGTTTGATTCCAGGACCCTCTTGTGAATATGTGAATGAGCAAATCCCATTAAATGCAATATCACAGTAAAATGGTGTCCCTTATATAAAATGGCAAAACCAAGGTTTGCTTTTTGGAATTAAAAAAAATTAAATTGATTTTATTAATAAAATATACAAAGAATATACTAACAACGATATGGACAATATACAAAACATACCTACAACACAATATACAGTACACAATATACAATACACTATATTATTTAACACAACATAAATTATAACGATACAAAGATAATATCCACTAGACCAGCACTTCCAAGGTAACTTAGAATATTTTATTAGCAAGTTAAATCAATGTTCTAGTTATTGTGTCAATAACATTAAACCTCAGATATTACATAAAAATTAGAATAGCAATAAATCATAATGTAGATTACAGTAATGGTCCACACAGATCCAATCTTCTTTAACTTTATCAGCTGCAATATCTCTAATAGAAGCAGTCAGGATATCAAGTCTCCTGACTTTCCTTAGTTTACTAATCCATTCTTCTTTTCTGGGGATTGATTCACATTTCCAATATTGAACATAAAGAGTTCTGGCCAGGGTGACCATATATAGAATCAGCTGGGAAATTTTTTTAACTATCTCTTTTTCAAGTTGATTATTCATATTCATACCCCCTTCTTTTGGTTCATGTGGGAACCAATGATACTGCAAGGCACAGCCTTCAGAATATCAAAAGGGATTATGAGGCTCTGGGAAGGAAGCTGAAAGAGATGGATGCACAGGTTGTCATCTCATCTCTTCTCCCGGTGGAAGGGCATGGTCCAGGAAGGGAGAGGAAAATAGCAGAGGTAAATAACTGGCTCCGTAGATGGTGCCACCAGGAACAGTTTGGATTCTTGGATCATGGGCTGCGGTTCCATGAGGAGGGACTTCTGGCAAGGGATGGGCTTCATCTCACGCCAGTTGGCAAAAACATTTTTGCCAACAGTCTGAAGAACCTGATCAGGAGGGCTTTAAACTGAGTTATGTGGGGGAGGGAGACAGCATTCTGGAAGGCAAAAGGGATGGAGAGAATAGTCCAAGTGGCATAGAGGGAACAAGGCAAACAGTGAAAGGACCCAAGAGTAGGAGGCAAAAAACCATGCAAAAGCAGCAAGTAAAGAGGACACATGGTCTTAGATGTCTCTACACTAATGCACAAAGTATGGGAAATAAGCAGGATGAACTTGAACTCCTAGCACAACAAGGGAAATATGATATAATAGGCATCACTGAAACCTGGTGGGATGAGTCTCATGATTGGAATGTAGAAATAGAGGGATATAACCTTTTTAAGAGAAACAGGCCAAACAGGAAAGGAGGAGGAATAGCATTATATGTCAGGGATATTTACACCAGTGAAGAGATCGAGGAAGTCAATACTGTAAGTCAGGTGGAGAGCATCTGGATAAAAATTAAAGGAGAGGGAAATAACAGGGATGTTACTGTGGGAGTCTGCTACAGACCCCCAACTCAGGCAGAGGAATTGGATGATGCCTTTCTAGAACAGATGACCACACACTCAGAAAGGAGAGATGTAGTAGTGATGGGGGACTTCAACTATCCTGATATTTGCTGGAAGTCAAATTCAGCCAAATCTTCAAGGTCTAGCAAATTCCTCACTTGCCTCGAAGACAATTTCATTGTCCAAAAGGTGGAAGAAGCAACAAGGGGATCAGCCATCTTAGATCTTATCTTAACCAACAGGGAAGACCTAGTTGATGGGATGCAAGTGGTCGGATCCTTAGGTGGAAGTGACCATGTCCTCCTGGAGTTTGCTATACAGTGGAAAGATGAAGCTAGGCATAGTCAGACACGAATTCTAGACTTTAGGAGAGCTGATTTCAATAAACTTAGAGAAATACTGGGGGTGATCCCATGGTCAAGAATACTAAAAGAGAAGGGAGTTCAAGATGGATGGGAGTTCCTCAAAAGGGAGATACTGAAAGCACAATTTCAGACAGTTCCAATGAGGAAGAAAAATGGGAGATGTCTCAAGAAACCGGTATGGATGACTAAGGAACTTACAACTGAGCTAAGTTTTAAACGGAACATGTATAAAAAATGGAAAAATGGGGAAATCACGAAAGAGGAATTCAAACAAAT
This sequence comes from Urosaurus nigricauda, assembly GCA_034509955.1. Classification (NCBI taxonomy): domain Eukaryota; kingdom Metazoa; phylum Chordata; class Lepidosauria; order Squamata; family Phrynosomatidae; genus Urosaurus; species Urosaurus nigricauda. The sequence goes on from JAOEGL010000001.1 coordinate 273,114,315, forward strand.
AGCCAGCACATGTAGGGATAAAGTCAGAAAAGCTAAAGCGCAAAATGAACTCAGGCTTGCTAGAGAGGTTAAGAACAATAAAAAGGGCTTTTTTGGATATGTCCACAGCAAAAGGAAGAAGAAGGAAATGGTAGGACCACTGCGTGCAGAAGATGGCAAAATACTAACAGGGAACAGAGAAAAGGCAGAATTACTCAACACCTTCTTTGCTTCAGTCTTCTCAGAAAAGACAAAAGGTGCTCAACCTGAGGACAGTGAAGAAGGGGACAGAGTGGGGGAATTTCAGCACAGAATAAGTAAAGAGACAGTACAGGAATACCTGGTTAGTCTAAATGAATACAAATCTCCAGGACCAGATGAACTACATCCAAGGGTATTAAAAGAACTGGCAAAGGTGATATTGGAGCCATTGGCAATAATCTTTGAGAACTCCTGGAGAACAGGAGAAGTCCCAGAAGACTGGAGGAGGGCAAACGTTGTCCCCATCTTCAAAAAGGGAAAAAAAGAGGATCCCAACAATTATCGTCCAGTTAGTCTGACATCAATACCTGGAAAGATTCTAGAGCAGATCATTAAGCAGAGAGTCTGTGAACACTTAGAGGCCAATGCCATAATCACAAAAAGCCAACATGGGTTTCAGAAAAAGAAGTCATGCCAAACGAACCTGATCTCTTTTTTTGATAAAATTACCAGCTTGGTAGATGAAGGGGATGCTGTGGATATAGTTTACCTCGATTTCAGTAAGGCCTTTGACAAGGTTCCCCATGACATTCTTGCAAACAAGCTTGCAAAATGTGGGATAGACAAGTTAACTGTTACATGGATTTGTAATTGGTTGAGTGGCCGAACTCAAAGGGTGCTCAACAATGGCTCCTTTTCATCCTGGAGAGAAGCGACCAGTGGGGTCCCACAGGGTTCTGTCCTGGGCCCAGTGCTGTTCAACATCTTTATTAATGATTTGGATGACAGAATTGGGGGCATACTTATCAAATTTGCAGATGACACTAAACTAGGAGGAGTAGCTAATACCCCAGAGGACAGGATCAAAATTCAAAATGACCTGAATATACTAGAAAGCTGGGCCAATGCTAACAAGATGAAATTCAACACAGAGAAATGTAAGGTTCTGCACTTAGGGAGGAAAAATGAAATGCACAGATATAAAATGGGGGACACCTGGCTGAATGAGACCACATGTGAAAGGGATCTAGGAGTCCAAGTAGACCATAAGCTGAACATGAGTCAACAGTGCGATGCAGCAGCTAAAAAGGCCAATGCAATTTTAGGCTGCATCAATAGAAGTATAGTGTCTAGATCAAGGAAAGTAATGGTGCCACTCTATTCTGCTTTGGTCAGGCCCCACCTGGAATACTGTGTCCAGTTCTGGGCACCACAATTCAAAAAGGATGTGGAGAAACTGGAGCGGGTCCAAAGGAGGGCAACTAAGATGGTGAAGGGTCTGGAAACCATGCCCTATGAAGAACGCCTTAGGGAACTGGGGATGTTCAGCCTGGAGAAGAGAAGGTTAAGAGGTGATATGATAGCCCTGTTTAAATATTTGAAGGGATGTCATATTGAGGAGGGAGCAAGCTTGTTTTCTGCTGCTGCAGAGACTAGGACGCGGAACAATGGATATAAATTGCAGGAAAAGAGATTCCACCTCAACATTAGGAGGAACTTCCTGACAGCAAGGGCTGTTCGACAGTGGAACACACTCCCTCGGAGCGTAGTGGAGTCTCCTTACTTGGAGGTCTTTAAGCAGAGGCTGGATGGCCATCTGTCAGGGATGCTTTGATTTGGAGGTCCTGCATGGCAGGGGGTTGGACTGGATGGCCCTTGTGGTCTCTTCCAACTCAATGATTCTATGATTCTATGATTCTATGATATTAAGTAGGAATATCAACGGGTTTGGTGGAATATTAACCTTCAATATATCAGACATTATTGAACAAATAAGTCCCCAATATTCCTTTGCATTCTCGCAATTCCACCAGAGGTAGAAAAAATTACCTTCCTTTTAAAAGTATTTCCAGCATTTCAAATTACCAGAATTATAAATGTTATTAATTTTAACAAGGGTCGGATACCATATATAAAACATCTTCATATAATTTTCTTTATAGGTCTGGCACACGGTGAATTTTTTTCCCTCCAAGAATATTCTCAATCATCTAAACCAATAGGTTTTCCTATATCTTTGGCCCACAATATCATTGGATGCTTAGTCGTTTCCTCTTCTAAATTCCTATTTTTCATAACCTTATAGTATTTCGAGAGATGTTTAAATCCATTATGCTCTATAACCTTGTCTAAGTCATTGTGGTTATTAATAATACCAATCTCATTACCATCAATCTTAACTTTTTCAACTAACTGAAAATAAAGATACTAGTCTATATGGCACATGTTCGAACTGAATTGTTCTCTAGATGAATAAAGGGGTAACAAGGGACACCCCTGTCGTGTGCCATGCTGAATCCAAATAAGATCCAAATAAGATAATAAGATCCAAATAAGATTTTTTTTCTTATTTGGAAAAAAAAATAATTTCAAGCTATGGATGACTGGATCCGTGGATCCAACCATCCATACTCAGAGCGTCAACGGTATAACTGTATATGACCAAACTTATATCCATGTGAATTCATGATGGTAGAATGCTTTCTAAAATTATGATCATTGTTTCAAAACTTTTGAAATATAAAATTAAGATGATGACTAGCCCCTTGCTGTTAAAAAGATATTGATGTTAAATGTATATTGATATATTTTTGCTCTTGTTGGCATTATAAAAATGTGGGTGGGGTGAGGGGATTAAAAGTAAAGTAATCACAGTGGCTAACAACTGTGTCAAACAAGCATAATGATCTGCCTACAGTTAAAACTGAAATGTTAATGACTTGGAAATGTGCCTAGTCCTGTTTTGAGACAGAACCAATTATTTTACTGATTGGATCAAAAAAATTTCATAGGCTTGAATAAGTTTAGTAATAAAATTGACTCACACTTTAGTCAAATGCTTTTCCGCAGTCTTACACTGGGCAGCCATTTATTAATAAATTGATCTAACTGCCCTACTTGTTGTTTGTTAAAAAATTATTTAAGTCAATGTAAATTTGAATAAAACAGATGGCAACTAATTGATCCTGTCACAGGACACAATAGCAATAATTCTAATCAGACTCATATCTGTCTTTCTAATCAGAATCATATCTGCCCTTTTCCTACTTTAATTAATTGAAATTCTGAACCTTTATTCATGTACATCTTCAGAAGGAGTAACGTTCAACTTTCTATTTCTCTTTTTGTAAACTTTATTGTACAATGAGCCAGGCGTATCCATGGGCTCCAAATCCATGGATTCAATTAACCATGGATTCCAAATCCATGGATTCAATGAACCATGGTTCAAAAAAAGCAGTGTGGGATGTCTTCCACTTATGAGACAACCTTGGCAGAAGCTATATTTAAAGAGATTTTGTATCACTTTTGAGATTAACTAAAGAAAGAAGTTGGCAGCATGAGCTTTCATAAAAGTAAGCTGTTCAGGAGTGAAAAAGTCATTGAGGTGGGGCAGGAGAGAGAGCAAGAGGGAGGAAGAAAGGGAAGGGAGAAAAGAACAGGCCACTCAGATCAGAACAGCTGAGGCTTGATGAAAGCTGGTGAGATACCTAGTGTGTGTTCCCCTGGCAGATAACACACAAGATAGGAGGGAGGCATGCAGATGGACAGAGATGGCCCATTGCATAACTGATTTTTTTCCTGGTACTGTGACCTACCCCTTGTCTCTCACAGAGTTCTTATCACTCTTCCTAACTTGACACCAAAAGTGCCCCTATGTCACTTTCTTGTTTCTTCACCCCAGCTCCTAAGCTTCATGAATTCTGCAAAAGCTCTGAAGCAAGATTACAGTTGCCCCTCCGTTTTCATGGGGAATCTGTTCCGGACCTCCTCGCGACAACAGAAAATCGTTTATATTCAAGCCCCATTGGCTTGAATTATGGCATGCCCCTGTAGGCACTCATGCCACAGTGTGCCGCATTTTGTCCCCCTCCATTTGCTGCCCGCAAACATGTGAGGGATGTGGACCAAGTCCATGAAAATGGAGGGGCAACTATGTATGTGTACGCTGCTGAATGTGCTAGAATGCTACCCAGCAAACAGAAATCCATCTGGATTCCTGATTTCTGAAAGACTGCTAAGTGCCTTCTGCTATATACAATAAGGAACTAGCTTAAGGACTTATCTCCCTGTTTCTCATGCTTTGGCCTAATGAATGTCATTGGTCATAGTGAAGAGGAGGAGAAGAACAAAGAAAGGGCCCATCTAGTCTTACATGGCAGAGATTCTATAGCCTGGGAACAAACACCAAGAAGGCCCTCTCACATATCTTCACCAGAAAACCAGAAAGCCCTCTCTTGAGGATCTTAAACTTGGACAAGCTCATATAGAAAGACAAAGTCTTTCAGGTAGTTTGGACCCAAGCTATAATAATAAGTTAAACATTCTTTCTTTATAATACTGAAATACGAAGGAGGAGAAAAAGATGCCTAGAGCTGCAGCCACCTATAGCCTTTATGTGCTTGTGCATTGAGTCTGAACACATGACTAGAATTGACTTTTCCTAAACTATACTGTTGAAATATTGGTTTTCAGTGAAACTGGTTTAACAAGGTAGAAATTCATGGGCAACTGCAGCTGTTCCGGGATCAGTTTCTATTCATAGGGCTTTTTGAGGGTTACACAAATTGCCAAAAACTGCCAAAAATAAAAATGGAAGGGACTACAGATCCAGTTCTGTTTTTGAAAAACAGTTATTTGTTATTTGTTTCCATTAGAAATACTATAATCATAACCCCGCTCAATATGTTTAAGATTAAATAATATATATAAATAAAAATTGTGAAGTAGCACTTACAGTGGCAAGTCAGAGTGGTGTAGTCTTTTGAATTTTGGACTAGGACTCTGGGAGAGCAGGTTTCATATCCTCACTGGGCCATGGCAACCCACTGAGTGACCTTGGGCAAGTCACTCTCTCTCAGCATGTATGGAAAGCAATAGCATACCTCCACTGAATAAATCTTGCCAAGAAAACCCTGTGATATAGTTGCCATCACCTGGAGTTCATTTGAAGTCACATAATAATAATAATAATATATGGATAACATATAAACCCAATTTTAAGCTTATTTCATGCTCTTTTTTCCCTCCAGCTATCTGCAATCACAGTAAACACAGTAGAAGTAAAGAGGTGTCATTCCTTTCAAAGAAATGATTAATCATTAAAGATGTTTGTCACTAGCTTTGAAGGATCTATTTAAGCCACTAATGGGGAAAGGTGTGAAATCGAACCTCTTGATTTCTGTGTTAATTTACTTTTTTAGTTTCTCAGCTAAATGAGATATAATTGATATAGACTTTTCTGACTAAGGCAGTGGGGGAAAGTGAGGAGAGTTCGCAGATCAATCCATGATTTGCTTTCTTGTAAACCAACAATAGAATCTGAGGTCCAAGGTATAGATTGGACTATATCAAATGTTAGTCCTACCAGAAGTAGGCCCATAGAAACCAGAGTGATTTAAGTTATCTGTAAATGGCAAGACCTATTCATTACAATTAATTAATTCCATCTTGGACCTTATATTGGATTTATCTCATTCTCAGCAGTTCTGAGTTTCTCCATCCTTCTCCAATAGTAAGAAGCTATGCCATGTGAAGAACTCTGTCTCTCCGTGCAAGTAGCATTTGAAGTGGAGTGAAAACAAGAATAATTTGATGATGCTGTATCATGTATTTTCTTTAACTAAATGTTACAGAGAGCCTATGGGAAAAATATAGGAAAGGATTTTCTTATAGAACCATGCCTGGGCTTTGAAATTTTGAAATGGTGGAATGATGGCCCTTCCATCATTCCCTTTACCTTCAGGAGCACATTTTCTAGGGACACAAAAAAGCATCTTCTCAGTGACTGCTCTCAGGCTGTGGAACTCCCTCCCAAAGAATGCTAGGATGGCACACTTTCTCATTGGGCAACTTATCTCAGTTTTCTGTGGAAGGGGCTTTGAACTGGGCCAGTGCTGTGTTTTATTGCTGTGTTTTAATTGATATAAATCAAGTATATACATAAGTGCCTCTACCCTGTCCTACTTGAACAAGCAATATCCACCATGCCACTTCAAATGGAACCTATAGTGCTTACTTGGGGTCTCCAGTAAAGTCCCAGATTAACACAGCATGTTTTTTTGAATCCTAGTTTGTCTGGTCACTTGAAATATTTATAGGCTATCATACATGAAGAAATTCTCATGGTTACAAAATAACCAGAAAACAAATTTAAAATCCATTCCAAGGAATGCAATCATATAATAAAATATGATGTAGTACCAGCATCATATTTGAGTATTGAACTAGGACACAGAAACCAGAGTTCAAATCCCCACTTGGATATGAAAACCCACAACAATAAAAATAACTTGACCATTGCCTGATTGTTGAGGAATCAACTTTTATATTTTATCTTAGCCAAAAGGCGGAGAAGTGACTTTTAATTGGAGGATGCTGTGGGATCTCTTTTTAATTATGTGCTATTAAATTCTTTTCAATCTGGCGTCTTTTAATATTTTGATTTGTTTAATTGTGTTTTAATGCTGTGACTTTTTTTAAACTGGTAACTGGTTTTTAACCTTGTTTTGAGCTCTCTGGATCCTTGTTTTAGGAGAAAGATATAAATCAAAGTAAATTAAGATGATGACGATGATGATGATGCAGGAGATCATAGAAACTACACATTCCTACCAATCTACCTGATCGGAGCCTGTCAGGGCACTACACTAGTGTAAAAATTTGTTGTTCAATTAGTTGCATTTTCTGAGGTTGTTTAAATGTAGTCTCTTGTGCCATCAATTGTTCTGCAGGAGGAAGAGGATGAGGGGGAAGAAGGAATGAGGAGGTGACAGTAAAGTAAAGCAGCGTGGGACAGGGAGTTGGGAGCAGGCCCTTTTGGCTTTTCCCCCAAGCCCTGCCCCTCAAGTCTCACCCCCTCATTGGATGATACCTTGTGGGAAGCAATGCCTTGAGCCAATGGAGATAATCAGCCAGGGAAAAAATAGGGGAAGAAATAGGTAAACTCCCAGAAAAGTCACACAATCGCGCTGAAGATTTTCAGACAACATTGTGCTTATCCAGGACTTAACCTATGGAGTTCCAACAAAAACTATTCCCAGGACTTCCCCGTGAATGGTTTATTGCTGGAGCATTCCTGGATCATCATAGGTTAAGTCCTGGATAAGTGGAATATGTCTGAAAATCTTCATCACAATTGTGCGACTTTGCCAAGAGTATGCCTTTTACACCTGGCTTTTCCCCTCCATCTGATAATCTCCATAGTGTGGTGAGGAGAAGCAATGCAGTATAAGATCTCAACCAGCATCTTTATGTAATCATTACCTCCAAGCTCTGACCATTGCTAAACTAATTTCTCACACGTTCTGCTGTTTAAAAAAAAAAAACACTTTTTGAAAAATAGGGACATTAGGAACTCTATGAAGTTTTACAAGTATATCAACTAGATACTTCAACTGGATAGCTGAAATACTGTCTAAAATTTCAGGCTAAGTAAGGGGAACATTGCCCATCCCTATCCTACCAAAACATCCTCCATTATACAGGTCCATCTTGAGAGATTTGTGTGGCTATTTGTGTAGTTCCAAGAATGGCAAAGCAGCATGGTTTTTCTCACGCTTTTTCAAGGACTGGTGAATCCTTTGGATAAAAAGAGGCAAAAACTGAGTAGTAACTAAAGACATATCTCAAGATGCTCAAAAGCCATGAGACTCCTGAATTATTTACAGGGTGAATGAAAACCCATTTTGATACTAAATGGCCCCTGAAGAAAGCCTCAAGAGCTCCTACAGGCTGAAATGCATCAAGCATTTCAACTAATATACAGACTATCTTTTGAGCTTCTTGAGAAAGGTATCTTGTTTCTCTTGTGGAATCCTTTGGAGAGCATTCAAAACACACCTTCAGTGCATGTTTATCTATTTGCATTATGCCCATTGAGGGGGGAATATGTTTTCCATTCATGCATGTAAAAAGAAAACTATCAATCCATGAAACTTAATGAATTAGACTTTAGATATATTATTCAAAAACCTTTCTAGACCTCAGTCATCTAACGGTGACTATGCAGCAAAATGCAAGAAATGATAGCCTGCCTGCTAAATTCTATTAGAATTAATGATACTTAAATCAGAAAACATATTTTATAAGAAACAACTAAGATTCAGACTGAAAGGAGTCACATTTAGAACAGAATATTGGAATCAATTACCCTTATGGCATGACAAGAGAAAGCCAAATGGAGTGAGAGAGTAGCAGCATTCTCTATGCCTCTCTGAATTACTTCATAGTACTTCCATTTTCATGTGGAGGGAAATGGTTTTAAAAGTTTGTCTTTTGTCATGCTGGAAAAATCTGTTCAACAAAAGCCACACTTTTGTGACCATCTCCCTTCAGAAGAGAAGTGAAATTCTATGATGGCATGCACAGAGGCATGGAGAAAGCCACTACTCTCCTGCTCCATTTCTCACCTGCTTTTTCTCATGTGAGAAAGCTTAAGGGTTGATTAGACAGAGGCGCTTTGCAGCAACCTGGAGCCGAAATTAGGGCTCAGGAGAGTGGAGCATCTGGACACTCTGTGCTCTCTGGGTGCCATTTTGGGGTAGGCGAATCCAAACAGCATGTACACCAATGATGTGTCTTGTGTGCCACATCCAAACAGCACAGCGCACAAGAGACGTCACTGTGCTGCTCCACTGCACTAATGGCACCTTGGCAGTGGTATGGAAAGGAGCTGCTTTTCACAGCTCCATTTTCTTGCCACATCATGGCTGTGCCATTTGGTTGGCATGGCCACAATCCAGGGAAGAAAGGGGTGGCCTCTGTCCGCCCCTTTCCTCTTGTTTGTATAGGCCTAGAGTTAGTGTTAAGTATGATTAAGTCAGTATCCACTCCCTTGAAAATAATGCACTTTGCCCTGCATTTTGGAATGGGAAGTATGTGAGATCAAAATGGCAATGACTGTTTTAATATTTTAATTTCTACTCAGTGGATAAACTTACAAGGGCACCAGATTTCCTTTCTGTACATTTGTTGAATATAAACAACCTCATACAAATTTTTCAGAGTGGTAGTCACAATAGTCTGTTGCAACAAGAAAAACAAAGAGTCTTGTGGCACCTTAAAGTCTGAGAAGTCTTATTTAGCATAACCTTTCATGAAGTGTAGCTGCCTTCTCCTAATGCATTTGAAAATGTAGACTGTGGTCCATAAAACTTCTTAGTATTTGGAGTGCCACAATACATTCTGGTTAAATCTTCTTTTACCATAGCTTAGAGTAAAGAAACCCATTTACCTGTGAGGACAGCCTTGCTGCTTCATAGAGTGCATCCAAACTGACTGAAAAATCTTAGATTTTGTTCCTTTGAAATTTTATACTGGGTTTAAGTAAATCAACCTGGGGCACTGGTATAAAAAGTTTCTGATTGTACTGAGATCTGACAGAAAATATTCTGGGATGAACAAAATGTGCATGGTTCTCCAAAATAAAATCAGACCGAACAGGAAGAAAATTAGGGGCTTTGGGGTCTTTCTAATCAGTCTGAATGAGCCCAAAGTCAAGTCTGTACCCCGCTCAATTACTGTCCTTAATGGCTAAATCCACATTTCATATCCAGAGAGATAATAGAAAGCAAGGGTGGCTGGTGGTTTCCATGTCTGCGGAATAATGAATCTGATCTGGATTTCTGGTCAGAATTTTAAAGGGGTTTTCTAGAAAGTAGGTTCAGCACCTTGGATCTCTCCTTCAATATTTAGACTCAAAACCTGAAGCAGATTTACTGCCCCACTGATCAGCTGCCACCAGTTGCGGGGGGGAGGGCAGACTTTGGGCTGCTATAGAGCTATTCAGAGTTAGTCATGACCACTTTTGCAGTTAATCATGTTCCTTTTACCTCAATGAGCAAAGTAGCCCTTTGAATGCTTAATTATGCCACTAATCAATTTTTTTCATTAAAATCTGGTGAAGCAGACAACAAAGATAATTACTGTAGTATCTTAATTAAAAATTTTAACTTCTAATTAAAAGTCATTGTTTACTTCATCAGAAAGCTGTTAGGATTCAGGACAGAGCTGCCCTGTTCACATTACATTTTATTACATGAAAATACATTACACTATATTATTTATATATTTATTTATTATGTTCTCATGGTTATATCTTTAGAATGGACAGAAGATGAAAGCCCAGCATCATCACCCGTCAAAAAGCAAAGTTATGCTGTTGCATCTTGGACCACTGATGAAGCGTTTTGTGAATGTTATTCTTTGGGTAGGGCGTTGTTGGTTTTTTGGTGGCTATCTTCGTGTTTCTTTGTGAAAAGACCATGATTTCTGTTTGTAAGATAGATAATATTTAAAACAAAACCATATAAAAAGGAAAATAACAATTGTACTGGGCCACTGCATTTGGAAATACATATACTTCAGATGATTATTCTGTCTCATTTTCATCTTTTGTAAACAAATGACTGAAGCATTCTTATATCCATTTAGAAACAATAAAATATTTTCTTTCACTGTTAGAAAAGAAATGCCTTCCATTCAGCTTCAGTTGAGTGTTGCTGATTGGCATCTTTTCTCATTGTCATTAACTATGATGAGCACAAATGAGAATGTACCAAGTGTAATTTAACAAAGTCCATAAGGAGCTCCTTGAGAAGCCGGTTATCCCCTGCAACCTTCCAAGTGACAGGTAATTTTCACCACACATCTACATGCGTTAAACATCTTGTAAATATTCGGCCATTTGTCAGAAAACTGTTTACCTAGAAGCAGATCCTATGCATCTGAGGAGCTGGATAGAAATGATTTGCTTGTGTGGCTTACCCACTGAGAGAGCCAGCATGGTGTAGTGGTTTGAGCGCTGACCTAGAACACTGGGAGAGCAGGGTTCAGATTCTGGCTTGACCATGGAAGCCCACTGGGTGACCTTGTGCAAGTCACACACTCTCAGCCTCAGAGGAGGCAAAGCAAACCTATTGTGAACAAATTCTCCCAAGAAAATCTTACAGTATGAAAGATTATGAGGCAGGGGATGAAATGTCCTTGTCCTGTACTTTTCCCATTCTTATAGTGCGATCACGAGAAGATTTTCATACCCCCACCCCCATTGCTCATTCAGAGGGGCGGGTTATAAATAAAAATTTATTATTTATTATATTATTTTTACAACATCACACTTATCCCATTATTATCCAATGCAGAAAGTGTGATTGACCACAATCATGTAAAAGACTTTCAAACAATGTCATGCAGATCCTGTCATTGTCCCGTCATTGAAGTGACATTGCTTGGCATTTTGCACTAACAGGAGTTCACATTAATACAATGCTGCTTCAATGACGGGACAATAGCACTGTAATCTGAAAGCCTGGGGTCGCAGTCAAAGACAGGATAAGGACAGGGGAGTGATCCTGTCCTTATCCTGTCAGTGTGTGATAGTCTCCAGGGTCATCTCAGGGCGAAACAGATGGGCAGGAAAAAGTGTCTTGAAGCTGCCTTTTCTGAAGCCACATTGAAACCCCACCAACCACACCATCGGCTCCCAAGGCAGCTGGAGTGCTCATGTCATGACCACATGGCATGGCTTCAAGCCAGGAAGAAGAGGAAAAAAAGCTGCATCTTTTTGAAATTGCTTTCTCTGCATAAGGGCACTTTTCTGCTGGCTTCAAGGCATGTGTCAACTAAACGCCACGCCTTCAAGTCAGCCTGAAATCACCTCTTTTTTCCTGTCTCTACCAGGCCTTTAAGTCAGAAATGAATTGAAGGCACACAGCAACAACTTAATCACTGAGGCCTGATACAGATGGGCAAAATAAGGTGCCATTAGGGTCCTTTTGGGTGCCTTTAGGGTTAGGGAGCGCGCAGCGTTCACACCCTCCCTTATCCTAAAGTGTATGGACACTGCCATTTTAAAATGGTGGCATCCATATGGATGTGCCATGATAGCATCATGGCGTGTGCAGCGTTTAAACAACGCTGTGCCCGCCTGGCATAATGGCACAATGGGAGGGTGCCAAGGGTGCCCTTTCCGTGGTGCCAAAAGGAGCTCCGAAACGGATTTCACCTGGCCTACAATTATTATTATTATTATTATTATTGTTGCTATTATTTTTCTTACCCCCCACACAACAACCAACCAACAAATACATTTTTGTTTGTCATTAACTGCCCTAAGGTTGATTCGCCACTTCCTCGCAGCCTTCAGAATGGCGGGATGGGGCCTCTTGGGCTGCCGGTGAGGCCCCATCTTGCCACTTAAAGGGGCGGCTGCAGACCACCCCTTTTGGGCAGTCTGTACCGCCCCTGAGGGTTCTTACAGAGCTGCTGTATGTTTTCATGACATGCCCCTGTGGGTTTTGTTGGATTTTGCTGGTTGCTGTTGTTTTCTCATTAAAATCTAGCAATTTCTTGGACCTGAATTAGGATCCTCCCCACACCCTTTAAAAAAACTGTACATATTTTGCTGAGGTGGTGCTATGGTTTAGAAAGTTAATTTTATCTTCTCTGAATTTTTTAAAAGAGTTATATGGCAAAAGTGCTATTTCAATGAAGCACTGGTTCACTATAGCAACATAACTCTTTAAAAGGGGGGTGAAAGGAAAAGGAAAGGAGGGGCGAAGGAAACATATGTCTCATAATTATTCCCACTTGAGGGTGGGATTAAAATGGTATAGATGGTGTTAGGAATTGCCAGAAAATAGTTCAGGAAAACAAAAATTTCATTCATCTATTTTTTAAAAAGAAAAAGAAAGACACTTCTAACAGCAGCATACACTACAACGTCCTTAAACATTTGCCCCATCTGGAGGAATCCTGCAGTGGAGATCCCAGCCACAAAGGACCTCTTCAATTACAAAACATTCTTAGGGCTCCAATCATATTCATAAGGTGTCAAGTTTAGAAGGTGGTGCAGGAAGACTCTTCTTTGACACTGTAGTCACTGGCTTTTATGGTGAAGCAGAATTGGGTCTCCAGGACACATTAGGACAGATTAGAAGACCATACTGGGGAATCAAGGATCAAACTTTATTGAACAAAAGGCATTTCTGTCTCAAGCCCTGACAGACCAGAATCTGAACAGAATGAGATTCCTAAATTCACAGCTCCTATAATCTAATATAGTTTTCTAAAAGTTGCCAAGTCCCTCATACATTGTACATGTGGTGAGATAAATTTCCTTCTAACTAATGTTCCTTCCAGATTTTTTGATCATCTTTCACACCTGGCATCAAGTGCACTTTCTACATTTTCCTTCTGTCATTAAGCCTCTGATACCAATGTCACAAGTTGGAACTAGAACCCGCAATTTTAATTAAAAGTCTGCCTATTATGAAGTTAGGCCATGTAAAGTCATATTAGTTCCCCTAAATAATTCCTTAATTTTCTGTCTTGTCCTCCATGATATTTAATATACACCTGAAATAGCTGAGAAGGCTTGTCCATTGTGCTGATGATGTCCAACTCCTCCAAACTGAGCAATAAATTAAACTAATTTCACCTGGCCTACAATTATTATTATTATTATTATTATTGCTATTATCTTTCTTACCCCCACACAACAACCAACCAACAAATACATTTTTGTTTGTCATTAACTGCCCTCAAGTCAATTATAACATTGGTTAAAAACACATATAAGTTACTGGTACATATGTGATTAGAGAAAGGGAGAAAGAAGGGATATATATTGAAGATTTAGTAGTTTACTCCAGCTGAGGATGTTCAGATACAAAATCACTTGTCACTGCTAATGAAAAACACATGCTAGACTAGTTGCTCATTGCAGCTGCATGAAATCTAATGACATAAAACAGCATAGTACCTCTTCACTGACACCCTATAAAATTTCCTGCTTGCTTTTTAATTGCCAGAACTAACTCAATTTATCATCTAATTATGCATCAATTGTGGAACAAAGTGGCTTATGATATGCTTTAAATTTTACAATTGCTGGATTTCTACTTCATAACCTCCTAGGAAATTTTAGTGTATGTGTTGTTGCACTGTATCCAGTTCTATAGGTCGATTAACAGGAGTGTCCTGGCAAGAGCTGCTGCTGCTGACATCATAAATTAAGTGGAAAGTTAGACCTCTTGTATGATCAGTAAACCAAAGCTCAACGCCATCCTACTTTCACATCAAGAAGCTACAATTTGTTAATATAAGTCAGGGTGTGTCCTTCTGTAGAAGGCTTTATTGACTTGCATCATCAGATGTAGTTTTTTGTGGGTTTTTCGGGTTGTGAGGCTGTGTTCTAAAACAGTTTATTCCTAACGTTTCACCAGCAGCTGTAACTGGTATCTTCAGAGAATGCTGGCATGGAAGAGAGTGGGGTACATATGCTGTTTGTTGAGAGGAAGCAATTTATATGTTAATCTGTGTATTGTTCTATTGTTGAATGGCAAAGCCTCAGGGTGTCTATTTAATTAATGATCCATTATCTGCTGGGGAAACCCCCCTTATCCTGAGTGGTTTTCATTTGTATTTGCTCAGTTTTGATTTTGATGTCTTTCAGCACTGGTAGCCAAACTTTGCTTTAAGGGTTTCTTCTTTCCTGTTAAGTTGTTCAGGTGTTTATGGATTTCAGTGGCTTCCCAGTGCATTCTGACCTGATAGTTGTTGGTATGGTCCAGAATTTCAGTGCTTTCAAACAGCATTTTATGTCCAGGATGGCTTATAATTTGTTCTGCTACTGCTGATTTTTCTGGCTGACCCAGTCTGCAGTGTCTCTCGTGTTCCTTGATTCATTTTTGAACACTGTGTTTGCTAGTCCCTATGTAGACTTGTCCGCAGCTGCATGGTATGCGGTAAACTCCTCAGCCATGAGAGGATCTCTCCTGTCCTTTGCTGAGTGCAGCATTTACTGGATTTTCTTGGTCAGTTTGTAGACCATTTGGAGGTTGTGTTTCCTCACCAGTTTCCCTACTCTATCTGGACTTCTTTGATGTATGGTAAAAATACCTTCCCTTCACTCCTGTGGGTTTTTCTTGGTCTGGCAGCTCTTCTGATGTCTGAGCTGGAGTAACCATTAGCCTGTAGAGTCCAGTCTGGGTGCTTCAATTGAACTGATGCTTCCTTGAGAGTGAGAATGCTTTTAGCCAGGATCCTGTGATATCAAGCTATTTGCATAACTGACCAGGGCATAAGCAATTTGACATTCTCAGCATTCATGTATGAAAAATCTCAATGGGGCATTACATACTGCCCTGAATAGGCACCCTGTCGGAGCCTGTTTTTCCTCCGGAGGGAAGCCGCAGCGGCCAAACCATGCGGCTTCCCACCGGCAGAAAAAGAACCTGCAAAAAGCAGGTGCTTTTAAAGCCATGGCAGCATGCCGCTGCAGCATAAGTGCACCACTAGCGCACTCATAATGTAAGCACCACGCTGCACCATGTAGATGCTGCATGGTGCTTATGTAAAGATGGTGGCTCCCATGTAAACAGGGCACCCCATCTTGACACCCCTGTCACATGCTAGGGTTGCAGGGCGTTTGGAAGCCCCGCCCCGAGGCAACCCTAGCATGTGATAGG
The DNA here is from genome assembly GCA_034509955.1 of Urosaurus nigricauda. Lineage (NCBI taxonomy): Eukaryota > Metazoa > Chordata > Lepidosauria > Squamata > Phrynosomatidae > Urosaurus > Urosaurus nigricauda. The sequence continues at coordinate 273,129,968 of JAOEGL010000001.1, forward strand.
GGTGCCTTAAAGGGCTGTTCTGTACCAGCCCATAACCATAGTAGCAAATGTGAAAGTAAAATTTTTAGGATAGTGATTCGTACTTGCGGAATGGCAATAGGATTAACATTTTATTCAACAACCACATTAGGTGCATTAATGCACAGAAAGAAAGAAGCAATGCATAAATCAGGGATTGATTTTAGATGTGAGATATGGGTAGATGTAGGTGACAGTGAATGTCTCTAAGATGGTAGGTGTACTGGGAAGGAAGGTTTACATGTGCTCCAAGTATTCATAAGAATCATATCTTTTTCCATTGAGGTTTAATTATGAAGACAGAAAATTATTGTTTTTATAGCAAACCTTCATCTAAACTGACACTGTTGGGGGTGATGTATTCACATACATAAACTAATGCTACCTGTGTGGCCCACAGCTCAGTGAAAAAATAGACCATATCCTCCTCCTATGCAAGAGAGAGGTGCTAATAATTGGAAGGGTCAATGGCTATATCAGTCAAAGAAAGTACTTCCCATGAGAAGGAGACTGATTGTCCTGCATTTATTCATCAGCTAACCAACACTTAGTAGGTTTCCCTTTGCATATTATTGGTCCCAGCCCAATGAGGCAGAAAATTGCATCGTGTCATTTAATTTCCCAATCTTTGTTTTCATTGTATTAATCTTTTGGCTTTGCTTCACTTCATAATTTGAAGGCTCAGCTAGAAGCAAACCAAATGGAAATTCAACTTACTTGCATGTCTAGCTGAATGTGTTTGATGCAGTTTTGGGAAGTTTAATTCTGAGTAATCCCACCCATGAATAATAATCATCTGGTTTTGTATGCAGACATATTAGTGTTTATTAAGCCTCCCTTAAAATTCTTGGGCAATATGCCCAAAAGTCAGTCACCAAAACATGATTAACAAATAGGTTACAGGAAGGAAGCTGATAGGTTTTTAAAAAACAGAAGGATATGCATGAGAGTTCCTAGGAAACGGAGCATATTTTAAAAAGCGAATTTGGAAAACTGATTTAAAGTTGACAATTTCACACACACATACACACTTCAGGTGATGTAAAATGATGTCTACTTACCTACTGTTTTTTAAGGCATGATATCATATGTATATTCACCTGTCTCAGATGGATTTATTTCTGAGTAAATATGTGTAGCATTGCACTAACAGTCTACCAGGAAGCATAAAATAGCTTGCTGTAGATGTCCATATTTCATCATTTATAAACAACTCCTCCTCACCTTCCTTTTCCTCTCCTTTGCAACACAAAAGATGATTGTGTGCTACCAACTGAGACACATCTACTTGGCTTCCATATCAAAATAATTTGAACAACTATCTTTCAGTGGTAATACACTGGCAGATGACAGGTTGGCAGGCCCACTATGTGAGAACTGTGGTTCAAAACAGTCTGTTAGTCAATGAGATTGCTGTTGTGTGCCTTCAAGTTGTTTCTGGTTTATCACAACTATAAGATGAAACTACAATGGTGTTTTCTTGGCAAGATTTGTTCAAAAATGGGTACCATTGGCTTCCTCTGAGACTGAGAGAGTTAAGCTTGTCCAGGGTTAGCCAGTGGGTTTCCATAGCTGGGTGGGGATACCAACCTTGGTCTCCCAGAGTCCTAGTCTAGCGTTCAAACCATTACATTGTGTGGATTCTCTCAAAGAAATTGTATCAAATATTATCTGCTTTCTGCCTTGATGACTGGTATAGGTCCTATACTATTCACATACAAATTAACCTATAAAATAGAAGTAGATAACCTTTAGGTCTCCAGGGTTTCCAGGGGGCTGCACAGACTTCTAAAATTGTTCCAAACCCTAGTAGTGGTTAAAAGTATACTTATAGTCTTGAAAATACAAGTATCTTTAAATATTCTACAGTGTAAGGGAGGACTGCAACCTGTATGCATCCCCATGTACTATGCACATAAGCTGTCAAATTGTAAAAATAATTTTAAAAAATTCCATAGTGCCTGATCAAGCACTCCTGCTGCAAAAACTAATTACACAGGAGGAGGGGGGGGGGGGAACCCAAAGCACTGGATCAAAGCCGATTGTTGCGGGGAGGGGAGACATGTTCCGCCCCCCTGTCCTTTACCCCTCCCCTGAACTTGACCCGATCATGATCGGAGCAAGTTCATGTTCAATTGCATTGGGTTTTCCAAAAAGAAACAGTAAATACCCCGCTTTCAGAACACCCAGGCTGAGGGGTATTTGTGCCGGATTGGGTGTACAAAGCACAGATTCAATTGTGAATACATCAGTTCCAGTATGAACTCCCCACTTTTAACCTGGTTCACAAACTGGGGTATATCATAGTCTGAATGGCCCCATAGATGCTCAACACTACCATGTGATTTGCCCCCATGAAACCACACAGCATTCCTGTGTGCAGGCTTAATCCAACCTTAGTCCCAGCTAGAAAATACCTATTCAGATGAATAGAGATTATTAGCCCACTGAAGTCCCATTGACTAACAGTGGACATGGTGACAGAGGAACACAGACCATCCATAGGGCAAGCCATTGCTCTATGGTTCGCCAGATGGAACAGCTATCAAATAGTTCCTAGAAGCTTTCTGTAGGAGCATTTTGGATTAGGAAGAAGAAGAGAAAAGAAGATAGACGGAGAGACAGACAGACAGTAGCAGGGACCAATAGAAGTCTGTTCCAGAATCCAAAATAGCTTCAGGCTTCACCATTGAAGCTGAAAATAAATTCAAATGTTACCTCTTTCATAAACTGTTTGTAGACCTCAGAGCCTTTAACTCTGCCAATAAAATTCTACTGTAAACCTATTCTAAGAACCACTGTTATTCCCATTTTGGCCAGGGTTTGATTCACCCATCACCACCACCACCCTCTCTATTTCTTTCTGTTGTACAGTAAAACTAAATATTTATCACTGGACAGCATCACTGGCATCATGAGAGTTTTCTTGACAAGCTGCTGTAGGCCAATCAGTACTGCCACTATTAATTTAATAATGTTATTTAATTTAATAATGTTGTTTCCACACTTCTAAAAATTTTGGTCTGTTGAACTGGTCTGTCCAACCTGTGTCTAGATAGCAATTCACTTCATCCTGAAATCTATTCCCATCACAATTTGATGAGTAGTAGTTTAGACATGTGGCATGTGTTATAATATTTATGGACAATCTCTACAAGGCCAAACCACATTTAGTTGATATTTCAGCATAAATAAGGCCTTGCCTGATCTAGAATAAGATAATTCCAATTAGCGAGGAGACAGCCTAGCTGTCCTTCTAACACAACTCCAAACCTGTGACTAAACCAAACATGACTAGTGCTCACTCTGATCATCTTCTTTCCCATGACAGAGAATTCTGTAAGCTATGCAATCCTGCTGAATTTACTCCTGCATACCATATGCAAGATACCTATAAAAAGAATTTAAATTGTATACATTTTAGATCCAGGTTCCTAACTCTTGTCAGGAAAGTAAAACTTGCTTTTTACCAACCTCATTGTGAATGCCTACAGTGAATAGATTCTACTCCTGTGCTGTGACATGGCATAAATTTTAAAAGCCTATCTTTTTCCCCCTGAAAGGGTAGAGGTGTCTCTGGAAGTTAATTACTTATGCTTTCTGCAAACTGACAGGAAGGATTTCTAGCCAGGAGCTGACGTGAATATGCTTCTGACATTTAATCACAGGGCTAATAGAGATAAGTGGGAATATGCATCATCAAGACAACCAAATTACAAACAACAATTATGATTACCAAAGTTAGCACTTAGGTTTGCTTTCCGGTGAAGCTTGGCAATAGGATTTTTTTTTCCACCACTCTTCATTTCAGATAGACAGTATGTTTCTAGTGAAGAGGCTTTCTAGTTTGTCTTTGCTTTTATCAAATGACCCCTGCTTTTAAAAGCTTGTAACTTAATTACTTGTTAGGATATGGCAAATTCAGGGGATTTAATTCAATATAAACATTTTGTTTCCACACTATTCATCAGGATCAAGAATGTACAGATAAGACTGTTAAAGCAGAGAGAGAAGGAAAGAGAGAACATTTGCTGGTTCAGTGGCAAATATTTTAAAAATAGGGATGGTATGAACAATTCAAGCTTGTATGTATATTTTATACACACACACGTAACAGCACTTGACAGTTGACAATTCATCCCTTAATGTAGGAAATGACTCCACTGCAGAGCTAGAAAAAAGTTAGCTTCTTGGACTACTCCTGCCAGAATCCTGAAACCAACCTGGTCATTGGCAAAGGGTAGTACCAGAAAGTTCTTGCTTGCTACCACCACCACTGACCATTCCCCTGCACACCCAATGGGCAAGTGAACAACAGAGGCAGCCGGGATCAGTAGTTCTCCTCTCAAGTTCATCTGCTTACTGAGACTAAAAAACCTTGAAACATATAAACATGGCCCTCTTTACATACTAGTACTTTTCTACACTCTGGCAATATAACACAATACAACAAGTTTATTGACCTAAACATTCTACATAAGGTTCAAACCTATAATCTTAAAAATCACTAGCTCAAACTTATATGTTCACCTCTAACAACAGTCTAAGATTAGTTCTCATATTAATCTTCATCACACTCATTAAGCTTTGTCAGCCCCCCCCCCCCCCCATCATACAGGTTCATACACATCCACCTATTAACACTGACACATTTGGTTTCTCTCAATACATTTTGTTATACACTCCATCTATACAATTTAAAGGCACATATGATTCAAGTTTATTCTAATACATGATCACCCTTGGCTTGGTGGCAATTAAAAAAACCAAATAACATCCTTAAAACATTTCTATAAACCTCAAATGAAACTAATCATAAACAATAGATCATGTCTGCATATTTGATAACAATTATATAAGCAACTCAACAAACAACATAACCATGGCAATTTATCTTGCAATTATATCATGACACTCTACTATAAATCTTACCTATCAATGATCCCTTTTTCTAACCCATCAGTCATGGCTTGGCAAACCAGGCCAGCTGTCCAGGGCTGTTCAAAGGCCAACCATATCCAGCATTCACCTTGAATCCTCAATTTAGCCTTTGATTATAAGGCCCATCAGTACCATCACAATATGACATAACTTTAACTAAATAAATCCAAACATCACCCAGGGTTCTGGAACCCCAAAACATGGGAAAAACATGACAGGAAAAATCCACAGATTCATTCCTGACAATAATAGGCTGGGAAATTCTGAAAGCCATAGGCCAAGAAAGAAACTTGGCTTGAGGTACCATAACACGTTCTTCTTTACATCTTTTCCTCATATAATAAAAAGCTCAAAGGAAGTTGTAGTTGGAACAAGTCAATATAATTATATAAATGCTGTTGTGGATTCATTCCATGTAGGCATTGAACTGGATGTGGGTCTCAAAAAGGAGAAAGAGGTATAAGCCTGCCAAACCAGCTTGTAGACTATTTCTTGTCTTTCTCTTCTATAATTATAGTCTGTTTCAAAATAAGTATCTGTAAATCACCACAGCTGTCAACTCAAGATAAATGTAATGGTCACCATGAAAACCTATCTACAATTCATTGCAAAAATAAAGTTTTTCATAATATTCCTGGAATGTCACATTATAAGTATAACAGTGTGCCTTCTCATATTTTTTTAAAAAGGTCACAAATCACTGCAATTTACTTCAAGCATGACTACTTGAATAAACAATCCAGAGTACTATTAAACTGAGTGCTTTTCTACACAGGCCTTGACCCTGAGCAATAATCTCCTGAAAAACTGTCCACATTCTCATATTATTAGGAGTCATAGCAGCATACATATTTCTAAACAAACATTCACTTTATGCATCAATAGCTTCCACTTTCATATCACTCATGCAGCATGTTTGAAAATAAACACAGAAACCAAGATGGGAGGGGGGAGTGTATTTGTCTTTTCTATAACCTCTGAAGTAGAATGGATACATCTGGATCTCACTGCTGTGGTGGGGGGTGCAGGGTGATTTGCATCCTGTTGTTGTGGCACAAATGTTAATCCAGCAATTTCAAAAGGGCATTCCAAACAGTCTGTTGAAAGAGCAATGAAGATGGGCCATAAAATACATTTTTTTCTCTGGGTTTATATTTTTATGTATGTATTTTCACACACACAACATTAGTTTTCTTTTTCAGATCAGAAATCTTGATGCTAGTAACAGCACTTCTAATATGCCAGAATATGTCATTGCACAAACTACCAATGCCTGAGATGCAGGGGAGGGAAAAGTATTTTCAGATTTGCAAATGTATGAGCCTTTCATTCAGTACAATGAAGACTTGAAAGATACACGACAAAGTTGGACACACTGTGGGTTTGCATGAAACCATGACTTCTATTACTCTTGGACACCATCCCTGTCATGGTACATACCTCCATCCCCTGAGAAAGGGATCCAACCACTCCATACCCAGGAGGAAAGTCTGCCCCACATGCTGCATCAACTGTAAACCTATGTACTGGTTAGGGAAATCTGCCATTTAGTGACTAAAGATGGTAATGCAGGCTTCAAATATACCTGGATCTTTATTATAATTAATATGTTTTAGATAATATAGACCTAGAATATAGATCTAGAATCCTGTCTTTGCCATAAATGTACTTTATATGTTCATTTGCACTTTTATAATTGTTGAACAAGTGGCTCTCCAGTAGCTTTTTATGCATAATCTTTTTGTCCCCACGTTTTCTTGGAAAGGTAGATGGAGACTCCTTCAGCTATTTCATGGCCAGAGGAAGGGGCAACAAGTTGCACATGGATGTATGCAAATGTACATTTATTTTAAAATGCTGAATAGGATGGTGTTTCAAATGTCAGTCCAGAAAGATCATGTCTCTCTCAGGTATCAGTACTGGGTAGTGGGAGAGGGTATTAGAAGTTTAAGTAACAATTGCTGCTAAGAGTTTCATTGGTGATTTGAGACCAGAAACCTCCAAAGAATGCTAAAGCCATTTTACATAATCCTGAGTGGGCATACTTGAAACAGACTGGTCCCTTGTTAGTGGATTATGATAACATTTAATTAATATAAACTGGATTATGTTGAAAAAATCTAAATTATAGAATAAATTATAAATATAATCTTTATTTATTATTTATTTATTGAGTTTATATCCCTCCTTTCTCCCGAGATGGGATTTAAGGCAGCTTCAAGTATATGAATGTTAAGGACAGAGGAAATGTATATGGCATATTGACACCTCATCATCAGAGCCTATCAGTTATTAGCAGTCTGGAAACCTATCAGAAAAAAATAAATCCAGCAAAGTTAGAATATAAAATGGGGCTACAACAGGGAAAGCAGAAAATAAAGAAAAACCCTTAATATACAAAGGGGTATTGTAGTACCTTAAGGCTGAGGGAAAAAAAAGACGTTTGTAGCATAAGGTTTCATAGACTTCAGTCTACTTCCTCAGATGACTGGACTGAAGTGTCCAGGAACAGGCCTTTATAATCAGGCTGTGTGAATAGCAATAGAAATCCAAAACTAGTGGCTATGAAGATAAGGTGACAAGTTCACTTCTAACAATGGTTATTGGGTACAAAAGCAGGAGGAAGGATGTTGCCTAAAGTCAAGCTGAGTGCATAACATGACAACACCATCTGGCGTAGGAGAGAGTGAAAGGACAGGCCCAGCAACACCATCGGGCTGGCCTCAAGTAGAAGAGCCCTCCCTCCATGATAACACCATCTGGCCTAGGAAGGAGTGAAAGGGCAGGCCAAACTCCATCGGGCCTGTCCTAGATTAAGAAAGCCGAGCCCTCCCCCCATGCCATTTGCCTTGGTCCAGGCATCAGAGGGAGAGAAGAACCGCTGGACTGATCCCCTTCCCTGTCACCATTCCTTTCTGCTTTTGTGTCGTGTCTTCTTAGATTGTAAGCCTGAGGGCAGGGAACCGTCTAATTAAAATAATAATTGTAAGCTGCTCTGATAGCCTTTAGAGCTGAAGAGCAGGGTATAAATAATAATAATAACAACAACAACAACAACCATATTAATGTTGGTGGGTGTTGTTGGAATGTAGTGTGATGCTAGCTACGAACCAGAAAGGAGATGTGATGAACTGTCCAAGAGAGCCCTCATGAGGCTTGGGGAGTTAACAAGCCTTATGATATGTGTATTGTGCCAGGAAACCATTGCCTCTCTTCAACCCATTGTTGATGGGCTGGAGCTTGTAGATATATTGCAATTCTGCTGTTTCTCTTTCCAGTCTTTCTTTATAGTGTTGCTGTTGTTGTTGTCCAAGGACTACAGTTTGGAAGTCTGGACCTTAGAAAAACTACCAACTTCTTTCTTTCAGTCTCAAAGGTGCTAAAGTAAACCTTTGCTACCATAACTCTTTGCATACTAATCTGGATTAATTAGATCATGTCTTTGAATAAATTGTTTTAATTTATATATTTTTTTAAAACCTAGGGCCTCTCCTCTCTCTTGCTACTGAGCCTCAGCCCATTCACACCATCTCTTCACCATTTTAAAGGGACACGGGTGAATGCCACAGTCCATTTCTGCCAAAACATAGATGTTTGGGAAGCAGTGGTGTCAACTTCCCTAGGCTGTCATCTGGTATGGCCTATACACCCCTAGTGATGCCCTCAACACAGCTGGGTTTCATAATATAAATCACAATTTTAAACAACTAAAAAACAAATACATTTCAATGGGCATCTTCAATAATATGACACATACTTACTCTTTTCCTTTTTGTGACAATTCAATTTTACTGTGACTTTGCTGCATACTATATAACCTTGCCACAAACTATAATTTCTGTTACATTTTTTTGTATTTATCTTCCCATCTTCTCATTTATTTTTGCATCTCTGTTTAGTGTTTTATGTAGTCTGGAGGGAGATTCCTGGCTCAGTCCCTAGCTTCAACTATATTTGCTAATATCTCCTGACCTTTTACCTCATCAGTCTCACTTCATCTGCCCCAGATCTACCCACAAGATACAAACGTTCAGTGTTAATAGATCGTCTTTATTTTTCTATTGGCAACTCATTCCACTGCAAAAAGACCAGAGAACTGAAGTTATAGAAGCATTCACTCTGTATGCAAATACCAACCCATCAGGAAGATCACTATACAAGACGGAGATGAGGCACTGAATTTTCTGCAAAAGATAAATGAGTCAGAGATCCACAAACAAAATATGCATAGATGCCAAAGAAGATTTCTCTTGCTGTGAACATGTTTACAGGACCACATCTTAGAGATTTTAAGAAAAAGAACTTATTTTTGTTAAATAAAATTATGTATTTTTGCTAAATAGAATTTGCTATTTGCTAAATAGGAAAAAGACAGGTGTTTCAGCAGGAATAGTGTCACCCCCACCTAGGGTTTCACCTGGTGCAATACACACCCCACACACCCTTAGTGATGCCACTGCTTCTCAGCCTGGCTGCTGTCAATTGCAGGGTTTTTTTAAAAAAAATGTTATGACATAAACAACTAGCAAAATTAAAATTATACCTTTAAATTATAATATCAAAAACAAAAACAAAACAGTAGCACAGTTTCTATATTTCACACACTACTTTTCTATATTTCAGACACTACTAAGATACATATTACAACAGTAAATACATCATGGCATTTTCCTGCTGTAACTGGTACAGGAAAAAATATTTCCTCAAGATTATTCAGACCTACACAGCCAAAATCAGCATCACGTATTCTCAAATAGAATATGCTTAAAATAGGCTGCAGGAACAACTCAAAGTCATACATTACAATTTTGTATAATTTCACATGTGAACTAGAAACTATTCTAATAACTATGTACTATTTATATAGTTTAAAAGATTTCTGTCTCACCTTTCACACTCCTCAAGGTGACTTTCCAATTAAAAATACAAAAATACAATTTAAAAAACAACAACATAAGCAATAAATCATTGAGGCAGGAGCAAAGGAAAGGCGTAAGACAGTTGAGTCAGTGTGTGTGTAAGCAACTCAGAGTTGTTGTTTTCTCTAAAATACATATAGACCAGCACTTGGGGTGCAAGTCTCCCTTTCAAGTTACTAACCAGGCGTGACCTTGCTTAGCATCTAAGATAAGACAGGATCTGGTGCCTGTAAATGTGTATGTATCTGTGTGAGTGACTCTGTGTGTGTGTGAGAGAGAGAGAATATCTCCACAGTGAAAAGAAACAACTAAGGACATGGTGGATTAGTGGTTAAGATGCCAATTCTGATGATTGGAAGACTGGAAGGCTGGAAGTTTGCAGCCCGAGTGCTGCATGATGGGGTGATCTCCTGTCACTAGTCCCAGCTTCTGCCAACCTAACAGTTCAAAAGATCACAAATGCAAGTAGATAGATAAGTACCACTTCGGTGGGAAGATAACAGCATTTGGTGCAGTCATGCTGGCCACATGACCACCAGAGCAGTCCTTGGACAATGCTGGCTCTTTAGCTTAGTAACAGAGATAAGCAATGCCCCTACATCAGTTATGACTATGTCAAGGGACTATCTTTACCTTTACCTTTAAAAAGAAACAAGCAAGATGAGATAACCACCTCAGGCAACAGATTTTGCATGTCACCAATGGGCAGAAGGAGTCAGTGTTGTATAATGCTTTGAACATTGGACTATGATGCTGTATCCCTAGATATGAATTCCTACTTGGCCATGGAAACCCCCTGGTTGAGTCACACACTCTCAGCCTCAGAGGAAGGCCATGGCAAATCTTCTCCGAACAAATTTTGCCAAGAAAACTATAGGATAAGTTCACATTAGGGTTGCCATAAGTTGGAAATAACTTAAAGGCATACATTAACAATAACAATGCACCTTGACTTTGGCAGTGGGCAGTGCGATGGACAAATCAGGGCCTCTGTTGCAGTGAATAGCAACTTGTTTATTTAATACACTGTACTTTTAACTGCCAGAAGAGAGGGACACATTTGTTAATTTTGTGACTTCAGGTTCCAAAAAGAATTTAGCCTTGGCTACTATGGATCTTAACTTTGATGGGCAAGGACTTTGTTGTTCATCCTCAAGAAGCAGAAAGCTGAAAAGAAGGTGGGGAAAGGATGAAAAGCAAAGCACAACAACAAGAAGAAAATAGTAAAGCCAGCTGAAGACCTTAAATATGCTCCTTGAAGCCCAATCAGCTTCACTCCACCCTCACATCCTTCAGTCAGTGAAAACACAGGAAGAGGAAACCAGGCTTGGGTGTATTTGGAGAAGCACAACTGAATCCTCCAAGGGGCTGCTGAACATTGTCATCCTGAAACTTGTTGGAATAGCAAAGTAATGAGTGAAGCATGAATGGCAGAAGAAGCCCTTTACAAGCACTGCCTGAGTCCCTTCATCCACCATCTGCCACCCAGACTGAGTAGCAAGCGAAGCTGTCTGGGCCAGAGAGGTGATATCAACCATATTTACATATCTAAAAGTATAACATGTTGAGAATGGAACAAGTTTTTGTTTGTTTTTTGCTTTCATTACAAGAAATGAGATTCTACCTAAACATTAGGAAGAATGTCTTGACTGGAAGAGCTGTTCAACAGCCTGTCTCAGAGGATTGTGGACTTTGTTTCAACAAATGGTGGAGGGCTGTACTTCAGGAATGATTTTAATATGTATTCCTGCATGTCAGGGGTTGGACTTCATCATCCAATCAAGGGGTCTGGAGAGCATGAAAGTTTAAGCCAATAGAGCTTCATAGACTTTAATGTACAGCAAGACCCCTTCCAAATCCATTCTTGTGAATAATCTGTGCCTCCCTAACCGAACCTGCTTAGCTTTCAACACAAAACATATGCTTTCTAGAAACTTACAAAAGCTTACACATCAAAGGTACATTTTAGAAAGGGCTGCTGGTTAAGGCTTTCAACTGAGGCAATCCTGGTACACCAGCCATATGTATTTGCATGCATGCAAACATGGATATGTAGCTTTAAACAGGTGTCTTTTAAAAGGTTTGGATACATATCTTAGTGCTGAAATTCTCACTCTAAGGTGCAGTGAAACAAGAAATGCTAAAGGGTTGTTTGAAACTGCATTGCAAATGATAGTAATAGAGATTCAAGAAAGCTATGTCTTCCTTCCTTCTGCAATTATGCTGCGCCTTATGTGGCAAGGCTGTCAACAAGACTGACCTCTTCAAGTTGTCATGCAAAAAGCCTGATTATTGCTGGTTCCCCCTCTTTGGCATTGAAGAGAGAGAGAGAAAGACAAAGCTGTCAAGCACCGTTTCTTTATTATTGTCATTTGCCTTGGATTCAGACACTTTGCAGAGTGAGTAAAGATTAACAAACAGAAACAGCTGGCCCATTCCATCATTCTCTTTTGAAGGTTAAGAGAATGGTAACCTTGATAAAACTTTGCTTTACAACTCAAAAGGAAACATGTCAGCTAACAGCACTCTTAACTAAGGCAGAAGGAGAAGTGCCTCTGTTGCTACTTCTTGAAAGGCTGCTACTGGTATACTATACATGGAATGATTTGAGGATTTGTCAAGCCATAGTTGTGTTGAGATTGGGTAAATCATAGTTCTCACATTCTCTTTTTGTAAAGGAGCACTCTTAGAGGATGCTGCAATCCATACTTCCTCATAAGATGGGGGATTCTGGACATTGTAGTTGAGACATCATGCTCCTTTCTGCACTCCTCAACCCTACCTTCCTGCCTTATATCCTACCCAGTATACCTTTTGGATTTTTTTGTTTTTATTTTTAACACAACTCTGGAGTTATGCTAATGTGATTTAATTAGAAAAGAAAAGAAATAGGATGGGGAAAACAGAAAACAGCCTGCTTGGGAATAGTGAGAGGGGAGGGGGGAGAGGAGGAGATACTGATACCACATGACTGGCACTATAGGAATTGCCCCAGTAGTTATGTTTTGCAACTATGGCATAATGGAAAAGCAGCATGATTAAGAGTTTTTTGACAGGTTTTCCCCATCAATGAAAATGGACACTCTAACAATGGTTCACAGGCACAGCAGCGATGAGATACATGACATCGTGTAATAAGTATTTCCAGAGACACCATTCCCCATTTTTAATTGTGGCTAAGACTGGTTCAAACATGACTGCTTTTCATACCATCAGAATAATGCTCTGTAGCCAGACTTTAAATGCCCATGCCATTGCCTACCAGCTCTTTTCCCCTTTTGAGATGTCGCTATGCTCTAGCCGTGTGTGCTCCTTCTTTACTTTTACCACATCCTTCATTGTTCAGGGAATAATTTGTTTATTTTAAAAATGATGTATAATCCACTGATTTATGTTAATGATATCAGAGAACTGTATTTATCTTATGTTATTTCTCATTTCCTTAGCCCTGCTTTAGACAAAACAAAGAATGTGAATGTGAGTGCATATTTTTAGTTTTTAATAAAATGTTTGCTGAAATATGTTGAATTGATTTTCTTTTTTGTGATGTAGGACTCTATCCCTATTCTTTCTGCCTCTAGGACAAAATATTTGGTTAAAGAAGTAATGCCCAGGAACACATCTACTTTGTTATCTGTGGTATACTTAAAGGTTTAAAATAAAAGTTAGAAGCACCTTGTATCAGATAAATAAAAAAAGTAAATAAAGGGAAATTGGATTCTGTCAGTGCCATGTTTTCTCTTGCTCAAGCTCTCAGCTGCAAGTCATCATTACATATCAGTAAGCAAGAAATTGTGACATGCACACATGTAGACACTGTGGCCTTATTCTGCTACATGAAGATGTCACATTTGCCTTGAGTTTCTTGCAACCCAGGAGAAGCCAGCCAAGTGCAAAGTTTAACAATTGGGGGATCCCACTGCTTGGTTATAGGGGAGCAAAAGTATGATAGGAAAATTCATCTTTTGAATCAATTTCTATAATGGAAAATAAGGAGTGAGCATTCAAAACCTGGACATTCAAGCAAGTTTTGCCTTTCTTTTTGTTAGCCATCTAGAGTTCCTAAACTGCTAGATTGTTGTAAAACTTCTGAACAGCTTGAACTGCCTTAAGGCTGTTTCTGATACAACTTTTGGCATGCATGTGGTGATTTTAGGTAATCCTTTGAGTATACATATGTGGAAAATGTGTCAGAGCCAGTTATCCATGTACGTTTGGAGGATGAGCCTACAAGCCGGTTTCTGTGTTCCCATTTGACTCTGGATATATTGTATAGATAACAGATTCCAACATATGAAGAGGATATGTTGGTATTACTTTTAGAAGTTATCATTTGAGTGACAAGCATTTCAGATATTCATGTCAGCTCTTTTAGAGTTTCTGTGGGCATTTAGATACAAAAAAGAAAGGTAAGAAATGCTTTTTTGTTCCATCTGAAATATATTGTACATTGCACAACTGATGCAGTTAAGAAACCATTTTAAAACACTGATGAAACTAGAAAGCCACTGCTTATTTTTAAGCCCAAAAAGCAGTATAAATATAAACAAAATATATGATTAATCACTACATGACACAATTAGAAGATCTCCTTGAAGAAGAAACAAACTGAATCAGCAATGAAGACACCTACAGGACACAAATAAGCTTAAAGAGAAACATAAAAACACTATAGATTAACCAGCCCTTGTTTTTATTGGTTTAAGTCCAGTACAGAACAGATGCTTTTCATTGTAAAAAGATCCAACATGTTATAATTTCATTTCAATATCTAGAGAAAAGGCAACACACCTTTTTATTTACTAGCAAAACATTTAGTGGTTTACCAGCCAAGGTGTTTTTTTTTTAACCTCATCCAGAAAAGGAGTGGGCAAAGTGTCTGTCTCCAGATGTTGTTTGACTGCAGCTCTGAGCATTCTTCACCAATGGCTGGGCTGCAGTTTAGCAACATCTGAAGAGTTACACTTTTTCCTGTACCTGATCTATACGATACTTTGGGTATATTTCCAGATAAAGAGTGAAGTATAAATGCTATCAGTAAAATCAATAAATAGACTTTTTTTTTTTTGTGCGCCTGCAACTCATGTCCAACTTATGGCTACTCTAGGATGAACCTATCATGGGATTTTCTTGGCAAGATTTGTTCCAAGGGGATTTGCCTTTAGAGACTTAATCTATAGAGTGTGACTTGTCCAAGGTCATCCAGTGGATTTTCATGGCTGAGCAGGGATTCTCCAGAGTCATAGTCCAATACTCAAACCACTACACCACACTGGCTCTCAGAACAAAATGGGGAATGTTACAATTTAGCTTGTGATAGAAAACTCAATCTCTGAGAGCCAGTCTAACTAGGCTTTTTGTTGTTGTGTTCCTTCACATCATTTCTTACTTACGGTGACTCTAAGGTGAACCTATTGGTTTCATCTTAAGGCAACTCTATGCAAAAGAGACTTCTAAGAGACCATGCTATTAAGAGACTAGTTGAGGTTTTGCAGAATCAGTCATGGCTTCCTTGACACAATTTTGATTCTTGTACAGCAATATTTGTTCTTGACTTGGCCACTATAATGGGGGGGGGGAATACTATTTATGAGCTTCTCCATATGTTGTGCTCTATATGTTGTACTTCAGGGGCGAATTTTACTACAAGTAAAAAAAAAAAAACATAACAAGCAATCAAGCTTAAACTATGATGGTGCCAATAGCTGTAGCCAAAGCAACTTATTTTATAACCCATAATAGCACTGTGGTAAGGGCACTCCTGATAAGAGTTTTACAACCTTTTATTTTCACAAGCAAAATAGCCTGTTTGAAAGATATGATACAAAGAACTCTGAAGTCAGAATCTATCTTAGACCCTTTACCATCATGCTCTGTACTTTAAAACAGCAATATGCAAAGCCAAATAAAAACAGAAGCTTTTTAAAAATGTAATATTATGAGAACCAGCTGAAAGCACCTCTCTTCTCTGTCTTTGTGTGTATAGAATAAAGCTGTTTCCATATATCAATCATCAAACTTATTACTATACTCAGTATATGCTTTTCCTCTCCTTGAGAGCAGTAAACAACCCATGCTTCCATTCCTTCAGCAGATTGTTTCTTTTTTAAAGACTACGGGTCTGTACATAAGTTCCTCACCTGATTAGAGCCACGGCAACCTCCCACCACAGCCCTGATCTGGTCTTTTGTGGGCACAAAAAGGAGCTGCACTCTCGAAAGGGCATCATAGCCGCATTGCAGTGGCTAAATGGTGCTCCTTTGGTGCTGTGTCGTATGGAAGCAGCGCCAGAGGCATGCCATGATGCTGCATGCCGTGTGGAGCCAAGCGGTGCACTGCATCAAGGTGCTCTGGAGGGGCAGAATTGGGTGTGCATTGTGAGGACACTGCACCCCAACTCTGCCCCCATGCTGTCCTTTCCCACCAGTCTGCACAGCCCCTTAGTTGTATTTTTAATGCTTAAATTAATTAGGTGCAAGTATAGTTGGGCCTCAAAGTAGTTAGTATAATGGTTACATTTAAAAGTAACTCTATTAATCAAAACAGGTACTTTTTTCCGTCATAAAAAAATCTGTCTATACAAGCCACTGGCCTGTGGTATAAAACAGTCTCTTTCTGTCCAACTCATGACCACTGCAATACCCATAATCAAATATGAGGCAGCAATATATACCAACACTTGAACCGTGTAATATCCATCTTCTGCCACTGAATAAGACTCTTCACCCCTCATGACTGTTAACAAATAGTTAACATTAAAAAAGTTATCCCTAAAGTGAAGTCGAAGGCTTTCACAGCCAGCATCCATAGTTTTCGGGCTATGCGGTCATGTTCTAGAAGAATTTATTCCTGATATTTCACCAGCATCTGCAGCTAGCATCTTCAGACAATGCTGGCATGGAAGTGAGTGAGGTATATATATACTGTGTGACCCTGGGTTGGTAGGAGTGATTTAAATGTTAATTTGTGTATTGTTCTGTTGTTGAATGGCAAGGCCTCAGATTGGGAGGATAGGCAAGAAGGATTTGTGTCTGTTTAACTAGTGATCCATTGTCTGCTGGGGGAAAAAATTCTGATCCTGGGTTTTCATTTGCATTTTGCTGGGTCTTAATATTGATGTTTTTCAGGACTTTGTTCACTTTAAGGGTTTTTTTCTTTCTTGTTGAAGTTGTCCAGGTGTTTGTGGATTTCAGTGGCTTCCTTGTGCATTCTGACCTGATATTTGTTGGCATAGTAAATTTTCAGTGTTTTCAAACAGCATTTTATGCCCAGGATGGTTGATTTTTTCTGACTGACCCAGTCTGCAGTGTCTCTCGTGTTCCTTGATTCGTTTTTGAACATTGCATTTGATGGTCCCTATGTAGACTTGTCCGCAGCTGCACGGTATGCAGTAAACTCCTGCAGCTGCAAGAGGGTCCCTCCTGTCCGTCAATGAGTGAAGCATTTGCTGGATTTTCTTTGTCTGTTTATAGATCGTCTGGAGGTTGTGTTTCCTCACCAGTTTCCCTATTCTGTCTGTGACTCCTCTGATGTATTGTAAAAATACCTTCCTTTATGGTGGTTGTTTGTCTTCACTCCTCTGGGTTTTTCTGGGTCTGGCAGCCCTTCTGATGTCTAACCATTAGCCTGCAGCCCAGTCCACGTGCTTCAATTCATCTTGCAAGAAGTGAGGTTCAAAGATCTGTTTTGTCTGGTCTACCAATGTTTTTATTGTGCTTCTTTTTTTGTCCTGGATGATGGTTGGTGTTCTTATGTAAGTATCTGTCCGTACGTGTAGGCTTTCTATATACCGTGTGGCCCAAACATTGGTTCAGTTTGCAGATGACCAGGACATCAAAAAATGGCAATGTTCCTTCCTTTCCTTTTTCCATCATGAATTGGATGTTTGGGTGGATGTTGTTCAGATGGTTCAGAAACACAACCAGATCTTCTTCTCTGTGGCTCCAGATGGTCAAAGTGCCATACACATATCAGAACCATGTTATGAACTTTTTGGGTGCTGTTTCCAGGGTTGCTTTTCAAAGTGTTCCAGGTAAAAGTTAGCTATCACAGAGCTCAGAGGGCTTCTCATGGCTACCCCATCTCTCTGCTCATAGAATCCATTGTCCCACTGGAAGTAGCTGGTGGTGAGGCAGTTAGAAGAAGGCTGTGATGTTATCCCTAAAGTTACCATGATAATATGACTATGTTTTGGGGAAACTAATGACAATGTTATTTGTAAGTGGGGCTGCCGTTGTAAACCGTTCAGAAACTTAGCAGGTCCAAATCAACACAAGCAGACTGTTGACTGGGGCCAATTAAGGAGCATATAAGTCCCTTGTTGAAACAGCTGGCTACTAGTTCATTTCCAGACACAATCCAAGTGTTGGGTTTGACCTATAAAGCCCCATACAGCCTAGATCCATACTATCTCCCATATGAGCCAGTGACTAGGAAGAAATTAAAATATTCCTAATTAAAGCTGAGATGTTATATTAGTGCTTGTATTATTGTTTGCACAGTAGTAGGGCATTTCCACAAGTGTTTGGGAGCATACAGAGCATGATAATATGGTTTTAAAACAAGATTTCTCCATTCTATCCCTCTTCTTTTCAGCCAAAGATAATATAACCTTTGGCAAGCTATCCTTCAGCTGTTTTCTAATTGAAAAAACATTTGATAAACTTGTCTAGCTTTGGAAAGAGCTTGAAATTCAAAATGTTTCAAAATATTTGGTCCAGTTTAGCACGCATTTACCTGCTATCTAACTTCACTATCACTAGATAGTACATAAATATGTTTTGTTATCTTTTATTGCAGGTTGCTATGACAAAAGGGCTTTTCAACAGGGAAGAAGGTGTCAGGGAAGTATCAAAGGGAAGGATAAACATGACAGGTATAGGAAAAAGAAAAGCTAGGGAACATCTATTCCTCCAAATATTTGACTTGAGTTTCTATCAGCCCCAGCCAAACTGGATAGCAGGTAAGCATGATGGCCCCTGTAGTTCAATAATTGGATGGCTACAGTTCCCAACCCCCATGACTTCATATATTCAAAACAAAACTCACATAGCTAGTTGTCATTTGTACAGGATTGTCATCTGAACTTCCTTGCTTGGCACATTTACCTTCAGATCCAGATGTGAACATTTGATGCAAATATCCCAAATACCTTGGGGTGAAACCTTTTTGCTAACACTAACAGAAGCAGATGTCTGGCATATATTTCCACCTGGTTAACCTACTGAATGATTCTTCTGGCACTCAGCTGCAAGCACCATTTTCTTTCTGTGGGTAATTTGCTGCTGCTTATAACTTACATTTTCCCATGAATGAGCAAAAATCTTCCCAACCTTGTCAGCCTCTTGATAGCTCTAAAGAGAGAACATCTCACATTCTCCAGTTCCTTAGTAAGTGTGCAGTATCTCCTCTAGAGCTGAAAGCTGGAGCATTTCCGTCACCCTTTTAGGAGTCACATTAAATGTCAACTCATTTGATGCTAGAGTATAACTGACACTGTGTGTCTTACCTTTGGATTAGTACTCGTAGGCATGGCCATATATCAGTTTTTGATATAGCCGCATCATTTACATTCTGTCAGTATGTATGTATTAAAACATTTGATATGACTTATAACTCATTTATTACTCCATGTCCTACCAATAAGGTGAATACAACCTATGAAGTCATTTCCAGCTGCGGCCCTCCAAATGTGAAATGCCTTCCTCCTGGAGGCCTGATTTGCACTAATCCTGGGTTTATTTAGGTGGCAACTAAAAATGTTGCTATTTGCTAAAGCTTTTGGGGCTCGCTTTTTTGTACTTTATTAACCTGTTATAGCTTGTTAATTGGTTTAATATGTTTTTATTCTATTTAAATTATTTTTATTGTTTTAAATTATTTTACTCTGTCAACACTGATTTTAGAGATCCAGTGAGCCAAGAGGAGGGCTTCCTGGTGGCTTGGGTATGTCGTTTAGAAGCCCCCAAGCCTGCAGGAAGCTGCTGCAAAGCCGCCTGCCCAACCACACTGCAGGAAGCTTTGCAGGGCCTCTTGTGGCACAGTGTTTATATGCCACATGCTGCAGGAGCGCCACAAATCTGCCACCATGGTGGAAAAACCAGCTTTTTGCAGGCTCAAAAAGGAGAGAGAGAGAGAAACCCCCAATGACAGCTAGTAAATGTCACTGCCACATGGGAACTTAATCCTGGATCTCCCAGACCCCAGTCTAAGTTTTCCCACAACTTCATATACATACCTGAAAGTTGTTTCAAGAGGCTTCCATTGGTCAATTTAGATTTGCCATGGTTTATAACATGCAGCACTGCTAAAGAGAAAATGCACCCTAATGCCTTCTTGTTTGAGGCTGGATTAAGCAAAAATGGATTGTTTAGTTTGCTTTTAATAAAATGTAATCTATCTAAACTAGCATATAAAGGGTTTTTTTAATCCCAAATTGTTTTACCAGGAGTTTAAGACATGAGCCATATCCAATGTTATTTGGTTCTCACAAGACTTTAATGCAGCAAGGGCTTACAATGAACAGATGGGAGAAAAGAAGCAATTTACATTGCTTTTTCCCATTCCTTACACAGTCCAATGCACCACCTGAAATCTGTAAGGTTGAAGAGCCTATTGGAATAGCATGAAAATTGGCATGAAAACTATAGTTATTTTCTGGCAGATCAAATAATTTTCCACAAATGGAAGGATAACATTATGACACATTGTTAGCCATGTTCAACTATTGGGGTAGGATAATAACACCAACAAATCAGTGTTCTTCCAAAGTTATTATTAGTTTCTAGTTTCTAGTTTCTAGAAAGTGGCACTGAGGTATTTCCAGAACTTATATCTGCAGAAACATGTGCATTCCACAAATATATATTAGTAGATAGTACTGTGCAATCAGTTTTATCTCCAACTCCCATACAATTCAATAGGGTATTTTATATACAAAACAATTCTAGAGTTCTTTTTCCTCACTCTGAGGTGTTTAAAATTCAACTAGACAGTAGCAATTTTCTTTTAATCTAAGCAAACTGATGTGTCAAAGGCAATCAGTATAGTGAAGCTATCTCTAGAGAATCCTAATAATCCTGATGAATAGCTGTGCTTTCTAGAAAACTCAGCCATTGAACCTTTGGCATCAAGTGTCACAAGCACTTTAAACTAAAATTGTTGGAGCAGCACAGGTCTCATGCCCACTATAAGCAGAGCCAACCATGTAACAATTTTAAAAAGGGTGCCACACAATTCTCTACCATGTGGATTTCAAGTGAAATTTTGGATAGCCTAGCTGGAACTTTTTTCGTAAACCAAAGCTGCAGAGGCCTACGGTCTAGTCTCGCTGCATATGTGTGAGCTGTTTCACCAAGTTCTTCTCCCCTCAGACAATACTCATATTGCCAGATGGCGCTGCCTCATATGGGAGGGACATCTTTCTCCAGCTCGCCTCACATATTTTAAGAGATAGTGATACAGGAATTATAGTGATACAGGAATGAAACCTTGTGTAGCCTTTTCTCACATGGCTCAGAAGTGTCAAGATGTGAATGGAAGGAGCTATGCTGCAACAGCATCTGTACACAGGTCCTCATATAATACAATATAATAATTTATTTCTTGCCTGTCTCTCCCCATGGATCAAGGCAGGGGACAACAACAATTAGTAGTAGTAGAAACAACATCAGTTAAATCATATTGTTTAAAACACACATCAATTTAAAAGGACAAATAATATGTGCTCATATTAAAACAATCCACATCTAAAATTCATCATTACTCTTAACTTAGTGAAGTATGTTGTAGAATTGGGAAGAAAGACCTTCTGATACAAAGTACTTCTTCCAAAAGTTGTGCAGTTAACTTACCAGTAACAGAGATGAAATAGGAGTTGAAATGACATAGCATCCAGGCACTCTAGCCTATGGACCATACTAAATATTTTCTTTCCTTTCTTATGCATTTCTAACTAAACTGTGGAACAACAGTTAGTATGGGGATGTTTAAGAGAGAAACACCCTCCAACACATTTTATTAAACAAGAATTATTGCTATTTCTAAGCCTCTGGTTCTGGTGTAGAACATTAAGACCAATGCATCTGTCATTGGATTTTATTGCCTCTGAAATGTTAGCTACATTCGGCACTCCAAATCCATCAATTCTGCATCCACTGATTCCACCATCCATGACTTGAAAATATCCCCCCCCCCCGAAAAAAATCCAAAAAGCAAACCTTGGCTTTGCCAATTTATGTAGGGGAAATTTTATTATACCATTGTATATAATTGGACTTGAGCATCCAGAGATTTTTGTATCCATGAGGAGTCCTGGAGCCAAACACCAGGGGATAGTACTGTACATCACAATGTTTTCAGTTCTTAAAAAAACTTAACATTCTAATAAAGATAATAAAATTTACTGTTCATGATTTATAGTCTGATGAGATATTTCCTTCTTTTCTTAGGTCACACTGATAACAAATAACCTAATATATGTTGAGGGGGGAGGAATAAAAACCAGTCATTCTAACAATAATAACATATGTACCAGTTTAGTATTTATCAATAAACTTGTAATTCTTTGTTGTTAATAGGATGCAGGTGTTTCAACACATCTTTTTGACATCATTAAATATTTATTTAAGCATTTATCAATGTTCAAGATATACATGTGTTCCTGGCTAATAAATTCCACCCTGTCCCTCAAATGCAACTCTGATAATGTGTGTTTGTTTGAAATTCTAAAGGCTACAGATGACAACTGGTTTGCCTAATGGCATCTTTATTCTCCAGTATACTTATAGACACAATTCTTAGTGTAAAATAGAATATGGACTGCATCTTAGACATTTAAAAACAACTCACCTGAATTAACTGGGGCTCAGGTATTTGCTGTATAGACAGAGCACCATCAATAAAAACAAACTTTTGTATGCATATATGACTTGTGCTTCTCTAGCACTCCTCTTGAAAAGGAGCTCCCTGGAATTTTCCAGAGAGAAGTATTACCTTCTCTACGCTACTGAAGAAATAGATGTGCAACTTCTTGGCACTAGCAAAAGTACCGCTTACACTGAAAGCCACTAGCCATAAAAGGCAATGCCACACGTACATACATTGTTTTAAATGGGGCTCAAGCATCCACTGAATTTCCCTTACGTGGGATGGGGTGTCTGAAACGGATACACATCCCCACTCGGCATAAGGGAAGGGGTCCCTGTAGTAGTAAAATGTTGTAACAAAAACATTTCACAAGTCAAAAGTCACTGTGATTATACCAACTTTATTTCTGGATCAGAGGACTTTCTGAATGACTCCCATGTTGCAAAACATTCTGGGACATGATCTAGAATGTACACAGTTCCTGAAGGACAGTGGGCAAAACCATTATGTCCCACTGTTGTCACTTTAAAAAGAGACTACGCAACAACACAGTGCCCACTAGTGCCACACAGATCCTTCCGAAAAGGTTGGTTGATACTGAGCTTTCTCTTATGATAGCTCAGATAACAAGCTTCCACAGTTGTCCCTGTGGAACACTACTTGTCCCTGAAACTGCATACAATTTAGGAAATTGAAATAATACACCAGATATTATTTTTATTGCCAACCATATTCTTTGTTTCTAATCAAAACCTGAAGCAGTTTCATGTTTTGCTCTTCTACCTGAACAGTAAGGTTTCCCAGGCTGTCTGTGATTTACAAATTACATGCAAAACACCAAGCATGGCTGCCTCAAACTAAGTGGAGTTTATTGTGGAAGTACCACAGAATTTCCTATAGTTGTTGCCATATCTAGCCCAAAGCTCTTGATCTACTGGCCATTGCTACATGAGCAACTTTGGATAAATCATGTTATTGTGATGTCAAAACATAGCCATTGACTGTGCTGCTACAGACCCACAGTAAGCACTTGGGTTGGGGGAAGTGTCTGAGTGTGGTGTTTAGATGCTGCACACTCTGATGCCACTCCTCATGCCTCCAGGAAGTCACATGGTTGACCTCATGTGCAGCAGCTTCACAGAGTTTCAGCACTGCAGTATTTACATGTGCTGAAATGCAAAAAAGCTGCAGCAGTGGCAGCAGCAAGGGTGCCCTTTTTCCACTCCAAAAAGGAGCAGCAATACACTGACGGGGCATTTAATTTGAGCCATTCACTACAAATCATAAGAAGTTTTTTCTAGCCTCCATTGGTGTGCACTGGTATCACAGTTTATAGAAAAATAAGAAAATTCATTGTGAAAGGTGTGTGTGATGAATTGTCTTAGCTTCTAGCACCAGGGTTATTGATGGAAAGTAATTCCCAAGGAAAATAATTCCTGAAAAATACATTTTAGCATCGGCATAAAAGAAAATAGTTTGATACTGGACTTAATATATTTCCCAATTAAAGCCTATCATACCTTCCATAGTTAAATAAGCATCATGTATCTTCATAAAGCATTAGAACCAACATAAAAAACTACTGCCAAACATATATGGTCAATAGTTATATTTCAATAAATATATAATTTCAACACAAACGTTTCATACAGCTCAGGCATGAAAAAGTATATATCCCAAATAAAAGGATTTGTTCCTCTAAAATATATACAAGCTTTGAAGGACTGTGAAGTCACAAACACTTCAGTGGTGTTTGAACAGATCACACATTTGAAATGTATAATATAAATTATCTTATTTTCCCCCAGTAATCAACTAAGGAATAAACTTTTTAAAAATGTTTAAGCAGATGTGAAAATACTATAGAGCTTTTAAAAAAATCTTTTGTCATTTTTTCCTTTAAAGTTAAATGGGAAAAATACATCATTTTGTATACTTATTTCAAATTTTGTACAATGGCCTGGAGAGAAAAAAATAAATAAATAAACTGTACTTATTGCATGCAATAAGATACATGGCTTCAACCTCACATCAATTCCCAACTTGCCTCATTTCTTCAACAGAAGTAACTGGGTTAATTTACAGTGGTTAATTAATAGTCTGTTTAATTGTGTCTACAGGCAACACCATAGGACAAGCAGATCCCATTCAAATAAATCAAACAAACTAGCAACTCAGAGGCAGCATTCCAAGTTCCTTGTGAAAAACCTTGACCCATCATCATATGATCCAGTGTTCTGGACTGCAGTCCTCATTAGCAATAAATGGTCTTTGAGTGGAAAGGCAAGTTGAATGGAATTAGAGTCATATTTCAAAGTGGGGATACCTCTAATTAGAGGGAAACAGATATACCCAATTTTTAATACAGAACCATCATTTTAAATCAATGTACTTTTAATTCATACAATGAAACAGGAACAATGTACTTTAAATTCGTACCATGGAACAATGTCTCAAACTCTGGATGACACATGGGAAGAGGAAATGTTTGTGTCCTTTTCAACTTGTAGAAAGCAACCCTACCTGTGGATTGCAAAATCAAGACTGTTTTCCAATCATCACCACCCTTCTATTGACAAGTTACTAAATTACTTCTGCTGCTCTGAACTGCACATCAGTAACAAAGGCATCGTCTGTCTTCATTATGCCATTGTATAACCATAACTGCCACAGTGTAATGCCACAAGAAGCCTGTCCTTAAGGGTTTCTTTGTTTGGATATTCAGGGAGCTTCAGCATGTTGATGCTAAAATTGGGAAAAACGGAAACCTGTTAAAAGATATATATATAACATCTGGGTATAAACATTTGTTTTATTTGAAATTATTAATGTGATACCACACTCTTAAATCTGCATTCATAGACAAAACTCTTTGAAATGAAATACATAGGGAGAGAACACTGCTGCATTGCAGTCCCCTTTAGTATTCAGATGTTCTCTAGAAAAATACATTCCTTTTGGCTTAAAGTAAAAAGAAATATAGTAATTTAACATGAAGTGTCCTTTAGTGATGCTACATTGCAGTCCATAAGAATTATAACACAGTGCTTAAAATTCCTTTTTTCAACACCATGGAAGAAATAATTGAAACACCTAAAGTTTGTGACTACAGCAGCCTGCTCTACACTGGTTAATTATACTGGCCAAGGGAATTTCCCTGATGAGGTTATGCAAAGGCATGCCTCTCCTCTAAAGGACTTCTCCTTCCTTCCTCCCCTAAGAAAAACAATAAAATGTTATGTTCTTATGTATGCAACAGAAGCTATTTAACCTACCATGTGCTTGATGTAGGCAGAAGGTTCGGGGTATATGGCACAGCAGCAATTGTAAAATTTTGCAATCCACTTCCACCCATTATATGGGCAAAGCCACCATGTGGTACCCTGGAACTGGAAACATTTACAGATAAGATAAGGGAGATTGCAAATATCTTTAAGATAATTATACACAATCAGTTCTACTGATGAATAGATATTTCTTTAGGAAGTGCCAATCTCCTTTGTTAAAAATTATACTGAAAGATTGAAAACATCTTGCCACAATACAGAACTGTGAAGAGAATGAATGATAATATGTAAGTTACTTATGACCTAGACAGGAGCTTTAATCCCTATCATCTTCACTAAGATTTCTTTTTATGTAAGATTCATATTAACTAATAAGAAATGTTTCCATGTGGAGACAACTAAGGAATTTAATTTTATATGAAACAGAAAAGAAAAATAAAGAACCAAAATCTCATACCAGTTCTCCTCCTACATTTCTCTACAACTATGAAGGGCCAAAAAAATGCTGAATGGAACCTATTTTTTTGTGTGATTTACAATGTAATGCAATGTAATGTTACAATCAATAAAAACAAAACACAAGCATCTTACAGCCCCTGTTTTTGTTGCCGGAGTCTGTCTTGCTACCCCTTTGGTAATTACTATGGATAAAATTGCAGATGTGTTTTCCCAGCCTCTTCCACATTACAGACTATTTTATGAACAAGGGTAGAGGTGTGTAGGAACAAACAACGTGATAAGGTCATGTCATACTTCTCTATAACAAATTGCTCCAGCACAAAGAAGAGAGAATGTAGCAAGATTGCTACTTTTGTTGGCAACCCTGCACATTCCTCATCACATACAGGTCAAACTGAAACCATTCCCCCACTACACAAATGGTATTCGGCAGCCTATTAGGTTACATAAATGTCAGAAAATCCCAAACAGAAAATTACTACTACGTAAAGGCCTCTGTAGCAAAGTGCCTCTAGTTTTACACAGAGCTAAAGTTCTCATTTTAGCTTCTAGTAAAATTGTTAAAATGAGTGCAACAAACAACTACTGGCTACAAAAACGGAATACCATGTTGCATTTGAACACCACACAGGTGAAGCAATAAATAGCAAGCCATATCCAATACAGATGTCTGTTTTTTTCATATTCACTCATTCACTCATTTACATACAGATTTTCATTTTAAAAGAAATCCTAAAATAGTTCATAATAAAAGCACATACAGTGGGCCCTTGGAATCCTCTGGGGTTTGGTTTCAGGACTTCCCATGGCTACCCAAATCCATGGCTGCTCAAGTCTCATTATATAAAATAAATGCAGTAAAATGGCATATATAAAATGGAAAAATCAAGGTTTGGCTTTTGGAATTTTAAAGTTTTTTCAAGCCATGGATGCTTGAATCCATGGATACAGAAACTGTACATATGGACAGCAGAGTGTATATGTGCCACATATGAAGGTCTACTAAACAGCCTGGCTGTACTAGCTGCATCTATCCAGAAGGTATCTCATCAGGATTCAATCTCAGTTGATTACAGTTGGCCCTCCAAATTTGCGGTTTTCAATTTTGAAGATTTGATTATTTGTGGATTTCATTAATATGTTCTCTGTAGGAACCTCTTGGTTCTCCAGCACAATTCTGCTTGAAGTTGACCATAGAGTTGTGCTGGAGGCCCTAGACATTAATCGAGAAAACACTTCTCTAGCATTTGTAGGTCCTCCATCTATAGAGTTGACTGTCCAGTAAAGGAGCCAAATGGCTGATAAGGCCAGCCTAGTTCCCAACAAACAAACCCCCAGCTAGCAGAGTTAGTGCAAGCAACACAGTGTTGGAGACTAAAGGCAATTTCAGCAGAAGGATTACCAAAAGCGTTGTCAGATGGTATGAGATTCAATGTATCAGATAGGTAGGTCTATCAGGCAGTCCAAGGTCAAGGGTTCCAGATAATCAAGATAGTCAGTAGTCTAAGAAGCAAGGGTTTGGTCCAAAAAGCCACATGAGCCAGAGACAAAGTCTTTCTTTCAGGAAAGTCAGATAATCACTGGCAAGGAGCCACACCTGCTCCAGCTGCCTAAATAGGCAGGCAGCAGGCATTCAGATGTGTCTGATTACGAAATAGTCTCTGATAAAGCCTCAGTGATCTTCAAAGGGCCTCCTTTTCAGCTTGACGCTTCCCAGATCCTCCTCTATGTCCACAGCATCGACCCCAGGCAAACTTGGCTGCTGAACCTTTGGAGAGGCTGCAGACTCTGCTACAGCAGAAGCTAGAGGCTGCCTCAGGCTTCCCAACTACAGGTTCAGGTCCCAGAGGCTCTGGCTCATTCTCCGAGTCTCTGTGTCGTCCTCCAGGCTGGGCATGACATTGACCACAGAGTTGCACTGGAGGACCTAGAAATTCCTAGAGGTGTATAGTGTTTACTTCAGGTTTTCCACTTTCATAAGGGTCCTGAGTCCAGGTATTTGGCTAGTCACATCACATCCTTTGGCTACATCAACTGAAACTTATCCCACAAAGTCAAACAGCATGGGACATCTTACTTCTGGACTTATCACAATCTTGGTTTCAAGATCACTGTTTCTACGTGTGGCTTTGGCCCCCAAATGCCTAGCAAATTCATTGTAACAGATCTCTGAGCATACCAGAATGTTATTTCTTGAGGTAGATAACAGTAAGCAACTCATCACAAGAGCTTTGCTGGCTGAATAACTGAGGATGCAACCTAGGCAGCACAGTACACTTTATGCTCTGCTGTCAAAACAACACGATAAAGCATAGTTATGTACTCTCACACATATCCACCACAAATCCTATTCCAAAAGTGCTGCAACAGATATCTCACCTGTCTCATTACCCAGAGTTATGCAGTGAACTGCAAAGCCACTTGAATCCCACAGTGCCTGAAAGGGTACTCAGGAGCAATCATGGTGACAGCCTGTGCCACTTCACCATCTGATACTGAAACCAGGGACACAACAAAATTGTCAGCTCTAGCCACCCAAAACTCCCCCCAGAGCCTAATGGAATCCCTTAGATTCCATGAGTCTCCAGGGTCTATTTTGAAATCCCCCTCTACCCAGAATAAGCTACAATGGTTGGCTTATTACCAGTTGGGAGAAAGAATAAAGGAAGATCTGAAGATCTGGCAATATGAAGGGGTAAAATCTGAATTTGAAAAATTATTGGAAATGATAATAAATTGATAAGCAAACTCTTTAAACTATTACTTAAATGCAAAATGGGTGAGGAATGAGTTAAGGATTATGATTAGTTGGATGAAAAGTCTAGAACACAATATACAGTTTAACCAATTGTGGCTCCTGGTATCCACTAAGATTTGGTTCGAGGATACCAAAATCTGTGGATATTCAAGTCCTATAAATACAATGGATAGTAAAATGGTGACCCTTACATAAAATGGCAAAATCAAGGTTTCCTTTTTTGAATTTATATATATTTTTTGAATATTTTCAAGTTGTGGCTGCTTGAATCCATGGATAAAAAAAATCTGTGGATACAGTTTTTGGACCAAAGCTTCAAAATTTACCTGCTCATATAATCTTAAAGAAAATCTGTACAAAATGATATACAAATGATTTATCACCCTAGATAAACTGGTTAAAATGAATAAAGGGATAAGTAACATTTGTTGGAAAGTATAGAAAACAAACAGGATCCTTGTTTCATATATGGTGAGGCTGCAAAACAAAAAAAACAAAAAAACCAAGAAATATTGGTTTAAAATTAATAAATAGATCTATAAAATTTTGGGACTGAAGATAAGCCTGAATCCAGAACTATGTTTACTGAATATGATTAATACGGAGGATGAAATGGAGTGAAAGCATTGTAATTCAATTAGACATATGGTCACAGAAGCTAGCAGGATATATGCAAGATACAGGAAAAGTTAGAAATTACCAAAACTCTATGGAATGGGTGGAAAAATAATGGAGATGGCAGAAACAGGGGAAAAATTAACTAATTTGATTAAAAACAATTAAGAGGATAAGAGGATGCAGTGACATTAGGGTTTGAGTTACATGTAATAAGGAGGTAGTAAGTAGTAGTACTGAGAGAAATGCTCAATAAAAGAAGTTTGGGATAATTTAGATTTAGTGACTCTGTCTTTATTATGAGTGTGCATGATGAGAAATAATAAGGAGGGAGTTTGAGAGAGTTGGGGAGGCTTTTTAAGGAGTGGGAGGGGTGAGATTAAAGGGGGATGTTAGGTTATTTGTTGTCAATGTTGTAATGGTGTTTTATGTATGTATACATGTAGTTGTTTTCTCTCTTTATTGTTTTTTTCCCCTTCTCTAATTCTTGTTTCCTTTTCCATTGCTTTATTTTTGTTTTTGTTATATGTATTATGAACATTGTTGCTGTATTTTAAGGTTATGAAAATTAATAAAATTATTTCAAACATAAAAACCACCTTTCTCCCACCTGAGGGGAACTACTTCCATGAAATCAAACTTCACCAGAGGTGATCTGATCATAACAACTGGTTTTTAACACTGCTTACCATTAAACCACATTTCTTGCACTGTGGGATGAAACTCAGATTTGAGATTGTGTCCTGCCCTGCACATTGAGCCAGGTAAATTTTGAGACACTCCTGTAATCACCTCCACAGAGGTCATGATGTTCTGAAGCAGACCACTTCAGGTCTGCAATAAGTGTAATGTGGATAATGAAAATCTACAGTACTACCGGTAATGTGTTGGTGAATCTCCAACACTGAACCTGAGACCATCTCTGCAAGGTGAGAAGGGGAAGCAACTGGTGAATGATAAACCAACAGCTGCCCCTGTCTCTCTGGCTCCACATCAGATACATAGATTTTCAAACCTTTGCTCAGAGCAAAATAGAGCTTTTATGAACTACAGCAACACTCTTGCACTACAGCCCAGGTTAACGCAGTACAGAGGAAGCCTAAGTCAATTGAGAAAGTTGGGACAGAACCTCCCATAGCTCACCCACTAGACCTAAGCAACAGACACCAGGTCACACCTTCATCCTTGATTGAATCATGGAAGAGTTTCCTTATAAATTGAAGTGGCATTCAACATCAGCACCAGAAGACACAACAGCTAAGCAACCAGATATCTGAGAGATGAGAGCAGAATTAGGAAATTACTTGCAACAATTTCTTCCCTGAACTCCCCCTGCTCTCACCCACCATCCCCCACTATAGCCAGTCACTATAATAGTGGCAAGCCCATTAGTCTCTGCACTATATGTCATACCCAGGCAACAATTTGACCTAACTATGAATTTAGTACTTATCCAGAACATTACTATACACAATCTCAACATCTTTAGGATCATGTTAAGATGTTGTTGTTGCTGTTGATGTTGTGTGCTTTCAAGTCATTTATGACTTATGGTGACCATATCATGGGATTTTCTTGGCAAGCTTCTTCAGAGGGGGTTTGTCATTGCCATCTTCTGAGGCTGAGAGTGTATGACTTGCCCAAGGTCACCCAGTGGCTTTAAATGGTCCAGCCTGGTCTCCAGAGTCATAGCCCAAGGCTCAAACCAGTACACCACACTACTGTACCTTCACATTCAAAATATCACTCAAATATCATATGATCATCACAATCAAATAAGACCACTGGCAAGGCAATAGCCACCTCTTACATCAGCCATTTGCCCCATCCCCCAAGTCTCGCTGAGATGACAGTTAGGTCTCTGTATACAGAAATATTCCACACACTCTCCCTAGGACAATTCACTTGCATCTGTTCATTCACACCAAAGTTTAATAAGAGGGTGGACTTTCATTACTCCCTGAAAGAGTGGCCCAGATGGTGATCTTCTCCTCACATGCACAGGGATGACTTTCAAAGTGTAAGAAAAAAAACTATTAAGATAACATACGGTAAATGAAGAAGAAACTGAAGCCATATTGGATTGTTCCTAAAATCCTATATTCATAGAATCATAGAATCATAGAGTTGGAAGAGACCACAAGGGCCTTCCAGTCCAACCCCCTGCCATGCAGGAACTCCCAATCAAAGCATCCCCGACAGATGGCCATCCAGCCTCTGCTTAAAGACCTCCAAGGATGGAGACTCCACTACACTCCGAGGGAGTGTGTTCCACTATGAAACACCCCTTACTGCCAGTAAGTTCCTCCTAATGTTAAGGTGAAATCTCTTTTCCTGTAGCTTGCAACCACTGTTCCATGTTCTAATCTCTGGAACAGCAGAAAACAAGCTTGCTCCCTCCTCAATTGACCTCCCTTCAAGTACTTAAACAGGGCTATTGTATCACCTCTTAACCGTCTCTTCTTCAGGCTAAACATCCCCACCTCCCTAAGTCTTCTTCATTTTCTTTAGCATAACTCAATCTAATTTTCCACTCTTCCAGCATTCCCTACTACAGTTTATAGCAACATCTCTAACACATTTCAAATTACACACAAGCAGCCACGTATATGCTCTAGTTCTATAAGTCCTCTTTCCTTATTCCTTTCCTTATTCAGTTGCACACACCATGATCAGATTTCTCTTGTGTTTAGTGCATGGCTGGCAACTAGCTGGAGGCCTGAGGGAACCAAAACATAAACTACACCATCTGGTCTTGCAACAAGATCAGTTTCTTTCCATTAGCAGTAATAAAGGTGATCTGTAATATTAATTTTATAGCTGAATAGCTAACTTATGAAATTTGTATATAAATTTCAAGGTGTCATAACAGAAAAGCACACCAAGTTTACAATAAAAAATAACCATTGCTTAACCAGACCATATTTTAAATCAGTGCTGGTCAGCAATAATATTTTCAGGACTTTTTGTTGGGAGGTACGGACATCCTTTGCAGGCCAGAAGTTTCAAATGAATTCCCTGTTCAAACAGGGAGAAGCCAGCCCTCTGGTACCCCAGCAAGGAGATCATGACAATTTTCAAGTCTTGATCTGATCAGATCTGAGCTTCTGAAAGTTTTTTCTTGTCCAGGAGTGGAGAGGACAGCCTCCTCCCACCCTCAACAGGAGAAGAAGATAGCCTATATCGAGCCAAACTTTGAGAAGGTATCCCTCTGAGTGTGAATGGGACAGAAAGAGGTGGTGATCCTAATATAATGGCTTCCCATTTTTCTCTCAAAATTAAAATCCATCAAATTGACAGAGTTGGTAGACCTTAATAGAAGTGGTGGCTCTGTCCCCAGCCCTACATGTGATATCACTTGCCCCTATGGGCCAAGCACAAAGCCCTCCTGGTCTTTCATGGAGGCTAACAAAGCAACAAAGTGCTCCTTTGCAGCACTGTTCACCACATGGCTTAGGGACCAAGAAGTAGTGACTCTGCCCCCAGACACAACTGGAATGTAGCCCAGGGGAAAATTGATTTTTTTAATTTATCTGAATAAATTCCCTACCCATAGCCATACAAGAAAATCTGTAAAAGAAAGGGCTGCCAGTTGTCTTATGTTAAGGAGAGAGAAACCTATGATAAAATTCCTATCTTTAAAAGCAAATAAATTTACTAACAAATTTAACTTAGCATTCATTCTACTTCATCCACCATGGATATGTTAGAAAATATACTGGTACTCTCATTGTACATGATAAAACTAGAATTAAAAACAAGAAAAATGCAAAATACACTTAGAGGATGCTTGAGAAATAACACCTATCATCATTATTTGTTTTACTAGATCAATAAAATTAATTTGACAGTCTCTGGCAGAAAGAAGAATATTTGATTTTCACTCAAGTGGCACTAAACATTTACTCAGGTTTTAGTAGAAATTTATAATCCAGAGTCTAAAAATAAGACAGTCAAACAGCTAATACCATATTTGAACACAATTCCTCATTAAATATACACATACATGGCTTTTAGAGAGCAATTTAACAGGGTTATGGAAAGTCAGGCTTGACAAATATCAAGCAAAATATTTTTTACATAAATGACAATGAGCAAATGGGACTTACAAATAGGAATCAAGCACAATTTTAAATTACACATAAAAGAAAGAAGGCAAACCTCTCCACAGACAACTCTAAATCTGCCAGGTCATAGTGATGGCAGTTTATAACATTCTTAGAATTCTAGTGTACTGTAATTTCATTCATAACTGATAGAAACACCGTGGGCTGCTCTCCATTAAGCCGTATATAAGAAATGACCCCACAGATAACCTCACCCAAAAATAACCAGATGTACCTTTCATATTTAAATGGAAATTATAACAACACAGTTTTTGATCTCTGCGTCCTTGTCCTTAAAAAGAACTGATAAATGATGCACCTAGGATTGTTTGGCCCTAATTTTCTGCTAGTTATTTCATTTTCTCTAGATGTAATGTTATATTTTTATGTATTGTATTATATTATAACTGGTGGAAGTGCTACAGACAGATTGCTAGCTCTCTTTTAAGCCGTTAGACGTTTCTACAAAGAAAATTAACTGCTTAATACGAGGAAGTATTTAATGATAACCTTTTTAAAAAATTGACAGAAAGTTTGTTTTAATTTGAAGTTGTTAACTTATCTCTATGTAGTCACTATCTAAATTTATACATTTTTCCCAGAGTATCTTGACGCTCTGAATACCTGATATTGTAGAAGCCTGCAGATCGCGCCTGATGAGGATTTTACACTTTAGTCACTTCTGGCACAGCCAGTCACAAAAATAAAGGATGCAATGAGCTGATTTTCTCAGCAACATGCACTTAGGGACCAATGATGACACTGACAAAATTTCATCAATATGCC
The DNA here is from genome assembly GCA_034509955.1 of Urosaurus nigricauda. NCBI lineage: Eukaryota > Metazoa > Chordata > Lepidosauria > Squamata > Phrynosomatidae > Urosaurus > Urosaurus nigricauda. The sequence continues at coordinate 273,164,724 of JAOEGL010000001.1, forward strand.
ATAATAACTTCCGGGTGATAATTATTACTTTATGATACCCCCTCATAAGGAGCAATCTACAGACCTCTATAATATCAGGTATTTGGAGGGTCAAGATACACTGGGAAAAATGTATAAATCTAGATAGTGACTACATAGAGATAAATTAACAACTACAAATCAAAACAAACTTTCTGTCAAATTTTTAAAAAGGTGATCATTAAAACATTTGGATACCCCCTCGTCCATCATAGTCAAGCTGTTGATGGAAGTAGATAAATAAACAACAGTAACATGGAAGAAATGTCACCAACAATTTGACACCTGTTGCAAGCGTCTAAACCTCTGATTCCTATTCAGGGCTAGATGTCTGAGACAGAATTTATCTTTCAATGTCTCAGAGCAAATCCTGATAGTGAAAATTAATGACTGGTCAAAGGTCTGATTTTACTAGAGCAATCCTATGACACAGAAAAGAGACTCTGTTTGTTTTACCTTACTGTATAACCTTTATTTCACCTCATAGCCTAGACTTAATCTCAGGCAACATATAGTGGCATGCTCACCTCAAGATCTGTCATGGATAAAAGATCCCAATTTACCCCAATTTTGTTAATTAATTTATCTCTGTCAAACCAAAATGACACCTCTGTTGTTCTAAAAGGTACCTAACATGGAGCCATAACTATAGTAGGTAAGAAGAGAGAGGAAATCCAGATGTAAAGAGATACCACTAATCCTAGATGTCTTAGAAGATCTAATTAATATTATAGCAACATGTTTAGAATTGATAAATCTGAAAACTCAAATGGATTGAATTGTAAGCCATTGTGCCAGTTACATTCCAGAAATGCCCAAAAAGAAAATATAAAGGTATTGTAAATTTGTTGACATCTCTGCTTCTTTTGCTGTGATTTTTGCTCTACTTCTTTTGCTCTGTGAATTTTGCTCTGCTTCTTTTGCTGAAACAGTAAGTTTCAGACAAAAGGAGTAAGGAAATAGCAAATATGCATTGAGTTCCCCCAAAAAACACTTTCATTTCACAGCTTTCTTATCACTATCTTTTATAACTTGATTTGATATGGGTTGAGGCACTCTGTAGCCTGGGAGCAAATGTGGTTAGTATCCTGCATACCATCCTACAGGGAATGTCTTATAAGACCTTTGAAAAAAATGCAAAGACACAATAGTATTAGTCAGGAAAAACCAGTATGCAAAGGTATTTTGTAATACCTTTAAGACTAACTGAAAGAAATAAGCTGGTAGCATGAGTTTTCATAAACTGAATCTACAAAAGCTCAAACTACCAGCTTCTTTCTTTTAATTAGTCTCAAAGGTACTACAAGATCCCTTTTGCTTTGGAAAAATGGTTCACTTCTATCTGAACTTCGAGGCCTTGGTAGCTACTATCTGATAAAGTTCCAGCCTACATTCATCCAAAGTGTATGGCCTCTTTCTTCCTCTGTTCTATCCTTAGTGGCCAAAAAGGGAGGGGGGGGGAACATGCGGGAAGATCTTAGTTTATGAATTTCTGATAAACTCACTAACTGAATAAGAGGCAAAAGTTTTCTTAATGAACAGCTATGAGGAAATGCTGGCCTAAGATAAGATCACAAGTTTCTCATGCCGTTCCTGCTACAACAAAGCAAGTGTAATTCATTTGTCGACTCATGTTACCAGCCAAATATCTGTGTGGGCAACAGTAAAAAACCTCCAAAGCACTTTTATTCAATTGCTAATATAAGAACTATAATGAAGACTGCTTTGAAGTCCAAGAAACTGGAGAAATCAAATGATCCATAATTAATCTATCAGAACTGCAAAAGTTGGTGGATGATTAGATCCATCCACATGGCAAAGATTATCCAGATATAATTAAAAAGCTGGTTGACATTTCAGACTTACCCACATGAGAAGCTCTGTATCTAGCTGAATGATGTGATACATTTCAACAGTATTAGCAAAATATTTCCAATGAATTAAGGTTAAAAAAATTCAAAAGCAACAACAACAAAAAAAGATACTTACCTGCCCGTGACAAACTGTAAGAGCAACACTCGTTCTTCCTGAGTTAATTCTTCTACAACTTCCCAAAACCACTAGATGAAAAATAAATCTGTTTCGGTTTTTGTTGAGTATTCAATACAAACCAGAAATAAATACCTGCATTTGAGGAAGTACGGTAGACCTAAGTCTACAAAAGCTTATGCTACCAACCTCTTTCTATCAGTCTCAAAAATGCTACAAGATTCCTTTGTTTACAGAAATGAACATATTGCAAAAGATGAACATGTGATATAAGTAATGGAAATTAATTTCCACTTGACTCAAACAACTCTATTATGTTCATTCTCAAGACACTAGAGTCTTAAGAAGTTTTGTTTCAAGCCTAGAAAAAGCAAATCTATGAAATTCATAATTGTCTGCATACATCCCACTGAGATATTACCTGAATAACTGGGTCATCTTTTTCATAACCACTTGTGTATTCTGTATTTTTCATCCAATCACTCACATCAATTTCCGGCATGCCTGAAAGCAGCAGTTCCTTGCAAGAAGAAGGCACAGAACCAATATACAGAAGAAGACAAACAACTCCCAATTTTGATTTGAAATCAATTCAGTGTTAATCTGATTGTATATTAATCTGTTTCTCTTTTTCTAAAAAAAATCAGTACCTTTTCAAAAACTGTAATCAAACAATACAAACTGTTTCAAACAAAAGTTACACCTTCCTATTACTGGATACAGAAAATTGAATTATACAGTAAATCAACTCCTGGACCTTCAGATAGAAAGCTGTTATCACATAAAACGCCCTACCTGCCTCCAACAAATTTTTAAAATAAAACCTTCTGCAGGTTTAAAAAATTAGTCTTCCCAAGTCACTAGTTTCTGTACCCTTTACACTGACAGTAATCAGAGGCTGTTCTATCACTGTGAACAACTTGCTTACCAGTTCATACTCATCAAATAGTTGTATCAGAGATGGTGGAATGAACATATGGAAGCCTTGCAGAAAAGCATTTATCTGTGGCTGAATGGCTCTTGTCATTCGAAGTTCAGTAACAAGCTGAACATATTCCGCCTGAAAAAAATGTATAAATCACACTCACATAAATCCAGTTTAACTAGGGTTCAAAAGCTTTATTCACCATTTCAATTTGGAATTTCAAACGCAGGAAAATCAGAACAAAAGGATGCCTGGCACAAGATTTTCAGAAAGACTACAAAATATTTTGGGGCAAATCAAGTCTCATCAAGCCCATTTCATCAATGTCTGTTCACAGAATGATATTTATGTGGACTGGAGGGTGTATTTAACTCCACACCAAGTCCTAATGAAATAGATTTAATAATTCCAGGAATTTCAAACAACTATGGCATCCAAGAAAAATGTGATTCAGTTATATTTGTAGAACAAGAAATACTGCAAAGAGTTTTGAGAGCCACTAATACTACTGTATGTCTTCATGGTTCTTAGCATATCAATATTACTTCGCAGTGATATTCTTCACATGTTTCTTGCATATATATGTTTCTTTCATCTATAACTGAGAGGAGTATTTCACTGACTAACTGTAATGAAAGTCAAAACATGCGTAGAATACTGTTTCCTTTGCTATGCAATCAGCAGTTAAAAAATTATGAAAAGCTGAGGAAAGGGTTTCCTCTGGAGTGTCAGCTTCACACAACTTCACTTCTCCAAAGAGCAAGAAATGGCATATCCACTTCTGCTGATATTTCTGAAAAATATATTGCTGAGATGCTGCTAATAGAAAATATGTACCATATTGTAAAAAGTGCCCTTGGAGCACAATATGTTGTTGAACAGGGAGATTAAATTGCTCATTCACCTAACAAAAGTTTCCCTCTACAATTTTTTTTTAAAATTGTAAAAAAAAGGAAGGTAGGGAGGTAAACACTTCTCTCCTTTATGAGTTCTTATACACATGAAGGCATTTATAATTCAAAAGATTAACAATCTAAATAAGTATGGACTGAGTAGTTTTACAGCAACCTTCCCCAACCAGATTTGTCCTTCAAATATGGATACAACTCCGTTCATCCCCAGCCAACATGGCTATCTAGAAGGGTCAGGAGCTGTTATCCAGAGAAGATCTGGTTAGAATGGGCTGGAACAAACTTCTTGTACAGTGAAAGACGTCCATGACAGTCATACAACCCAGATGGATTATGGATTGCTTTAGTAATTTATACCACATGCACTTCAAACCCGCAACTGGACTGGTTATCAAATCTCCCACAACATTTCCTTTCATATTGATTTGATGAAAAAATAGGATGGAAGAATAATATAACCTGCTTCCTAATGCCTTGACCTTATTACTATCATCACTTAGTGATGCAACCATAGCATGTGGTGTTCATGGCATGTCCTTTTCAGATTTGTGAATAACTGACATTTTATGAAAATGGTTAGCCGAATTTCATTAAGTTTCTGCCTTTCACTTTTCCCTTTGATACTATGGTCTTTAGAAGAAGTGCAAAACTGAAATGAGATAATGCCTAATTCTCTTGTGCGATGAGCAGAAATCTGTTCCCAAAAAGCTGTTACAAGAACTTGACAGGAGATCACACTGATCTCCTTGCTATCTGCCATATGTCAACACGGATAGTATGCTTTTTCTTACCCATCTTCATGCACCCCACAGATTATGTTAGTATAATGTCTTCACTTGAGACACATTCTACAGAAAAATATGACCCAACACCAAGATGGTTAAGTCTCTTGATTCTTTGTTGTTGTTTTAAAAGCACCTGTTGTATAATTATACAATGATGTATAATTCTAAGCAAAAGCACTCCAGTACCAATATATCTAGTTTAAATGAACTATTTCATTTTGCTAGCTAAAAAAAAAAAATTGGTTTTAAGAGTATCGTCTCTGATCTCTAACTATTGGATTCTGCTACAACCACTCCCTATTCTTTCTTTTTTATGCTGAAAAATCACCATGCAGATGATACAGCAGCATGAAAGGACTGAGAAGATCAAGTTTCAGTGCTCCCTCAAAATCCAGTGCTCAAATTTATGACTTTACTGCAGTATATTGTTATAGTGCTTTATTCACTCTTACTGCTCCTATGGAATCCTGGAATTTGCATCTTAGAGAGAGAGGCATTTAGAATTCTCAGCCAGAGAGTTCTGAGGCCTCGTTAAACTACAAATCCCAGAATGCAACAGGAGGTAGGCAAAGCTGTAAAGGTGGAATCGTGCTAAAACAGTGTAGTCTGGTACTGTTGTTATTACAGTTTGACACAGGTGGACTGCGCAGTCTCTGCCTAATGAGCATCTGTAATATTCTCATTCTATCTGTAAAGTTCCTTTTTCACCAATAAAACATGGTGCAGTGGTTTGCGCACTGGACTACAACTCTAGAGATCACAGTTCACCAGCAATTATTTTTCACCAAGATGGTAGCCAACAATTGTTTTTTATATCCAGCAAGAATACAATGAGGGTGCCTCTGAATGCATGCAGAGTGCCTTTCCTTTTTAATCCAGCAAATGCTATTCTATCCCTTTTACAGCTTTAAGGGCAAAAGCAAAAAGTACATATTGACCCCACTTCCATGATAGGCCAGAACACAGTACAGTAAAGCAAAGCAAAGGAAACACTTGCTTTCAAAATCAAAATTGATAAAGCTGGGAGACACTTTCTCCCAAGAAATTTCCTCCCAAAGAAATCTCTCTCCCATGCAGCATCTTCCCTTCCCATTTCAGTCTCTTTGTTTTTCATGTTAATCAAGCTTTAATCCTTCTGTGCAAATGCTGAGAGATGGCTGCAAACAGGGCTAAGAAATGAAGAAAAGCTATAGAGACATGATATGCTAAGGTAAGCAAAAGGGAGCTTTTTAGATTGTCTTATGCCTTCCTTCATCTAATCATATCCCACCCTTCCATCAAAAATAGTATTCCAGATGCTAGCAATAAGAAAGTACAGATTAAGTAGAAATATTGATAAAAAAAAGCATAAATCAATTGAAAGCAATTTGTCTTTCACAGCAACTTCATTTTATTTCTATAATCATACACATAAATGCACTGGGATGGCCAAGGGCACAAGTATATGCTGGTACACACATTTACATCTTTGTAAAAATCATATATTTTGTTTTGCCATGTAGGCATTGCACGTTCTGAACACATTTGGAAAAATCCCTAGAGCCCTACTTCCATAATCAACAAGATGTTCACATTTGAAAAACACCTGTATTTCAAAGCTGTTTGAAATGGGAACATTTTTTATACCCCAACAGCTTAACAGGTGCTGAGGTAAGCTATCTGAAGGAATGCAGGACATAATTAAAAGAAGATAGGAAAATCCCTGCGGTAGTACAATTCTGGCTTATGCTTCTAAAATATTCTGTTACTTATACTATACCCAAAAGGAATTCTAAAATACACAATCACATGGCAGGGTAATGGCAAAGTCAAAAGAGCTGAATTAAAGGATATGGGAGGTACACCACTCTCCTTTCAGAGACTTTGCTTTTTATGGTGCAAACTCTTTGCAATATATATATTGCAGGCTCTTCAAAGGGAGGCTGATATTGAAATAAAGGCCAATATTCTTTTGTCAACCTACTGTTCCAATGCATATGATGCTCCTGTACTCCATGGTTTGCTTGAACAAATCACTATAATTTAACATAGCTGCTTTTGAAAAAATTTAGTGGCTAATTTCAAATAAGTACAGGGTATCTTTGTACAGAATTGATATACCAGTAGTTTTATCGGTTCTGACAGATGCATCAACATCCAAGTTATTCTAGGTCAACCCACAATCATCTTTCCTCAAATCTACATGCTAAACCAATACTGTGAAAACAAAGCCACATTGGTGGAGAAACAAAAAGAAAGGGGGGGAATTCGGGAGGAAAAAAAATCTCATTATGTTTACATTATTTATGAACAAAAAGTTTAACCAAAGGTGTTCTCATTCTTTTATGTAAAAATATGGAGCTCTTCATTCCAAAATGTGCTAGGCAGTTAATGAACCACCATGAAATGTTCCCTATTTTTGTTCAGTATTGGACTCTCTTATCCTTTTGGCTCATTTTACCAAGAACTGTGTCCCCTTTGGTGTTTTGTACCTGTGAAGAACACAAACTGGCTCTTTCAATCTATAGTGGGCAACTTTAAGGGCAAATCTACATTGGTTGTATGATGCACTGATTTCATTCTTCTGCACACATATATATAAATTGCCCAATACATTGATATTTTATCATGAGCTACCTATAATTTAATTCTTCAATGATCTGGATTTTTATTGTTATACATACTATGCAGAATATGCTACTAACTAGCATAAAATATTAGAAAAATCATAATCAGGCCACAGAATCACAAACATCTGCTATTTGTAAAAGATGTTATAGATACATGATACATTGTAAAAATGACAAAATGAAGAAGCAAAAATAAAATGACACCAAGTGGTCACTGACTATTATTTTCCTAAATAAAATTCAACATATACAATAGACCAAAATGGATATGGTGGTATATCCCCAGAAAGACAATGAAATTATTATTATTATTATTATTATTATTATTATTATTATTATTAACCTTTATTTATATAGCGCTGTAAATTTACACAGTGCTGTACATACAATCTTAAATTAGACGGATCCCTGCCCTCAGGCTTACAGTCTAAAAGAGACAACACAAAAGGAAGAGGGGAAGGTGATGGGAAAGGGGGTGAGGTCCAGTGGTTCTTCTCTCCCTCTGGGGCCAGGACCAAGGCAGATGGACAGGAGGGAGGGCATGGCTTCTTAATACAAAAAAAATCCTATACATATTCAGACATCCGAGTTTCATTTAGACTTAGCCCTAGGCAAGTGGATAGAGAACTACAGCTTCAGTGACAATAGCCAATGAAGCAGATTTCCGTAGCTCTGCAAAGTACTTCATACTAGTATATAACACATTACTTTTACAGAGCTCACAAAAATAATTGTGCCAGGGAAGCTTTTTTATTTGGGAGGAGGGGTTATTTTTAATATTTCTGTTTTTAAATGACTTTATATTGATTCTATTGTAACTATTTTAATTGTTTTTAGGATTATACTGAGGATTTTCACTGATTTCCTGATGTGAGCTACCTTGGGTCCCACTTTGGGAGAAAGGTGGCATAGTAATAAAATAAATAGATAAAGCATATTTAATGACTTCACATCTCCAGGTCACTATCTCTTCATTTTTACTAAAACAAAACTAGTTACATTTTTGCTATTTAATTTGCCCAGGCAGGTCATAGTCTTGAAAAGGAAATCCTGGAAAGGATCCAGACTTAGGTCCAAAACACACTGCAAAAATAATCCAGTTCAAGATCGCTTTAACTGCCCAGGCTCAGGACTAGGAAATCCTGGGAACTGTAGTTTATTGTGGCACCAGAGCTCTCTCACAAAGGGTAAATGGCTCACAAAATTACAGTGCCCAGAATTCCCTAGCATTGAATCAGGGCAGTTAAAGCAGTCTCAGATGGGATTATTTCTGCAGTGTGTTTTGGAGCTTAGTCAGACTCATTGGAACCAAGAGAACTTTATTTGTGATTAAGTAAATGCAGCCATGCAATAAATTTGCCCAGCTAAATGAATAACTTTCACTTCAGTTTAAACCATAAAAATTTGTTTGGCAACAATTCCATATTAGCTTACTAATAAACATTTGGTTGGGTTGACAGTTCTGATCTAAGTCTTAAGAAAATAAGTACACAAGCCACCACCCAACTCTGATGTTGGTGCTTGCTCACAAAACATAAATAGACTGAAAGTATACACCAATGTCTAAGTATAGGTTTACCTTTTAGTAACTCACATTTTAATAGGCTCCACTTGAACAACAGATGGGAAGGAATGAAAGGGGAGAGGAGAGAGTGTGCACCCATCTGTCTTTATGTGGGAAGTGTGTAAGAAGAGTGCATATCTAAGAGCTGTAGAGTACATACTTGTCAATAAAATCATACCAAATTCAGTACATGTATGATGAGATGTTTCTGATACCACTTTCTGTCGTTTTCTGGAAGACAGAGCAAAACAGCAGAATTGTTGCTACAGGCCCCGTTTTGCTGGGTTTTTTTTCTTCCGGGGCACCAAGATTCCTGCCAGAAATTTAAGGTAAAAGGGAGTACTCATCCAATTATGGCATGGCAATACAAACCAAAATGACTCACTTTGTTTTCCTGTGTGACAAGTATACTTGCACCTCCTGGTTTCAAAGGCACTTCTTCCATGGCTCCAAATACATCTGTCTCAACAGAGAAGGTCAGCTCTAGCCCCAAGTCACTGATATCATTATCTAGAATCCACTGCAAGTTCTTGCCATATTCTGGATCAATAGATGCCACATCCTGATAGTTCACAGGAATGCCTTGGAGAACAGATAAACAAAAATCCTTTGTTCACACAAGTTAAATGTTTTGCCTTACTCACTTCTATTCATGGTAAAGGACTGCCCTCTGCAGACAAAATGAAACAGTGCAGGGGGAATAGGGGGAAACTATCAATGCAATTCGGAGATTTTTTTTTTTTTTAAGAAAAATGTGGTGCTTTGTTGCTACAAAACGATGCATGTATTGAACACTAAAGCTACATTTTCAAAGCAGCACACAAAATGCCATAGTTAAGAATATAAACTACGCTACTGCCCACAGGGAGATTCCAAATTTCTAATCTGAAGCCTTCAGCTGAGTGTGGCCCTCACAACAAGCTTGCCACTCTTGATTCCTTCACCTGTTTGTATTATGGAAGTCAAACTGGGCCGCCTTGGAGAATTACTGTGACATCTAAAGGAATATATTCTAGGCAAATGCTTTCAGAATTCTGCCAAAAAAATACCTTAATGCTAGACTGTAGTGCCTACCAGTAATTGTTTATGTTGTAGATATATTGGAAAGCTGTACATTTGTTTTAAAAAAAACATTGTTATTCTTGCTTTGCTCAGGAATCAATTGAAAAGGGAAACTTTGGGGTTTTTTAAGCAATGTAGATCAGCTGGACTGGTTATAATTCACTTCTATACATCTAGCTGCATTATATACATCTACTGTACCAAGACAAATTAAATCATAATAGAAACATACCAAGAATATGCTTGTAGAATGACCTTGTGAAGTAAATATTGACCAGTTGCCTGTGATTCAGGGCTAAACCTAAGATTTGCCCAGCAAATCTAAAGTAATTCAAGTGATCAGGATTTACCGAGGAGTTGCTATTTGGTTGGAAAGTGGTTCCTACAAAAACAAAGAGTATTATAGCCAGGGATAGCCATGTTGGCCATGTAGCAAAGTACAACAACATCCAAAATCCACAGAACAGTGATCCCTTTATTGGACCAACTGAAATGTACAAAATACATGTTGCAAGCTTGAAAAACTTGATTGGCTTCTTCATTACACAAAAGTATTAAAATCATACAGGAGAATGATTATGTTTATTTTATTGGTTTTCAAAATTATTTACAACACTAATCCTTAATTTACTTTCTGCAAAAAAGTGTCACAAGATAAAAGATGCCTGAAATTCCTATTTTTCAACAGACAAAAAGTAATTAACAGGGAAACGCATTTAAGATGTATAGTCTTATTTTGAAATTAAAATTTAACTTCGGAACTGAAGATTCAAAGCTACCTTTGGAACAAGCCATATTAGATACTACAGAAGTTACTTTTAAGTAAACATGCATACAAGTGCTCTCTTGAGTAGCTGTAACATGGGGAGAAAATTGATTTCTATCAATTCCAGAGAGATAGCCATGTTAATTTTTCATAGCCAAAACACCAACACCCTACTAAATGTATAGTGGCACAAGTCTTCATGGGCTAGAATCCACTTTCTCTATGCTTTCTATGCATTGCAATCCTAAATCAGAAAGTAGTATTGACAAACTTCCTGCATGGGTAAGCTTCATTTGAGCATTATGGAAAATAAGAGATTAAACACATAAGGAGGTGGAGCACTGCCCTTTACAAGCGGAAACCAACTTTCTGAAGTGGAGAGCCATCATAGGGAAAAAGCCTCCATAGGGATAAAGTAGACCTTCACGAGAGGAAGCAAAAGAAACAGATAAGGAGTGTGGCAGTGCTTGTTTAGTCTAACTGCTTTCTCTAACTCCAAAACAGGATTTTAGTTAAAGCTACATTATTGCGAAAAAAGAGTAACCTCAATTAATGATACATTTAATCAAATCATAAAGTTCAAAGCTCACACCTGGCTTTCTGTAATTTCATTTCTTGGTTTATAAATTACAGGTAATTCAGATTCAAATATACAGATTTCAGAGTGTAAGAACTGACAGAAGACTGGATTTATTGTTCTAGATCCGTGATGTTGAACCTATGGCACGTGTGCCACAGACAGCATGCAACACCATTTGGCCCAGCGCTCGGTGGAGAGAAGGTGGAACAGGCACGTGCACCTGTTCGTCCTCCTCCCAGACCTTTCCTGGCCTCTAACTGCCTCTCCAGAGATAGCTTGAGGCCGGGAAAGGCGCAGGGGGAGAAATCCCACCCCGGAAGTCCTGTCTCCAAAGGGCAGATGTCATGCCCCCGGAGGGTGGGGCACTTTTAGTTGGGGCACTCATCCCCGAAACGGATTGCCATCACTGTTCTAGATTAATCTAGATATGCTAACTAGTTTTATTTGTTTAATCAATACATGAATCACTTTGAATTTTATTTATTTCCAATGTGAGCTTTCTATCTTTTTTTTTAATTATAGTGCTTACTTTAGCTAAAATGACTAAGCTACGATTGTACCATTTTCGCCATATCATAAGAAGACATGACTCACTAGAAGAGACAATAATGGTTGCTAGCGTAGAAGGAAGTAGGAAAAGAAGGGGACTGCATTCCAGATGGATAGGCTCAAATCAAGGAAGGCATGGCCCTTAGTCTGAGGGACCTGGGCAGGGCTGTTGATGATAGGGTGATTTGGAGGTCTCTCATTCATAGGATCACCATAGGTCAACATTAACTTGAAAGCAGTTGACAACAACAGCAACAACAATGACAACAGCGGGAGTAGTAGGAAACAACAAAGGAAGATACTAGCTTACCGTCAGCTGACTGAGTGAAGAGAGCATAGTCTGGGTTAACTATCTCATTGGACAGTATATCAAACCACTCACGTACCACACCTTGACCCTAGAGATGCAACAATGAGATGCAAAACCTCAGTATAAACTTCTATGTTTTTTATATTAGTGCAGTCCTGCCCAGATGACTGAACACTATCATATACATTTGCGGGTTATTTATGTAAGTATAATGAGAAAGCAGATACAGAGGCCCTCCACATTTGGTAGGGTTAGCAGCACAGGACCCCAATGAAAATGGAAAAACTGCAAAAAAAAATTTTTTTAACTTTTTTTTTACTGTGTCTAAGACTCTCTAGGTCCTCCAACATGACTCTGAGGTGTGACTCAAACTTTACCCATACACTTTTACTTTCTGCACAGCATGTTTTGGTCTGTCTTGGAATAGAAAACATAATTATCAACACTCCAGTGTCAGATATAGCCTTTAAAAAGAGTCACATTCAGCAAGAGGTCTGAAAGTGCCACACTTGTTAAGAGTTTTTATTCCACATAGTCTTTACCTCCAGAAACATTTCTGTTTTTATCTGTTTTGACCTCTGCCTCCAAACCTGATATAATATAGTGATACAAGAGGCCTGGTTAAGCTTTGATTCTAAGTTTAGAGAAGCTTGAAGAGATGGAAAACCTGATGCACCTGATTAGGGTGGAAAGTGTAACTGATTTCTTGAAAGAATGGAAATTATTTATAGAATATGTACAACAGAAGAGGGGGTGCAATAGTAATAGTAGTTGATATTAAATAGATAAAGGTAAGAATTGTGTGTTAGTTGTTTATTGTCAGCATGTCTATTGTGTTTGTTAGTATTAATGTCTGTAGGTATAAGTAGTAGTTGGATGGGGAGGTTTTCTTCCCTGTGTTGGTGTGTATTTATTTTTGGGTTTTTAATCAAGTTTCATTTTAAAAAAGGAGAGAGACGTTTGCAATGAGAGTTTCAGAACTGCTGCTCTAAAGACAGCATTTCCAGAAAACTAACTTGTAGGAAACATGCAATTAATACACACTCACCATGCCTTCTTCGCCATGGAAACGCACAGCGATTCCCTGTTTCAGCTTCGCACAATTTGCTTTAGACACAACTTCACAGCTGCTCCTAAAAATAGACTCTAAATATGAAAACCAATTAATTTCTTAATTTTGTCAACACAGAAAAAAATAACCTGAAGAAAATGGCACAGGTGAAGCTGCATACCTCTGTGGACCAACAGAATGTCATTTTCATTGACTGGCCTATGAACCATGTCTGAGTCTGGTTGTCCAGAATGCAAGTGCTCATAAAACCATTCACAGCGATCTTTGAAAGGCTAAGGGGATGGAAAACAGACACAGGAGTAAAACTGTCATACATATTATGAGACAAAGTGGAATCCAAGATAAAGGGGTTGAACTCATTGTAGCAGCCCTGATTCCCAAGTCTTATCACGAATTTGCTTTTAAAACTTCTCCCTAGTTTGGAAAGATTTTCCACATAGCCATAGATCATTGCTGTTTATAATACAAAAGCCCCCTGAGTATGCAAATCCAGTAAAATTGGACTGTGGATCTAATTCCTAGTTTAAAAACTTTGCGGAGAGTGGGTAACTCATCTTTATTTTCAATCACACTTTCTCATTTGAAGGGGGAAACCTATAACCTTTGGCTTCCTATTTACAGCTCATGCAAAAAAACAGGCTTGTAAAGGATTTCATTCAACTGAAGTGAGGAATATGTTTTGACATTCACTGTAATATCTTAGTGGACCTCTTCCTATAATGAGACTTTATTTTCCTTAAACCCACCCACCCATACCACTTTGTTCATGATCCAAGTATGCCTTGTAGAATTCCCCCAGTCAGTAAGTGCAGGTTGTTACACACTACTGCCATTTGCAATACTGTCCTTTTTTCTATGAATTATTTTAAGAATGGTGAAACACTGGGCTTCTGCATTAATACTAAATGGGATTGAACTGTTTGAAATGTAAGGCTTCACATACCACAGAAGGCAAAGATGAAATCTGAGACAAAAGTCACCAGATATTGCATAGCAAAACCAATGTTCTAATCTTTTCTTACCCACAAAGCTCTCTCTAATCTAACTCACGGAACTATTGAAAAGTAGGGGGGCAGACTACCAATACACAATCTTTAATTTTATGAAGGCAATGTGGGATATTTGCCATACATAGAAAGGCAGAGAAATGGGAAAAGCTTTTGATGTTTTCATTAATTCTACATTTGCACCATACCAGTATAGGACACTAGCACTGCACAACAGCCAATGAATGCTCTTGTCAAAATTGCATCAGTAACAATACAAAGACTAACATATTCCTTTGTTCTTTTTTTCTTTTCTTTTTTTCTTTTTTGTTGGTAAAAGTTGTTCAGATTATGACACTGGTAACACAAAAAATTGAATCTCAGTTCTCATGAAGCAAACAGCAATTGAGTCTGGGTTTAATTAGCTGATTTATGAGTTTTATAAATCAGATAAGTTTTGCTCCTCTATAACTATATAACATAGTTATATAACAGCAAACACTCCTTGTGGAAGAGATGGAACAGAAGAAACACAAGTTGTATGGTCTTTACTATTTTAATTAAGAGACCATCTATAACAGAGGCGGGAATCATATCTTCTTCTAGAAGTTGTGGACTGCACATCCTAGCAACTCTAGCAGCATAGCCAACACAATCTAACAACAACTGGAAGGTGACATTATTCCCATCCCAAACTTTTAAGTACTTCCAGAGCTAATCCAACCACTATTAATTGATGTGTATACCACAGTAACTAAACTGTCTGATTCTGCGGTACTCATCTGGTTGTGTTCTGATAGGCACATAAAGTTTACAGGTAATACTACACTTACTTTAATGTTATTTTTTTAAAAACACCCATGCAGTAGAATTTTAATGACTTCAGATTTAACATCTCAATACATCAACCAAGTAATTAAGAGATCAAAGTATGAAGCATCATGACAAGTGACTGAACACCACCATTAGCACATACTGGAGCAGATTACACTGCACTACTTTGGATTCCAATCTAATAATTTAAAAGGCAAGACAATACAGTCAGAGACAACAATGTGTGTAAGTGATGGATTTGTTTATATTGGATGAAGATCTCCCAGACTAAAATGCTCATCAGGCCTAAATACAAATGACACAGATATATGTGTCTGGTTTTATTTTATATTTTAAAATTCTCCCAATGTTATGGACACATACATTTAAGAATAGTGGAGTTCAACATTTTGCAAACATCTGTTCAAGCAGAATTTGAAGCTCCACGTATAAGGATGAATTTTTTGGCTGAAATTTTGAGTGGGCTTCATAAATTACATCTGAGTCCACAAACCCTCCTCATGGACAAAGACAGAATTTTATCATACATAATACACTTATGATGACTGGCAGAGCAGTCATTTGGGGCTTTGCAGCCATCTCAGTGTTCAGTGATCTTAAAGTTTATATCATGTCTTACCATCATCTTTGTCTTGGCTATTATTGCTAATAGGGGTTTTTTTTGGGGGGGAGGTTATATCTTTTAAACTATGGGTCCATATTACTGTGTCAGCAACTAGATGATGTGTGTGGGCAGTCAAATGAATAGAAAAATTGCAAATATGGAGTAGTCATATGTCCTCATGAAGGGCAGATCATCAATCATAAGTAATTTGGTCCAATACATACAGACTGACATATTTAAGACTAGAGATGTTGGGCCAAAATCCACTTAGACATGGACATACATGGGTGAACTAAAAAATCTGAATAATGGAGATACACAGCAATATGCTGGCTAATGCTTGTGGGAGCTGCAATAACAACCTAATGCTAGTCCCAATTGGAATAAACCTATTAAAACCATGGAATGTACTTAAACGTTGACTCAGTATTCAAAGTGTCTCCTCTAGTAAGGGCCAGTAATTAGATATGGGCCAATAACTAGTGGACATTCATTTACCATTCCTGATTAACATCATATTTACATGTTTCTTTACCCCATTTCATTCAAGAAACTGTATTGCTTATCTTGAGATACAGAGAGAGAGAGAGAGAGAGTCTGTATATGGTTTAGCCGCATGTTATATTAGCAACATGTTGAGCATCACGTATCCAAAGTACTTGGGACCAGAAGTGTTTAGGATGTTTTTTGGATTTTGGAATATTTGCATATACATAATAAGATATCTTGGAAATGAGACCCAAGTCTAAACATTACATTCATTTATGTTTTGTGTACACAATATACACATATTCTGAAGGTACATTTATACACAATATTTTCAGTAATTTTGTGCATGAAACAGTGTGTGTACACTGAACTATCAGAAAGTAAAGGTGTCACTATCTCAGCCACCCTTGAAAAAGGTTTTGGATTTTTGAGCATCTCACATTTCAGATTTCTGGATAAAAGATACTCAACATGTATTTGAATTATATTTTCAGCACTCACTTGTGCTTTTATGATGTGCATGAATCTGGACATGAGCTCAGGACATTCAAGAAGAAAATGGAAGTGATCAAATATAATCTTTGGATTTCTAAGAGGAAAAAACAAGTTGAGATGAGGATGCAAGCCCACTGTTTCGTTCAGAAGGTATACATCACTAAACATTATTACATTGCTTTAACCCTACAAACAACAATCCTACAAACATGAATCAGAAGTATTGACTCATACATTTTCAAAGAAGTAACATCTGATGAAATAAACAGACTGCTTGACTGCATAACATATTTTATATGAATAATAATAATAATAATAATAATAAATATTTATTTATATTCCGCCCCTCTGGATGAGCAATCAGGGTGGGGTACAACATATAAAAAACAAATACAATTAAAATATAGCAACCCAATCCCTCCTCCCGCCCCTTAAGATTGAATTAAATTGAGATAAGATTTAAAAACAGTAGAATAAAACCATAAAACATGAATGTGACACTCATTAAAAATGAATAGGTGGCCTTGAATGACTAATGTCTCTATGGGTAAGGCTGGATGGACAATAGCGGTCATAAATGTAATCATTGTCTGGGAAGGCCTGTCGGAAGAGATGCGTCTTGACAGATCTCTTGAAACCGTCCAAAATTGTAATAAGGTGCATCTCATCTGGCAGGCCATTCCACAGAAGCACTCATTCAAATGTGATGGGCAAAACAACAACAAATCAGATATGCTCCTAATGTTAACATGTGTATAACACGTATGCTTCCCTACCCTAGGCAAGGAATATTCAGCATGGCATTTTATGCATCATGTTAGTCTGGTTTTTTTCTTATATATAAAACAGATTTTTGTCCTAGCTTGGACTACCAGAGTGATTTCCAGTAAAGTCAAAGACACACAACAACCAACAAAAATAAGATAAGCATTTTTACTGCTTCCTTAAAAGGGCATCAGGAACAACACTAAGCATTATGAACAGATCTTTAAGCAACAAGACAGGTTTTCTCTGGCTTTAAGAAAACACTGACCTCCTGAATACTTTGTGAAGATCTGCATACAAAGACATAGCAAGAAAATTTAAATAACATTGCAAGTCATGTTTTGTGCTAACCATAATTTATAAACAAGACCATGGCTTGAGATTCCAAAATGTGATAGTTTAGAGCTATTTGTCTGGGCAGGTTTTCCTGTCAATGCAACTCACTAAGATCCAAAACACACTCTAGAAATAATCCAGTTTGGGACCACTTTAACTGCCCTGGCTCAATGCTAGGGAATTCTGGGAACTGTAGTTTTGTAAGGGCTTTTGCCTTCCCTGTCAGAGAGCTCTAGTGCCACAATATACTACAATTTCCGAGCAATCAGCCAGGGCAGGTACAGCAGTTTCAAACTGGAATATTTCTGCAATATGTTTTGGACTTAAGTTCATATCTCTGTCTAAGATGCAGCAACCAGTGGATGCAGACAGTATTGTAATTATGATTTCTCAAACTAGAAATCACCTGATTATTGTCACAAACTGTGGATTGATTCTTATTTTCTGACAAACCAAAAATCATATTATTCCATTCAGATACCAATGCCAATTCATAGTTTGCTTTCTTAACAATATTTTAAGAATTCATTTGCTGCATTTCAAACAAAAGAATTTTCAGGTTTGCATGAAGTATGTAAGAATAAAGTAAAAAGATAGTACACTGAAGTAAAACATAACAGTGCACACAGAAATGAGAGAGAAAGTCTGGAAAAATTAAAGGTGTCTGTTTGGTAGAATAGACAACAGGCAAGGTCTCCTGGTGAACACACGTCACAACTGAAACTCTCATCTACGATAGTAGAGGCACCCAAAGAAGGGCCTGCCTTATTTTGCAGATGATGACCTTGGTCATCAAGCTTGAATTGTGTCAATGAAGTAGCTGCAAATTTAGGTCAACGCTTCCAAACTGCACTTAACACTCTTGATGAGATGCTCATAAACAGTCATTACTCATTTCAATTGTTATGTCTAATTAAGCTTCAGGTAAGAATACTCTTTTATTTTATTGAATGTATCATCACAAATTAAAACTACTGGTGTATCAAGAAACACTTTATGAAATGTATTAATATCTGATGACATACCGGTTTACAAAGCATTTAAGAACATTGTCGTGTTTGCACACAAATTCTATGAAGCGAGGAGATGTCATTCTGCAATAAAATGTTCAATCAGGTTAACAAGGTATCCAAATGAGTGCTCTCTTTGCTAGAAGGCAATGCAAACAATTTACTTTGGAACAGCTTTATTAAAATTACTTAGATTCAATTATTTTCCCTGATAGTGTATCCCTGATAGCTTAAAAAGATAACATAAACAAGATCAAAGATCACCACATCTCCCTTATCCAAAATGCTTGGATTTCACATTTTATTTTATTTTATCTTATTTGGAATACTTGTATTTGCATATACATCGTTGTTACTGTTAAAGGTCCTCAATTTGGACCCAACTCATGACAACTCATGGCTTGGATGATTCTAACTTTCTTGCTCAGTTGTATATCTTTACACTTTAGGATCTTGTCTAGTTCTTTTATGGCTGCCATTCTGATTCCTAGTCTGAGATATCTTGGAGATGGGACTCAAGTCTAAACACAAAATTCATTTATGTTTCATATATACCTTATATGAACAGCCTCAAGATACGTTTATACATAATATTTTAAATAATTTTGTACATAAACCATCAGAAATCAAAGGTGTCACTATCTCAGCCACCTATAAATACAGTTTTGGTTTTGGAATATTTTGGATTTTGGAATTTTGAATAAGGGAGAATACCTGTATACAAAAAGTTATTAAAAAAAGACTGTAAAAACTGTTAGCTATGAAATTGCTTTTAGGATAAAAGCTTGAATACCTATAACAGTCTACGGAAAACTATAATGTAAACAGATTAAAAACCTTGGACAAGTTTCTATCTCAAACTGAAACCTACCACATGGGCTCTTTGTGCCCCTACAATAAGATAAAGCCAATTTAAGCAACACTGAGCTCTCTGAAGGAATGCAATAGTTAGGCTTTGTACTTTTAGATGAGACATTAGTTCTTCCTACATTTATCAATTTCAAATTTCCAAATTGTGCCCATCTACCCACAAGTCTAATCTTGTAGCCTGATAGAAAAGATTAAAATCTATTTTACAAACAAAAGAACCTTCCAGCATTGCCCTAAGAATGCTATTTCTAAATATACCCTATAATGGTTTTTAATGCATGCAATGGTACTTATGATTATGGTTCTATCCAGAACATCAGAAGTACATATGTCAGCTATTCTGTATCCACAAACCAGATATGAAGGTTATGTTATTCTAATTTTGCTTTCTGTTGGTAAAAACAATAGAAGTCAGAAGAATAAGCATTATGCTCAGATTTCTATAATACAATAAAGATGGGAAAACATCTACATCTTTTTTCTGAAACAGCACACAACTTGAGTCAATACTAAATTCATAAGCAAATATGCCGTTTCCCTGGATAACTTTGTTTTCTGTTTACATTACCACTGAATGAGCAAGAGTTATGGAACTAATATGTTCTTTCTAACCAATGTGCAAGTTTATACAAGCCAATTAAGTATTTTAGAAGAAAACGCTCAACACACACAGTGAGAATTCACAACTGTGCAGTGACTGCTGTCAAAAGTTCCTGTTCTCTAACAAGCAATTTATTTGTTACATGGTGTTTGGTTGGTCCACCACTACCTCTTTCTTAAATCAAAAGTCTGCACATAATTCAGACACAACTTTGTCCCACACATGTACTAGAGAAAATGTATTCAAGTACTTGGCCAGATCTAGACCTAAGTTGAGTACAGTGGTCCCCCCGGATACGAACCGCCCGGGGAACGAAATCCCCGGGACCCGAAACCGCCGGGGGCGAAAAAAAGCCCCCGGGATGCGAAGAAAACCCCGGGATCCGAAGAAGAAAAACCGCGCGGCCCCTTTAAATTTGCCAAGCGGTCCGTCCACTAAAGCGGTCCCCCGGGAAACGAAGATTTCCGGATTACGAAAGGTAATCTGGAACGGATTACTTTCGTAACCCGGGGGACCACTGTATTGGCTTTATGCATGCAGATGTGTCCAGTTCTATTCTCATTCCTACAAGTGGGAGCAACTAACCAATCCTGTAATTTATGAAAGATTAGTTGTCATTACTGTTGCTCTCCCAGTAAAGCAAAATAATCTAGAAATCCCAATTCTGACATCACACTAAACAGTGGATAAGGCTTATTATTATGCTACTGGTGCTGGCAGAATGAAAGCAGAAGCAACTGAGCAGTGTACAGCAGCATGCTTGTTTGAATGCACATGGCCAGAGCAATATAAATGTAAAACTTTAATAGAGGTTCACATGATTTGGGGAGATGCAGAATTTCAAAAGCTGCGATAAACCAGTGAGTATTGATAGAAGCTCTTCAGAACTCTAAGAAAATAGGAATGAAACCTTCTCAGGTGGCTACTAGAACCTATATCAAATAACTTGCTGGTATATTAGGTATAGGTAAACTACTACTGGTAGGTATGAATAGGTATGTATAGGTATACTGCTAAATATGTATAGGTTTATATCCATAACTGCTAGGTAAGCCCTACATAACTATTAGGTATGTATCAATTCACCAAACATAAGTCACCAGTGTAATGCGGCTGCTAAAAAGGCCAATGCGATTTTAGGCTGCATCAATAGAAATACAGTGTCTACATCAAGGGAAGTAATAGTGCCACTCTATTCTGCCTTGGTCAAGCCTCGCCTAGAATACTGTGTCCAAATTCAAAAAAGATGTTGACAAATTGGGCCAGGTCCAGAGGAGGGCGAACAAAATGGTGAAGGCTCTTAAAACCATGCCCTATGAGGAAAGACTTAGGGAGTTGGGTATGTTTAATCTGGAGAAGAGATGGTTAAAGGGTGATATGTTAACACTGCTTAAGTATTTGAAGGGAAGTCACATTAAGGAGGGAGCAATCTTTTTTTCTGCTGCTCAATAGCCTAGAACACAGAACAATGGATGCAAGCTACAGCAAAAGAGATTCCACTTCAACAGGATGAGGAACTTCCTGACAGGAAGGGCTGTTCAACAGTGGAACACACTTCCTCAGAGGAGGGTAGAGTCTCCTTCCTTGGAGGTCTTTAAATAGAGGCTGGATGGTCATCTGTCGGGGATGCTTTGATTGAGAGTTCATGCATGGCAGAGGGTGGACTGGATGGCCCTTGTGATCTCTTCCAACTCTATGATTCTATGACTATTAGATGACATCATGTATAAGTGAAGGGCAGGTTTTGAGATCAAAATTATGGATTTTGAAATGACGTGTGGATAAGTTGCGAGTAAAACTTAAGGGCATGTAACAAAGAGACATAAAGGCTGGCAAAAATGTTTGTGTTCACACTAACAGCTGGATAGATGAGGAGGGAACTATGGTAAATTGTAGTGGGGGGAGGGGGGTTGCACATGTCAAAAAAGATGTGAAGGCAAAGCAGAGAAAATAGCATCTACATTTGCAATTATTATATCTTTAACTTTACTGTGTTCACTTTGCCAGATTTTAACCCAGAAAAGCTGGCAAACATACACAAATGTCTTATTCAAATGCTTCAAAGCCTGATTCCTCTCAGCACTCCTTTTGGGATAAACACCAATGTGCTTCTACTGCTGTTCTTCTCCCACCCAGGCATTCAAAAAAGTCAAAGGCAGTGCCATGAGGGAGAAATCTGAAGAGGTTGGTGCTTCTTTTAGGTATTTCCGGGAAGGACTAAGCTCTCTCCTTCTGCCACTTTATTCAGAGAAGCGGATGGTTCCTTTTTTTTATATAAGAATTAAAATACAGTACTTACAACTGACCCATGGATAAGTTGACTCATGTTTTGGGGGTCATTTTTTTTGACTAAAAATTCTAGACTTACACATGAACATATACAGTATTTATATTTATACCCCACCTTTCTCCCAATATGGTACCCAAAGCAGCTTCAGGATATTTCATACATCTTCCACTATCAGTTTTACAGAATACTTTCCCCTTTGCATTTTTTACATTTTAAATAAAACACAAACATAATGTTTTATGATTCACATTATATTTTGCAGCTGACACTATATTCTATATACTTTTTTATTTTATTTTTTTTCCAGAATTAGCTTGTGTTCTGATTATACAGGAATATCAGAAAGCATAAACAAGAGTTCAATATGTTGCTTTTGCTTTATAAATATGACTGCTTTTGAGTCCCATTTCAAAATATGTGTAAAAGGTTTGTAGGAAACAACTTCTTCATTAAAGTGCATTTTCAATTATCATCAAAAATACTGAGAGGAGGGGACCATCTGCAAGGAAAAAAAGGAAAGGCTTGAAAACTGGATTCTCCTTACCCCTGAGGCATCTGACAGGAGCAACACATATAAAAAGCTTGAATGACAGCACTGAGCCGATTTGCTGTTACTGAAATAACATCCTGGCAATCTCCATATGCTTCTTGTGTTGTACCAACTTCATACACTTTAGACTCTGCTACATCTGCAGAGAGAGTTCCAGTCTTCTCAGGTGGAGCTACATTAAAGATGTGTGCAGGAGTACTCTCATACTGATCTGATCCCTTCTGCTTCAATAAGATGGAAGTAATATTGGATGAGTTTCTTTTGTTATTCATCAGTTCCACTGATATTAGAGCTAACCATTCATCTAATGAGTGCCAGAGCAATTCCAGAGGCTGCAAAGAATAAGAAAGATTGGGCGGGGGAGAGAATTGGAGAAATAAGTGAACACAAAATAGACCATCAGATGTATCTGTAGATAGCAATACTGAAACTCTTGCAATTCCAGTGATCAATATTGAAGTAAGGCAGGTCTCTTTTTCCATTTCCCTATTTCCTCCCTCATATGTCATAAAAAAACTAGCCTATTTTATTAAAACATGGCCAAAAAAAAATGGACAGCTTAGAGGGTGATTTTATTTCCTCTTCACAGTTATTTCATGGTTCATGAATCAAAGTACTGCAGTGATTCCCAAAGGCATAAATCAAGACCTTTGCTATGAGGTCATAGTAGGTGCTTTATTTATTTATTTAATGAGAAACCCAGATTCCACTACAAGACACCAAGGATCCAGTCACTGTCACAGGTTGTACTGAAGCTGGTCTACCCATTAACCTTCCCCATATTAATTTACAAAATTACAGGAAAATAGATGATGTGCAGCTTTTCCAGATGTTGAAACCACAACTCCATCAGCCTAAACAGCATAACCCATGCTGCAGAATGCTGGGAGCTGCAGGCCAAGAAGGATCTGGTGAGCCACACTTCGCCAATCTTTGGGATACGGGAGTAAGACCCAGGAGCAGAACTTCAAGTTGCACAAGAAAAGGAATGACTACAGTTTGTACTCCAGTGCCCTCCAGCAAAAGCTTGAGCTGCATGAATTTAGTGGCTAGAGTATCTAGCATTCCTTTTTTTGTGAATAGTTTTCAAATCACAATTTCAGATCGTCTTTAAAAAAATAAGGGAAAGTTGTTGATTCAATATTGAATACAGATGAATAATATCAAACTTCCAATCTTGTAGGAATTTGTTCTATTTACAAATTGTTCGATATTGGTGTTAGGTAAAACGCTTAAGGAAATTCTTATCTTTCTTTTAGTTTCTACTCTACACAGGCCATGTGAGTGAGATTTTATTTTTATTCCCTAGCTACAATGAAGAAGTTACAAGCCACTTTCCTTTTCACTTTTTCACAAATGGCCTTACAATCTAAATGTGGGTGGGAAAACTGCAAGTAAAATAAAAAATATAAGTCCTCGTAGTACGAGAAATATCAGCTAGTTGCCTGTGTTTGTATAGCTCCAGCCATTACCACTACAGACATTTTACCAAAAACATCTTAAAAACTAATGTAGGAAGCAACCATCATCTTTATTTGCTATAGAAAAAAAATCTGACTAAATTTATTTTGTACTACAGTTTGCCCTTGTTATCCACTGGAGTTTGGTTCCAGGACCCTCCATGGATAACAAAATCTGTGGATGTTCAAGTCCCATTAAAGACAGTGGCATAGCAAAATGGTGTCTCTTATATAAAAAGGGAGATCAAGGTTTGCTATTTGGAATTTATACTTTTTTGGAATATCTTCAAACTGTGGGTACTTGAATCTGTGGATAAAAAATCCATGGGTAAAGAGAGCTGACTGTATTTTTTATATCTTCACCACAAAGATATACAGAATTAGCTGACAAGTCTTTTAGATACAGAAAGTGAGATAAAAGGTGAAGGGAAGAAAAATTCATGAAAAATGAGAGACAGCAAAATTGAGAATTATCTAAAACTCAAGGGTATATTTACTGAGTTAAACTACTATAAAGGATTATATTAGGCATTTTTGAACATCACAAATAAATACCTGCAAGCCAACACAACTTCAGATAACCAGAATAAAATATTTACAGAGCACACATTCAGTAAAGCACACAGGAAAAAGAAATGTTTCAGTTCAGTGTAAATGCTTCCCATTTGTTGTAGCACTATCTTGAAGGATATAATCTAGACACTAGCCAAGCTAAAGTTGAGTTATTTAAGACCTGGTCAGGAAAACTATTTTCCAAACCACATTTTAGAACAGATAACTACATTAACCAGTAATATACTACCATGACACCAATTTGCAATCTCTGACAAGACAAACATTACAAAACACAACATACATTTGGTATATGGGAATAACTGTGACCTTGAACCATGAAAAAGTGACTATAAATATCTTCACTTAACAAAATATATTGTTGAGCTGAGAGATACCAAAGATGATGATCATCATCTCATAGTAAAAAAATGGAAAGATCAGGGAGATCTGCAAATACAAGATTGGTATAAAGAAACATGGCAAATGGCAATTAATGATAAGTTAACATGTGAAATCAAACAAGGTTAAAAAATGGAATAATGAAGAGGAATGATTTTGAAGCAATGTGGAAAATATTTGTACAAAAAGTTTTAGTAAAAGAAGAAGGTGATTTACTTACACAGAAAGAGTTACAATTTTGGAGGGTAGCATATTATGAAGATATTAGGCTGTGGTGATGGGGAGCATTGGAGTGGGGAGTAAATTAATGATAAATTAATAGTATGATACTTTATTGGATAGTATATGTTATGAATAGTATATGTTGAAAAGAAGATAGTAATAAGAATGAAGATAACAATAATAATTTCATGTGTTTTTTAATTATTGGTTTAGTTAATATTTATTTTTTATTTTATATATTTATTTTATAAAATAAAAAATAAAAAATAAATATTAAACGGTTTGATATGAATAAGATTCAGATAAGGTAATTAAGAATGTGATTTATTACATATTGTATGTGGGATACTATGTAAAAGACATTTTTTCAATATTATTTTATGTAGGTTATATTATTAGTATAAAAATTAAAAAAAATTAAAAGATGATCATCATTATCAACAAAAGTTAGTCTAATAGTTCAGTATATATTAGGCTAAAAATTAAGTTATGCCTCAAATGGAATACTTCGGTATTTCTAAAATTGTGGGAATTTTTAAAAATTGAGCTAACAAGATAGGTGACTTAAATATCTATTTCATTACACCCACATGAATTTAAGTCAACCAGGCTGGCTTTCTATGGGTCACAAAATGGTGGCTGCAGGATCACAATACTGCGATCACAACCAGAGATGCAAAGATACAAGTACGTACCCTTAAATACTCATTCTCAACAACAGTAATGTTTTGTGAAATTACTCATTCATTAAAGTGTGTGTCTGTTAAGACACAGCTAACAATATTCTTGCCTCCTCATGTTTGTAATGAAGTACTGTAAATTTTTTTGTGCATTATTCACATCTCTTCCAGTTTTTATTTGCTCATGTCTGAGGATGTATGAACAAACTTTTTTTTTTTAGTTGACTAGCAAAAGTTTTAAATGTTGTGGCTTTTAATTATCATTGAATGGAGAGATTGGCAACTTGCAGCCTTTGAACATATTGAGGAACTGCAGCTCTCATCTTCTGTTACCATTTGCTATGTTGGCTAGGGCTGGCAGAAGCTACCTAAACCCTAGGGCCACACATTCTCTATGGCTGTCATAGATACAGAAACCATTAATATTACTACTGAGATAGATTCTGCATAGACGAGCAGTGTAGTTCTAGGCCTTATTTTCTGGTCAACAAAGCAAAGAATCCATTGTAAATGAAAATGCTCAACCTTGATAAAGTAAGCAAGGCTAATTCCTGCTAAGAATAATTCATGTTATAAAAGACAAAATTAACAGGTAATATGCAAACAGTGCTTTTTAAAAAATCTTCAGTCTGCATAGGTAAATTTCATTTTGGAGGAAACACTGCTTTCTTAACAGTTAATTATATCCTATGAGTACATACTACTAGACTTAGTATTACTGATCTGAAAAATTGCCACATTTGCATATTGTTATGATTGCCCTATTTGTACGTTGCTATACACTATTAAACATTAAAAAGAAAGTGGCAAAAGAAGATTCATTTCCACTAAAGGTAACAGGGATAAAGTTTCTGAAACCTACTGGTTGATTAAAAAGCAGGTATGATCCATCTGTGCACCTGAGATGTTCATATCATTCCCAGGAGCATGGAATAGCATCAATATGCAGTTCTCATGTCACTGAGTAACAATGTGAACATGAAAAGCACCTTTAATTTTGTGCAAAGCAAAAGAAATCAAGAACTTGCCACCAACATTTAATCCCCACCACCTTCCTCATTCTTTCTCTAAACCCAACAGAGGAGTTTTCCAGAACATCAAGCATAAAGAATTCTCAAAATATTTCCGTATGTATAGCTATCATGCCAAATATGGTTAGACAAAGGTAATTACATTAATGTCAGTTGGATATACTATATTTAAAAAAAATAACCTCACAACTTCACACTACACTGTGAACATATAAAGTTAGCTGGATGGAAATCAAGCAGAAATAAATTAAAATTGTTCATTTATGGAATGGTCAACTAACTTTTAAAGACAAAAGGAAGAGATAACTCACAACTTAAAATAGGTACCA
This sequence comes from Urosaurus nigricauda, assembly GCA_034509955.1. Lineage (NCBI taxonomy): Eukaryota > Metazoa > Chordata > Lepidosauria > Squamata > Phrynosomatidae > Urosaurus > Urosaurus nigricauda. The sequence continues at coordinate 273,192,370 of JAOEGL010000001.1, forward strand.
GGCAAACACATCCTGCTTATGAGATGCCCAATTAATAAATGCAAACTTAGTGAAATTTATCTCAAGAAGATCTATCTTCCTAATTTTATACATTACTTTGCTGACCTTGAACACTTGACTTCTTGGAGTTTTATTTCCATTGTAGCCCATATCGTTTCCATTACTGGGTGTGGATGGGCCAAGGCGAAAGACATGACAAAAAATCCTCACAATCCTCAACAGACTCTTCATTTGAGCTTCGTAATTACTTGACAAGCTGTAATGTACAGAACATGAAATGGTTTAAAATAACTAGCCTATGGTCTGAATTACAGCTACCAATAGAAGTCTTCAAAGGTGCTACAAACTACAGACCCATGCAGAACATTCAAAGTAAAATCCTAGGAGTAGTCAAAAGCTAAAGACTGTTACAGTCCATTCTGCAGTGACGTACTACCATAGCGCCACTCTCCAGCTGGCTATACACACTACCAAAACACACACTCTGGATGTCTTAACACAGAACTATTTATTTTTGTGTACAGAATTCATATATTGAGATAAGGCCACCAACCAATTGCTAGTGTCAGTGCTCTTTAGTTGTTAAAATACTGGGCTTAGACTAAGAATATCCAGGCAACAGAATCCACTGTGCCCTATGATTTTAGAAAGGAAACATTCATTGGAGGAAAAGTGGGATATAAATCTAAGAAATGAAAAACTATGTCCACGAAGCCCTTAATAATGACAGGAGGACATGTGTGCAGACAAAGATACATTTTGTTTATCTGTAATATAAATTCTACAAGGGGTATCGTAAAGTTTTAATTATCACTTGGAAGTTATTATGGTATATTGATAAAATTTTGCCAGCGTCATCATTGGTCCCTAAGTGCATGATGTTGAGGAAAATCAGCTCATTAGGTCCTGTATTTTTGTTACAAGTTGTGCCAGAAGTGACTAAAGTGTAAGATGAGAAAGATTGAGGGCCGCAGCATGATAAAGTTCCTGCATTTGAAGGATAATAATGCCGGGCATATTTATGATGAGATTATGGTAGTTTATGGAAATGATTGCCCATCTTATGACACTATTGTGAGAAGGGACAGGAATTTCCAAACTGGTCATGAGTTCCTCACAGACAAGCCTAGACCTGGAAGACCATCACTGACAGACAATGCAGCCACAGTAAAGAAAGTGGAGTGTTTAATTCTGGAAGACAGATGAGCAACCATCCAAATGATCATGAATGAAACTGGTCTCAGTTATGGTAGTGTGTGGGAAATTATTAATGATGAACTGCACATGTCTAAGGTGTCTGCACACTGGATTCCACGTTTGCTGACCCCTTTCCAGAAACAATCAAGGAGAGACCTTTCAAACATATGTTGATGCTGTTGGAACAGGATCTATCTATCTATCCTTGGATCTATCAGTATGATCCGGGGACCAAAACCATGAGCATGGAGTGGAAGCATGCTGATTCCCTTCCTCCCAAAAAGGTAAAGGTGCAAAAGTCAGCAGGGAAGGTGATGCTCTCAGTTTTTTGGGACTGTCATGGAGTCATTCTCACAGATTACCTTGCAATGGGACAAACCATCACTGGCACATACTACAGTAATCTTTGGGACGTATTGCAAGATGCTCTCAAAAATAAACCCCACAGTATGCTCTGTAGAGATATTTGTCTCCTAGCTGACAATGCACCAGTTCACCCATCTCAAGATGTAGTTAATAAAGCAAGGCATGTGGCTTTGAGATCTTGCAGCATCCACCTTATTCTCCCAACTTTGCACCAAGTAACTTTTTCTTGTTCCAAAAAATAAAAAATCTGTTACAGGGTCACCGATTTGACAATACAGATGATGTCATTCATGAAGTGGAAAAGTGGTTTAACGTGCAATCTCCATACTTCTACAATAACAGTATTCAGAGGGTCAAGAAACGCTGGGAAAAATGTGTAAATCTGGATGGTGATTACATAGAGAAAAGTTAACAACTACAAATCAAAACAAACTTTCTGTGAATTTTTTTTAAAGGTAAAAATTAAAACTTTAAGATACCCCATCGTACATACATAAATGGCACTAGTGTAGTTACAAGGTCAGACTATGCATTAATCTTTGGCTTCTTGAAAACTGTAGCACTATCACCTTCAAACAACCTTAAAGAAGGAAACCCCAGCTACTTGATTCAAATCCATTTTAAATTTTAGTGGCACTCAAAATAGTTCATTTGCGGGGGAAACAAAACAAAAGAAATCAAATAAGAATTTTTGTTGGCGTAATGTACCTGAGCAGTTTATGGCCATTTGTTGTGGCCACCTCAGCAAGGCTTGTCAAGATTTTAAGGTATTGGTTTTCATTCTGCTGAGACAAGTGTTCTAAGACTTGCCGTAACTAGATTTAAAAGAAAAAAAGACAATTTCTGATTTTTCACCAAACACTAAAGCAAACTTTAAACTTAACATTAACATTAAGGTTAACATTAAGATTAACAAGATACACACACACACACACAATAATATGTTTTCTAAATTTCTAAACATCACCAGTTTTTTTAAAATAGATAATTAATTCCACATCACATTGAACACATCTGATTTTATCATATTTCCAGAACTAACCAGGGTTGGGCCTGCTTAATATCTAAATGGTAAACGACTAGGAATATTCAGACAGGTCTAGGGGAAAATCCTGTCAAAAACCCTGGCAAGTTCATTTCAGTCAGAGTTGATTATAATGACCTAGGTGAAACAATGGTCTGACTATGTTCCAATGCAGTTGTAAGAATTATAATCAAATAAGCTGCCATATGAACAAAATCAGTAATTGTGAAGAAAAACGTTTAGAACAAGCCACTAGTATACTAAAAATAAGAGGAGTTTAGGAACTTTTGGATGTTCCCATTTGTGAAATCCAAACGTATAGATATCACCAAAGCTACTACCTCTGAACTCTGAAGAGTGAGAACTGTACAGCCATCCAGATGTTATTGGACTACAGCTTCAATCTTTGTTTAAAAGTTGTACCATAACCATCTCATCCATAACATTTTAAAATTGTTCTAATAACAGTGCAATTCTATACACAACTGCTCAGCACTCAGTTCCATTGACCTCAATGGGACAGTTTCAGGTCACTATATAAAACAGCAGCCTAAAGCTATAAACACTGCACATTTATTTGGAAGTAAGTTTCACAGTTTTATACTTTTAAGAAAACACAAATAGGATCAGACTATAAAAACTGTTGACTTTAGAGATGTGTGTAAAGAACAATTCATAAGGCAGCCTCCAGTTTGGAGATGTGGCAAAGTGTCAGCAGATTTACCATATTTTCTCTGAGATCTTCATTTTGCGTCATTTGAATAATTGTTTGGAAAAGTCTAGGATGATACTGTATTAGAACTTCACAAGTTTCTCCATAGCCACCCTGAAAAGGACAGTATTTTATATAAGCAAAATTATAAGCACATCATTCAGAAACTAGTAAATGACATAATTGATATAAACTGATTAGATGGAATGTATACAGATGAAATATTTATATGGTGCACAGTTAGGCATCAAAGTCACTTTAAAAATTTTAACAATCAATGACACTTGCTGCCATATATATGGCTCAAATAATTGGCAAATTCAGCTTTCAGAGGAGTACTGATGCCCAGAATAAGCAGGCTGGATGCTGAGTGGGAGAGAGGGTTGGGTGTTGTTAATTTGCTCTGGTTTCCCATGACATAAAATAACTTCCATTCCAAATTACTGTGTAAACTAAGCTTTGAATCAGAACCTCATGCCTGCTCTGTTGTGAACACCTTAGTGAGTACAAGAACTTAAAATCCTAGTGTGGCATTTTATAGAAAGTTATTGTGATAGTTGCCAGCTCCCCCTCCTCCAAAAATAATATTGATCTATATGCAATTATTCTGTTCACAAACTATGACTAAATGAACTATAATTTAAAGCAGAACACTGCATACAAGGAACATTTATCAACAACTGTGTTAATCCAAATTCTAAGAGTTAAGGCCAGGACAGACCCGCTTCCAGCTTCCAGCTTCCAGCCAGCTTGGCAACATGGTGTGTGAACGATGCACATCCCCATGACACCTGGAAGCCGGCTTCATGCCACATACCTGCCCGCACAGCAGCCGGCTTCCAGGGGCTCTGGTGGAGGGGCGTTTAGACATCACACACCACCAGAGCGCTGTAAGGCTGACGGCGGGGTGGGAAAAGCCGACTTTTTTTCTGGCACAAAAAGGAGCTGCATTTTGCTGCTCCTTTTTGGGCCAGCAAAAAGGCAGATTGGGGCTCTCAATCTAACTTTCTCAGGGAAGGCTTCAAGCCACCCCTTCGGGGCGGTCTGTTCTGCCCATTCCTTTCCCAGCAATTCAATATCTAGCTAATTTCAGTAAAATACTATGGCCCGAAACAGACAGGCCTGAAGAGGCGTCTGGGTGGCACCATTAGGGTTTGGGAGCGTGAGGAATTCGCACGCTCCCAAACCCTAATACATAATGGCGCCAGCACCATTATGTAATGCCGTTTAGATGGTGTACGTAATGGCGGCGCTGCAACTGTGCAGCTGCTAGATGCAGCAGCGCAGTTGCAAAGGTGCCAAATGGCACCTTTTTATTCAATTACGCTGCAACTGCGCACCTAAAAAGGAGCATGGTTTCCCCGCTCCTTTTTAGGTGCACAAGTGCGCCACAGCATCTAGCTGCTGCGGCGCAGTTGCAGCGCTATATGAGGTGGCATCACTGTATGCCTAATAAAGGTTGACTGATAAAGGTGGCGCCAGACCGCCCTTTTGGGGCGGTCTGTACCACCCCTTTGTGATTTAAAGGACACAGACATCACTACCCAGAGGCCTCTAGTCTTACTGTGCTTTTGTGATATTATGCTGAAGCACTCACAGGCAGTATACAAAGGTCTCATGAACCGCATTTCTCATGCTTCTGGATTCTCCTGTGAGGGAAGAGTCCATGCCCCTTCATGAGGAACCATGATTATATTTATCCTTCCATCAAAATCACAATTTCTTGGGGTAGATGGAAAGTCCAAGGAGACAGTGATGCACGATTTTCCTTTGCTAAGAAAGAGGGCTCAGTTATTCATCCAACCACACCGCCATGCAATAGAAAATGACACCTTCCATCAGACAGACAAAAGTTACTGTGATAAGAGACTATGGTATTAAGTAACACAAACTTTTAGTCATTTTGTACCTGTACACAGAGATCAAGTGGAGTAACTCCATTTTTGTCTGGCAAATATTTGGCCCCTCTCAACAAAAGGATCTGTGCAGTGTCTCTTTGGCCATGGCTGTATGAAACATGGAAAAGACAAAAGAGCTACATAAGACCTGTTCTGCTACCTGTCATCACCTTCACCGCTAACAGAAAAGCTTTTTTATATGTGTAGTAACAGAATATTCCCCTTTCTCCTTTTAACCACTACTTCAAAATGACTAAAATAGTCTCCAAGGCTAAGGGCCAAACCAGTCAGACAGGAAACAGTGGTCCAAGTCTGCTTGAACTAGAGCAGGTTTGAACCCCACCAACCGCATGGCCCACTTCCAGTGTGGGATGTGCCTGCTTGGGCCAACTGGTGTTTCCAGGAGCCAGATTATGCCAGCTCCTTTTTGCCGTGGTCCAAAGGTCTCAGCGTGGTTTCCGGTCGCTTTGGAGGTGTGTGCTGTCTAATGGGCACACCTTCAAAGTGGCCAGAAGCCACCTCATTTGGCCTGTTTGTTCCAGACTTTAGTCACCGGATAACTGAACTGTGTTATAAGTCCTATTATAGTCAATGATGGTGTGACGGGTGCATACACACACTGCCATTGACAAGAACAGGGCAGATGCTCCAATCTGAGGATAGCAAGTCTGACAATACAGAGGATTGAATGTAATTAGTTACGGATACATTTGTTTTATTATTGTTGTTTTTGTATCCTACCTAAACAATTTGCTTGTATAGTTTTATTATTCATTCCTTCCCTCTGTCTGCAGTTTTCTGTGTGTGTGTGTGTGTGTGTGTGTGTCTCCTAATCCCCACTTACCAGAAAGCTGCCACTGCAATTGATGGAGATACAATCCCCTGCCACTCAAGAAGCAGCTGACTGACATTCCCACCTTGCATTCCCTTGCATGAGCATTCTCCAGTGTTAGGAAAAATTACAAGAGGGAACGTGCTTCTGCCTGTCACAACAGAGATGGTCATGGAAGGAGTGGGAACATCAATCAACTGCTTTCTGATAAGTGTGATCTTAGGAATCGGACCAGGAGTCACTGTGTAGCTAGGTAACTACTATAGTTACACATTCATAACTCTCCCAGCAGATTCCAATAAGTAGTTTACCTAGGGCCCTTTGCACTACAGTGTTAGGCTATGATTCCACTTTGGAAGTAATGGTTTCATCCTGAGATTTGTAGTTTGGGAAGGGACACTTAGAATTCTCAGCCAGGGAACTCTAGTGCCTCATCAAGTTATGAACTCTAGGCTTCCACAAGCTACAGCCATGGCAGTTAAAGTCAAAATGTAGTGCTATAGCAGTGTAGTATGAAATTGCAACAGGTTTAAAGCAATTTATCAGGTTTAATTAAAAATACAGGCAAAGGGGCAGAGTAACTAAGGGTCGGTACAGATACCCCTAAAGGACTGGCTTGACGCCATCTTTTTGAACACTGGATCAGGGCCATGACAACTACATGTCACAGCCCCAATCTCCTGTTTTTTCGGCCCCAAAAGAAGTAGCAAATGCCGCTCCTTTTGGGGGGGGAGGAAAAAAACGCCCTTTCCACTGCTCCTCTGAGCACCTGCAGTTTGCGGAGTCTAAACACTGCACCGCCAGAGCACTGCAATGCTGCCTGCCATCTGGTTGGGAGGGTGGCATGATGATGGCTTGGAGGCTGCATCATCTGAACGCCACACCCCCACACCACCCCCAAGCTGGCACTTAATGCAGGTCTATTTTGTCCCTAAGTGAGTGAAAACAAATTTGGATCTTAATTCCCTATTTAATGACCTGCATGATTAGCATAGGTCAGAAACCTAACCATTACAAAACAAAGAGCATTCTCCCATTCACCCAGTAACTGCATTATCAAATCAAATCTATCTGTACATCTATCCTAACAAGTTTGGGTTGCATGAAAACTATATGGGTTACACTGAAAGTGAGGATACATGCATGCATTCATAAAAGAGAACATTTTATAAGAGTTTAGTTGTTTAATAAACCATTCCTAGCTCAGCATATGTGCCAGCTATATTTTTCCTCTAAGCCTCATTTTCATTTATTTCCTCTTTTTAGAATATGAATAATGGTAACAATATTACACTATTGGCTTAGATGAGCTACTGTACCCAATCTCAAATCAAATCTCAGGAGTCACAAGCAGATGGTACCGGACTACACCAAGTACTGTAATCAAGGGAAGGAAGCTTCCAATGTTCAAGAAGGATGAGAGTATAATTTGTTCAAGGTTATCCAGTGAGCAGCTCTTAAGAATGAATGTTTAAGTTACGAGGGGGTATCCAAAAGTTTTAATGATCACCTTTTTAAAAAGTTGACAGAAAGTTTGTTTGTTAACTTATCTCTATGTAGTCACTATCTAGATTTATGCATTTTTCCCAGCGTATCTTGACCCTCTGAATACCTGATATTGTAGAAGTCTGCAGATTGCGCCTGATGAGGATTTTACACTTTAGTCACTTCTGACACAGCTAGTCACAAAAATAAAGAATGCAATGAGTTGATTTTCTCAGCAACGTGCACTTAGGGACCAATGATAACACTGACAAAATTTCATCAATATCTAGATAGTGACTACATAGAGATAAGTTAACAACTACAAATCAAACCAAACTTTCTGTCAATTTTTTAAAAAGGTGATCATTAAAAATTTTGGATACCCCCTTGTATAAGCCAATATTCTACCCATTTTCCTAGATGGTTATTTAACTGAATAAACTTCCATGTAAACATTTTAAGAAGAAATAAGGCATACCTGCAAGCAAAGTAGAGTGGAGTTGCTCCTGAAACATTAGGCCGATTAATATCTGCACCACTGTCTAAAAGACATTGAACTGTCTTTTTAAAAGGAGAAAAAAAAAGAATGAAGTAGTTTATATATTCATATATAAGTCTAGAATTTATTGTCAAAAAATTGACCCCAAAAAGCTGGGTCAACTTATCCACGGGTCAACGTAAGTAGTATATTTTATCTCTTCTCCTTCTCTGAGTAGAAGGAGAAGCAAAAAGTATGAGCTTACTTCATCCTGGGGCACCCAAAAGAAGCACCAACCACCTAAACTTTTTCTACCATAATGCTGCTTCTAGTCTTTTTGGCTTGGGTGAGAAAATGACCTCTTTGGTGCTTCCCCTCAAAACAGTGGCAAGAGGAATTCGGCTTAGAAGGATCTGAGTAAGACTGCAATTGATGGGGATCAATAAACTTCATCCTTTACATCCTTTGTTGCATGCCTCTTAAGTTTTATCCTCAACTTATCCACGGATCATATTGAAATCCATAATTTTGGCCCCAAAAACGTGCCCTCGACTTATATATGAGGTCGACTTATAGTCAAGTATATAAGGGTAAATCTACAAAATACTAAAAAGAAAAGACAGTGTATATAATTATTATTCTGCCTTTCTCCCAGGACTGCCAGGACAGCTACTGGGACTCAAGGTGGCTATAGATAAGTATAGATAAGTTTTTTATTTAAAAAAAACAACAACAACAATAAGTAACAAGTCATTTGGGTATGTCTCACCATTACACATTTTAAAGATTTATCACAATCGTTTGCTACTATTTAACCCACATTGAGCTCAAAAGGCAACACATGAATTGTAGAGAAGTAATTAGGCTACTTGAGTAAAATGTACATAACTACAGTCTCTGATTCTAGATACTTTATCCCACATGTTTGCAACTGATCTAGTCTAAGAGTCTAGGTTATTAACATCACAGCAAAAGCATGATATATAAGGCATAGTCTACTACAGCATCAGCAACACTAGTAAGCCCTTTGTTTCATGACACCTTCTCTTAAAATCTATAGAGTGCTAATGTTTTACATAAATTAAAAAATAATTTTAACTGTTTTAGAATTTATTATGCTGGGCTTAATGTGGTGTAAGCTAATTGCCCCCAACAATCTGGGTACTCATTTTAGCAACCTTGGAAGGGTGCAAGCCTGAATTGAGCTTGAGCCCTTGGCCGGTATTGAACTCACAACCTTGCAGTTTGTGAGCAAGTGGCTGCAGTACAGGCATTTTTTATTAATAAATGAATTCTAGTCAGACTCTACCATTTTGGGGAATTCTCATGCATACTTCAGTGAGGTAACATTTTATATACTGGAAATCATCTTCTAAGGGCAAATTCCTAAAAGGTCTTGTGATATACAGCGTAATACAAATATTTTAATAGTAGATAGATATGACCTTTTTTAAAAAAAATAAATACATTTTTACATAGAAAAGAAAATATCTATCATCACCACAAGAAAAAGTAACTGTTTTTCATTACAAGCAAAAATCTTGCTGTTACCTGCTACGAGTTGCTTTATCACAAAACAATTAGCGTTATTGGTACAATGCCTTGGCATCTATGATAAATGTAAGATATATTAATGGACTTACCGTCTTGTGACCATTTTGGCATGCCACATGAAGTGCTGTCTGCCCCATTGCATCTTCAACATCTACATTTGTAACATGTTGTACAAGGTCATGAAGCAATTCTGTTCGACCATTAACAGCAAGCCAATGAATCTAGGTACAAGTAATGACATCAAAAACAACTCTCGGCAACCAAAGAAAATAAGTAACATTTGACATTAAGAACAAAGAGTGGTATTAATTTTATTTAAATACATTTAAGCAGCAAGCTATACCTTAATGAATACAGAAGCAATTCATAATAATGTGAAAGTCCAAAAGGTGGATCACGGGGTCTTACCCAGCAAGAAATACATTTTACCGGCCATGAAAGCCTTCAACTTCACAATACATTTTGACTTTTTTCAGGGAAAAAAGGCAAAACAAAAAACAAAAACAAACAATGAGGATTGAACATATACACAGAGGTACTAATATGCTTTGTATTTGCAAGAATTTAATTTAAAAAAACCACTTTCTGATTGAGATGTTTAGGATATAATTAACTTATGTTAAAATAGTTGCTCCACTTCAGTCTCTTCTATGCCCCTCTTAATATACCCTAATTTCCAGTGAGGTGATACTTGGAAAGAAAAAAAGACATACATAGGCTTAGAGATTTGTTTTATAAATGATAAACCAATATCAAAAGGATAACTAGCAGAAAAAACAGAAGAATATAGCCCTAGTTTTCAAGTCCTCATATTTGCCTCTAGGTTATACAGAGATACAGGATCACTGCACTCCCTTACAACCTTTGAAACATACTTTCTTGGCAACAAAACTAAGGGACTGGCCTCTGAGATTTATAAAATAATCACTGAGATTACATATGGGTGTAGTAAATCTGATCTAAAGGTGAATGTGAAGCTGAGCTTGGAGTACAGATTGTGGAAAATAAACTGAGTTTAGAGTACAGATTGTTGGAGATCTGTCCCATTTACGGTAAGTTGCTGTCTACAATTGTAAATGAAGTTCTATTGAAATGATACACAGGTGGTAACTGTGCCCCTTAAAGCTATACAGGATCAATAACAATTTGATAAACAGATACTGGAGGACTGTAAAAATGTTGGAACATTGGAATATGCAGTATGTGGGTTGGCTGCTCTGAAATAATTCCATTCTGGCTGGAAGTTCTTGACTGAACTAGCAAAATAACTAATCAAAATAAGCACTTCCCAGTACTTTATTGATCTTATAAATGTTTAATAATGAAAATGCCCCATGTAAAGACCTTATATCTACCTTGCTGTATGCAGCAAGAATGGAAATAGAAAGGTCATGTAAGAATTTACCAAGGTTTGTCCATTAATTGTTGGTTACACAGAGTTTGCACCCTTGCCTTGTTAGAGAAACTAACATATAAATTCCACCTTGTCAGAGGTGAAATAGCTGAAAATATCTTCCAAGATCATATGGTATCCATTTATAAAATATGACACGCATAAATTCTAGATAGCGGCCACTATTCAACAACATCCTCAAGGAGCCATTCTGTCCCCCATGCTCTTCAACATCTACATGAAACCGCTGGGAGAGATCATCCGGAGGCATGGGGCGCGGTGTTATCAGTACGCTGATGACACCCAAATAGTTTTCTCTATGTCTCCGACTGATGCAGTGACCAGGGATGGCGTCGCTCCTCTCGTGGCCTGTCTGGAATCGGTAATGGACTGGATGAGGGAAAACAGACTCAGCCTGAATCCAGAGAAAACGGAAGTACTGGTGATAGGTTCTCCCGGTCCAGGAATGGAGGTGGTTCCACCTGTCCTGAACGGGGTCACGCTCCCCGTGAAGGACACAGTACGCAGTCTGGGGGTGCTCCTTGACTCGTCACTCCATCTGACTTCCCAGGTGGATGCGACGGTCAGGAGTGCCTGTCATCAGCTTCGGCTGATTCGCCAGCTGCGTCCCTACCTGGACCGGAGGGACCTTGAAACCGTAGTACACGCTCTAGTAACCTCTCGGTTGGATTTCTGCAACGCGCTCTACATGGGGCAGCCTTTGTATCACACTCGGAGCTACAATTGGTACAAAATATGGCAGCGCGGGTGGTCACTGGCGCTCCCAGGGCCGCCCATATAACACCAATACTAAAAGATCTACACTGGCTGCCGATTCGCTTCCGGGCTCAGTACAAAGTGCTGGTCGTTACCTATAAAGCCCTAAATGGCTTAGGTCCAGGGTACCTAATGGACCGCCTCTCCCCACACAATCCGCCCCGCACACTTAGATCCACTGGGCAACAACTATTGAGAGTTCCAGAGGCTAAACTATCAGCAACTTCAAAAAGAGCCTTTTCCATCTCGGCCCCTAGCCTCTGGAACTCTCTGCCCACCGAGCTCCGACAGGCCGCCTCCCTTGATGTATTTAAAAGGGGTTTAAAAACACATCTGTTCAACTACGCATACCCCTGACATTCTGATCCCCCCCCCCATATTGGTTCTATACCCTCCTACACTGTTTTAACACTGTTTTAACATTGTTTTAATGCTGTAATATACTTGATTGTTTGTATTGTTTATTTTTATGCTGTGCACCGCCCTGATCGCAGGAAGGGCGGTATACAAATAAACTTTATTATTATTATTATTATTATTACATGATACAGTGGGACATCAGTATCCACTGAAATTTAGTTCCCGGACCCCTGTGAATACCAGAATCCATATACAAACCGTATACAGTAAAATTGCATCCCTTAGATAGGAAAAATCAAGGTTTGGTTTTTTTTGTTTTTTGGGGGGGGGGATTGTTGAATCTATGCATACAGAGGGGCAACTGGGTTCTCAACTCTATCGTGATGAGCACTTTTTATCTTTGATAGTATTGTCTGATTATACTTTGAATCATGGCATTTTTCTGTGGTGGGGTTGGGCAGGTAAGGAATAAGTTACTGTTATATTATGTAAAGTTTCAATATTATTAGGGCAGGGGGAGGAACTGGTCCCTGAGTACTAATGGGACATGTTTTGGTGTTGGTGTTGAAGTTACAGTTAGTTATAGTTATAGTTTAGTTATATAATTATAGTTAGCTCTCCATATTTCCCTAAGGAGGTCATGTTGGCATACTTGGCAATTCCTCCCCCAAAAACCATTTCATCAGTACAACAATATGAAATAGGTTAGACTGACACAATGACTTGATCAAGTCAGTTTCATGGGTCCCTTCTATAAATTCTTTTCTACAAGGAAAAAGAAACACTGAATTGTGTATGTTGGACTGAACTGCAATTTTTATGCATGCCCTGAATCTGTAGTACCACTGGTTCTACTAGATCAGACTATATATTATTATATATAGTAATTTGCCACAAAGGACATAATTACAACATCGCAAATTATGGTATTATTCTTATATTACATTTCATCTCAAGTCTTTTAGTGTATTTTAAGAGTAAAGTCCAAGGCACATGAACAGTTTCTATATATGATACTGGAATTCAGCAACAGTACTATCACAATTCAGTCACCAGCCAACACACACACACAAAATCCCAGAACACAAATTGGCTTGCTTCCATTAAGTACTGATGACTAATAGTAAAAGGTCATACAATAAAATAAACAAGATTAGCATTGTTTATACAAAGCCATACTTTAATGCTTAAGCATCAGAGTAAAGAAACAAGATGATGGGACTTACTGCTGTCAGGCCCTCATTATTGCAAATGTTGACATCGGCACTATATTCTAGTAACTTGCTCATACATTTCTTCTGGCTGCATAGAAAATAACATTAAATATCAGCTATAGGCACAGTTAAGACAATACATGGTGGCTTTCCTATAGGCTTCTTATGGCTGGTTCATACACTCACTAGGCTGGATACAATAGACAGGCACTCCTCCAACACACAAATCCATCCCTCTTTCTCTTTCACGCACACAATCACTCTTACTCAGTGACACACATACATAGCTATTTTCAAATTTGGTACACCAAACTATGAGGTACACAGAATACTTTGTTTTCTATCTAAAAATACAAAAATTAATTTCAAGGACCTCATTCTCTACATAGTGTATCTATTTCACATGGTATGTTGCACAGTTGATGGATCTAAGATAGAGAATTACACTGTCACCACATACATAGACCCAGGAACAATGCAGTGCTATACATGTCTATATTGTAGTACAGACACTATCATGCAAGCCATATTCAGCAGCCTTCCCAAGCTTGGTGCCCTGCAGGTGCATCACAAAAATGCTATCATCCCTAGCCAAGATTATCTAAAATATTTTAAGGGTACCTGGTTAGTGAAAAGTAGTGACCACTACAGTCTAAATGTTTGTTGTGTGGCTTCAAGTCATTCCTGACTTATGGCGATCCTACACAGCACCTATAGCTTGACTAGAATTACTTCTCTTTCCTCACCCCTTCCCAATCTCACAGACATTCAGTAGACTGGTGGATGTAAACTTTGTTGCTGTGTGCCTTCAAGTCATATTTGACTTATGGCAACTCTCAAGCAAACCTATTCCAGAGTTTTCTTGGCAATTTTTTTTTTCAGAGGCAGCTTGCCTTTGCTTTCCACTGAGGATGAGAGAGTGTGACTTGCTCAAGGTTTCTATGGCTGAGCAGGGGATTCAAACCCTGCTTCCCAGACTCCAGTTGTATTCCAGTGCTCAAACCACTATACCACATGTAAAACAGGAAAGCAGACCCACTGAGATCTGCAAAACACTGTTCATCTGAAAAGGCGTTCTGCTTGGTTAGCAAGGAAGTGATGTACCAGAAGCTGCCACAGCAGGCAGCTTGTTGGTTAATCTAGCTTGTCAGGTAGGAGAATTTCAGACCAAAGACTTTTCCAGGTCTGCCTGAAAATGACAAGGATTGAATCCACACATTTCTATATACCAAGCACTTACTATGCCACTGAACTATTAAGGCCCTTCCTATCTTTTGTCCTTGGAAAACATCTGACCATTCACTATTATTTCACTATACTGTATATTGGTTCTTTTTATTTTTGTCTTTTACTCCCTTTTTGCAAAAGCCATTAATAGTCTGGCTTTAGGAATGCTTATTCAGAGGTGCATGCAATGAAATTCCATACACACTACTTTATGCAAGTGCTTACTGCACTGCAGACCATTTTTTTTTCTTTTTTAGAAAGCAAAACAGCCCCTGCTGATAAACTATCATATTTCAGTAGTATGATCACTGGGAGGGGAAGGCAAACTATGAGACACTGAGCTATGATTTTCTTCTAAAAAATTCTTTTCCATATTTGAAAAGAAAAAAACTTAGAAGCACTTTTCTAACACTTTTTTTGAAATGGAAATTTAACATCCAAATACCCCAAGCTACTCTTCATATAATTTCCCTTCATTTCAACAGTTCTTCTACATAGCTTTTTGTGCAAGTCTTAAAAAATTAGAAGGTGTACAATAGTTATTCCTGGTTAATCTGTTTAACCTTTCAGAAAAAGGTGAACATAATATCCACATCTCTTACCCATTTCTAGCAGCCAAATGAAGTGGAGTGCAACCTGAAATGTCTTGATAGTTAGGGTTTGCACCTTTCTTTAACAGCAGAACTAGACATTCAACTGATCCACAGCTGGGAGAGAGAGCAGAGATAGATGTTAAACAATAAGCCAAAAAGCTGATTAAATAAGGAGAACTTACAGAAGAATCAAAACCATGGAAGTAATAATAATAAATAATAATTTATTTCTAGCCCGCCCCTCTGAATGAGCAATCGTCTCTTAAATAATCTCTTAAATAATCAGACAGTTAAGATGACCTTTGCAGCAGCCAGTCAAATGTACTTTTTTCTTTACTATACCTTAACTGAAACATTAAAATGAGATGGATCAATCTTAATTTAGCATATAAATGTACTTAAGGCCCTGATGGCAAACCTATGACATGCGTAGCCATTTGTGATGACACGCGGCTGCTGAGGCGGCCGCATGCTGAGAAGGATGCTTCATCCTCGGCTCCTGCACGGCCAAGTGCAGTAGCCAAAGATGAATAAGACACTAGTTGCAAATATTTCATCCTTGACTACTGCACTTGGCTATGCTGCGTTCCGCGGCTCCCTGCCCTGCTGGTGGAAGTGAGGGCAAAGATCCCGGCTTAACCGGAAGTCCCAGAACTAGATGCTCTGTGATGGACTTCTGTTGTGTTTTGGCCTTCAGACCTCCAGCACAGAGTGTTTAATAGGGGAGGATGAAACATTTGCTACTCCTGAGGATGAAACAAGTCACAAATGTTTCATCTTCCCCTATTAAACACTCTGTGCCAGAGGTCTGTAGGCCAAAATAACAGAAGTCTAGTTCTGGGATTTCCAGTTAAGCTGGGATCTTTGCCCTCACTTCCCCTGGCAGAGCAGGGAGCAGCAGAACGCAGCAGGGGATGCATCTCTGGGGGCCCTGCCATTACCAGTAATCAACAGTTATCCACAGCAACCATTATCTACTGTTCTGGGGGTGTCATGGATTTCTAATCCATCATTACTGAGATAAGTGATTTAAACTATAAATATATAAACTATAAAAATAAGTGATTTAAACTATAAATATTGTGAAATAGTGTTTTTCCCTCAAGAGTGACACACCACCCGAGTTATGCTCAGTTTTTTGGCAAAGTTTGACACACCAAGCTCAAAAGGTTGCCCATCACTGACTTAAAGTATGCTCTGTTGAAGAAATCCATTTACATTTGATGATTTTGCCTAATATGTTGAATGTGATGGGGGGGGGGAGAGCTGTAATGGAAGGACTATGTATTTTTGGTAATAGTGCTATTTTCCATATTCCAAGACTTGGATCACACGAATTACCATGGGGGGGGGGGGCACTGCAACCCAGTCAGTGCACCATTACTCCCCATTACATACAAAAATAAACCAAAAGCTAACACAAATCTCTATTAAGAGACTTCTAAGAGTTGTCTTCTTGTTGTTGCTGCTGCTGTTATTGGGTGCCTTCAAATTATTTGTGACTTATGGCAATCGTAAGATGAACCTATCATGAATTTTCTTGGAAAGATTTGTTCAGAGAGGGCTTGACTTTTGCCTTTCTCAAGTCAAGAGTTGTCTTACTTAGCTGCAATATGAAGCAAGCTCCTCTTCACACGTCCAAATGCATAATTGACATCAAACTTTGAATTTGATAGCAACTCAGAAACAGATCTAAAACAAAGGAAAAAAAATAGATTAGCAAGAACACTCCATTTTCCCATTTTTAAATTGTTTTGTGGATCTTGAGCAAGAAATAACTACATCACAACATTTTTCAGGCCTGTCACTATTAGGATAAAAAAGTATCCAATTTTTAAAATAAACTGTAATTGTCACAAAACAAGGATTAGCCAATCCAAAAGCTTGTGGGGGGCCATGGATCTTGTTTACAAACAGAATTACATTTCAGGGAATCTTCCAGAAATATAATTCTACTTATGGGAAATGTTTGTGCACACCTTATTTGAAAGGAAAAGTACTACTTGTTAACTTTGAAACTTTGGAGCACCACAAAAACAAACAAACAAAAGGTGAATGTGGAACAGAGGTTGCACACTGCAAAAAATCAACAACTATCTGTATATCAGGCAAAAGCAATATAGCAAATAAATGCTACTTAGTGTTACATACATTAGCATACTAGCATTCTCTAGCTTGCATTCATAACCTACAATTATGTTTGTGTAACTGCTCTGTATTCACAATCTCTTTAGGTTAACTATTTTTGTTGTCACGTTTTTCAAGTTTCACTCCATCAGAGAGTGGTGAAGTCTCCTATTCTCGGAAGTCTTTAGCAAAGGCTGGATGGCCATCTTTCGGGGGTACTTTCATTGTGGAGTTCCTATATGGCAGGGGGTTGGAATGGATGGTCCTTGGGGTCTCTTCTAACTCTATGATTCTATGTTTCTGACTTGCGGCAACCCTAAGGTAACCCTATCATGGGGTTTTCTAGGGGTGAGGGTATGTGACTTGCCCAAGTTCACCCAGTGGGTTTCCACGGCTGAGTGGGCGAACTGAACTCCAGTCTCCACAGCTACACTCCAGCGCTCAAACCACTACATCACACTGGCTCTCAAATTATCTATTTAGATTTAATGAAAGTGGTGTGTGTTTGTTTGTGTTTTGCAAATGTGAACATGAAGACTTACCTATGTTGGTCAGCCATTACCATTGGCATTAAAGTGTAGACAGCAGTTTCGTTATCTGAGAAGAAATTAAATTATTGCAGTATTAAAGACAGATAGAAACACAACCCAACATAGTACCATCCTATAAAGCCATTAACAAAAGTGATTTCCTATGTGTGAACCAAATTTATCTACCTAGCCTTAAGTTAATTCAATTAGCCTTCTGTTAATTCAATGTTCAAGTAACTGAACATTCTGTAGTTTTATTATTTTTATTTTTATGCAAATTGAGATTTCTCTAATTTTTTAGAGAACAAACAGTGCATTTCATTTGTAGTCACCCTGCCCATAATAGCGAATGATCATAGGAAAGTACAGGCTGAGGTTTCTTGTTGTTAGCTGCTGTGTGCCTCCAAGTCATTTCTAATTTATGGCAATCCTAAAGCAAGCCTATCATGGGGTTTTTCTGTAACTCACTCAAGGTCATGGGTTTCTATGGCTAAGCAGGGATTTAAACCTGATCTCCAGGGCCATAGTCCAACACTCAAAACACTACGCCATGCCTATACCTTACCAAATTTCCAACCAGAAATTGAAGTATAGGGCTGCAACACTCCCATCAAGTTTAGCAGATAGATAACAGATGTTTTAACATAACAGGCTGAGTGTAGTATTCTTTCAAATGCACTTTAAACACTTTTATCTTTTTAACCATATTTTATTTTTTTATATGCAATCTGTTTTAATACGGGTAACAATTTAATTCCGTTTTTAATTGTACTGTTTTAATCTTGTAAGCCACTCTCAGTCACAGTTTGGGGGGAAAGGGCAGGATATAATAATAATGATGATGTTTGAACAACAGGGATGCTTTTATAATATGCTCTCTTGGTGCCATCTGCGCTGCAGAAATAATGCAGTTTGACAGCACTTCAGGAGCTACAGAATCCTGGGATTTGTAGTTTTAGCAAACATTTGGAGTGCAGGCACCTATACTATATATATATATATATATATTCCGTAGGCTGAAGCCATGGCAGCCCAATAATGTTGAAGTGCATTATTACTACACTGCGTTAATAATTGTTATCTATAATGTTAATAATAATAATTAATACAGTAATTAACAGTGAATGACAATAATTAATACACTAATAATTAACTGTGATTAAGTATTAATAATTAACAATTATTAATTAATAATTAATTCAGATATATTTAATGTGTGTGTGTGTATACATATATATATATATATATACTTACTAATTAATCCAGTTATATATAATATATAATAATAATAATAAATGCAGTAATTAACAGTGATTAACCATAATTGATACAATAATAATTACCAGCTATTAAAACAGTGTTAACAATTAACAATAACTAATAGAATTATATATAATGTTAATTAATAATAACAAAAATAACAATAACAATACTAAATATAATTAACAGTATAATTAATAAATAATAGTTATATATATATATATATAGTTAGTTAATAATAATAATAATAATAATCCTAAATATAATTAACAGTATGATTAATAAATAAATAATACATTATATATGTGTGTGTGTGTGTTAGTTAATAATAATAATAATGCTACTAAATATAATTAACAGTATGATTAATAAATAAATGTTAGTTAATAATAATAATAAGGATACTAAATATAATTAACAGTGTGATTAATAAATACATATATATATAGTTAAATAATAATAATAATGCTACTAAATATAATTAACAGTATGATTAATAAATAATAGTTTATATATATATATATATATAATGTTAGTTAATAATAATAAGGATACTAAATATAATTAACAGTATGATTATTTAATAAATAATACAGTTATATAATAAAATGTTAGATAATAATAATAATAATGATGATGATGATGATGATACTAAATAGAATTAACAGTGTGTCTGTGGCCCCTGGTTCCTTTAAGGGGAGTCTTCCTTCCTTCCTTGAGAGGAGATGATGGGCTCCCCCTCCATTCTTCCTCCTCATCCTCAGCCTCAGTCCTCCTCCCAGGATGACCCCATCCATCCATCCATCCCACCCTCCTTCCTGATCCCTAGCCCTACCCTCGGGGAGCTCGACGGTGCGGGCGCGGCGGAGGGAGCGGGTGAGGCGGTTGAGCTGCTCCATGGCTCTCTCCATCCTCCTCCTCCTCCTCCTCCTCCATCAGGGGGGGAGGGAGGGAGGGACGGGGAGGGACCCAGAGAAAGAGGAGGCTGAGAGAGAGAGAGAGACAGACTCAGAGCCACCACCAGGGCCCTCCTCTCCCCCCCGCCCCCACGGTAAGGAGGCTCTATCGCCACCACGCATGCGCAGACGAGGGTAAGGAAGGAAGAAGGCAGCAGGTCTCCTCCTTAAGCCAACAACGACGCATGCGCACAGGAGGAGAGCAATGACGCCCGGCCGAGGAGGACTTCCGCCCTGACTTTGCCCACACTCGCCATTGATGACAGTCTTCAGGCTCTCTCTCTCTCTCTCTCTCATTCATTCATATATATGGGTGTGTGTGTGTGTGTGTGTATATATATATAATAATAATAATAATAGGGATACTAAATATAATTAACAATGTGTCTGTGGTATATATACCTATATTATATCCCTATATATCTAAAAGTATACATGTATAATATATATATATATATATAAAACACATGTATACTATATATACATGTATAATATAATAATACATATAATATAATAATATAATATTTTATTATATGTATTATATACATATAATATAATTATATATAAGCATACTATATATGCTTATAGATAGATAGATATGTATATACACACACGTAGGTATATTATTATTATTATTATTATTAACCTTTATTTATATAGCACTGTAAATTTGCACAGCATTGTACATATAGTCTTTTGATAAAGAGATATCTTTATCGCTAACGCATATATATAAACATTATATATGTGTGTGTGTGTGTGCTTCTGTATATAGATATAAAGATATAAATATACGTATAACTTTATCACTAATGAACCTATATATATATATATATAATGCTTATATACAGTATATGCATTATATATATACATGCATTATATAGATAACCATTAGCGATAAATATATCAATTCCTATATCTTTATGTTTATATATATATATATATATTATGTGTATATATACACACACGAACACACACACATATATATTTGCATTAATAAAGTAACACTGATATATAGAGATCTTGTAGCACCTTTCAGAGTCACTGAAAGAAATTGGCAGCATTGGCTTTCATAGACTTCAGTCTACCTCCAGTCTACAGAAACTCATGCTGTCAATTTCTTTCTTTCAGTTAGAATCAAAGGCTACAAGATCTCTCTATATACTGATTCTACAGATTAACACAGCCATAAGTTTGAATTCTATTAATATATCTGTGCACACACACACACACACAAACTTTAAGTTAATATTCATATATATATGTGTGTGTGTTAGCAATAAAGTTATATATAACTTTAAGTATTTTATATATATAGTTATATATAAGTTTAGCAATAAAGGTATATGTAACCAAGAAACAGGTGTGTGTGTATAAGGCTATATAACTTTATAGCTAACACTAATATATATATATATATATATTAGTGTATATATATATATATATATACTTTAAGTTAATATATATATATTAATAAGTATAAATATATATAGTGTTAGCAATAAGCTTTATATATGACTTTAAGTATAATCTTAAAGTTATATATCAGTTTAGCAATAAAGTTATATATAACTAAGATAAATAGATGTGTGTGTGTTTATACATATATATATATGTACAGCACAGTGAAATTTTATAGCACTATATAAATAAAGGTTAATAATAATAAAAATAATATATGTATAAAACTTAAGGATATATATAACTTTATCGCTAACACTAATATATATATATATATATATGCACACACACAAGTTAATATATACTGTATATATATATATATTAGTGTTAGCAATAAATGTATATATAACTTTAAGTGTTTTATATATACCGTATATATATATATATATATATATGTAATATCAAAGTTATATGTAAGTTGAGCAATAAAATTATATATAACTAAGATAGATAGATGTGTGTATATATAGCGATATAAAATGTAAAGTTGTATATTATATATATATATATATATATATATAGACACACACACACAGAGAGACATATATATGAGAACCAGTGTGGCGTAGTGCTCTGAGTGTTGGACCACAACACTGGAGTCCAGGGTTCGACTCCCAGCTCAGCCTTGAAACCCCTTGGGTGACCTTGGGCAAGTCACACTCTCTCAGCCTCAGAAGAAGTCAATGACAAGCCTTCTCTGAACAAACTTGCCAAGAAAACCCTGTTACAGATTCGCCTTAGGGTCACCATAAGTCAGAAATGACTTCAAGGCACACAACAACTACAACTAAGTATAAGATGTCTGATAAGTGTCTGATTGGCATTTTGTTGTTCCACGGAGCTTCAGCAACAAGGATGAGTATATTTCTAAGGAAGAGAAATGACAGGACTCAGACACTTCCCCATCCATGCTAACTGAATTCCCCGTCAATATAAGACAGTCTGTTCCCCATTTCAACATGGAGATAATACTGTAGTTTGTATATGCCTGAAAAATATCAGTAACTGCTGCTGTTAGTACGTTTACTACAGGTTGGAGCCAGAAAGGTTTATAATAGCATCCTGAGACTTTTGTTAGTGGCTGTGACATCAAGGTTTACTCCCAAGTTGAGGTCAGCTGTGCTATGCTGAGTAGAAAAATCTCAAAGTATAAATTAAATTTGGCCTTCCTACTTTCCTTTGGCCATGTATTGCATTTGGAAATAACAGGTAGCCATTGCAGCTGGTACAATAAAGAAGAACGTGGAAAAGTTGCTTGTTTGGATGACATCTCCCAGCTCACATGGCTGCTGATTGAAGGATTCTGGGGGCTGTAATCCCAAAAAGTAATTTTTTCCAAATTTTAAATACAGCAAGCACACGATCCCAACACTTGTGCCCAATCAAACTTTTGATAGTAGCAGTCTGTACCAACCATAGAAAGTTTCCCAAGAGTTTTTCAAGTTATATTTTTCAAAGTAGAAAAAAGCAGGAAGATGGGGCCAGACAAATATTGCCAACTCTCACTTCGCTAGTATACATGTTTGCCATTCCATTTGGAAAGCCAGCAGACACTATCATCCTAACAGTGAGGGGCATGTTGTGAGTTTTCTTTTTATGTTGCATGCCTTTTATTGATTGTTGACTTCATATCAAGTGATACTTGGGGCCAAAACACACCTTAGAAATAATCCACTTTGAGACAGCTTTAACTGTCCTGGCTCAATGCTAGGGAATTCTGGGAACTGTAGTTTTGTGAGACATTTAGCCTCTGTGAAGGAGCTCTCACAGAATTCCCTAGCAGTGAGCCAGGGCAGTTACCGGTAAAGCAGTCTCTTGGATAGGAGACAGCCAAGGAAAACCAGGCACTGTAGGCTATATTTCATAGGAAGGCAATGGCAAATGACCTCTGAATATTCCTTACCTAAGAAACCCAATGTGAGAGTCTTGAGGTCACCATAAGGCACTTGGACCCATACACACATAAAATAGAAAATTCTATAAAGAAAGGAGAATTTCCCCATACCATTTTCATATTATTTCTATTATCTCAGACACAAAAATCAAATTCATTGGCATTTCACATTTGGTGTCAGATTCCCTTTTTTAGAAATTTTACAGTTATTTCAAATATTAAGTTGAGGTGCCTGCACTCTGTAATCTATTTGTTTTCACACATATGTGTTTACTGAATATTCAGACATAAGAATTATAGTATTTATTCCTGTCCACATATGTTAGTGTCTGTTAGAGAGAGAGCACACAGAAGTGAGACCCCAGGCACTTGTGTTCAGGCAAGGAATTCAATGGCCTTTCAATAAAACATCAAGGACATTTAGAAACAGGCAGCCAATCCTAGTTTGCTCAGTTGGCTCAAAAAGGCAGAACAAAGTAATATCAATGGACCACCCTGCATCCTTGCCTAAAGACAAGTCAGCAGTATTTTATGTTCTGTTCTGCTGACTGATCAACTCACATTGGATTGCAAAGGTAGTCTATTACAGTTCCATTACCAACTTCCAGTCAAATCTGATCCATATCCTGGTTATTATTAGAATCCTGACTGTCCCTATTTTAAGAGATATAAAAAGCTACAACACCTTAAAGACCAATATTATTTAGACTTTGAATCATTAAGTCTAAACAATCTTTAGTCATTAGGGTGATACAACTGTTTATGAGGAGACTTTTCCTTAACTTTCTTGACAGTATCCTTTTCTAGCTTAGCTAACCAAGTGTGTTAGAAACTGTCTTACAGCCTTGACTGCTATTCACCTGAACCTGCCAAAACAGCTTTCCCTCACCTTTGTGATTCTAGGTGACCTGAACACCTCAGCCTGATCTGCTTAACTTGGATCATGCCTGCACTGATGGGAAAACCCGGCTTACAGTCAGGGCTTCTGGATCTGTAGGAAGGAGAAGCAGTCCGAGTATCCAGTATCCACAACAGGCCAATGCCAAGAGCACTGTCCACACACATTATTGTGCAAATGTGCATTTATGCAATAAATTTATGTTGGTTCACTGTGGTGATGATATTGTTGTGCTAATGTGTGTCTGTGTGATCAATTGGGCACATCTGCAGAAGGAATGGTGTCAGAGGATGCATACAAACTCAAAAGTGAAAGTGTTGTGACAAGTTGTAAAGTTCTGGGTGGAAAGAGGTGGCCTCTCCAACTCACCAACACTCTCCCACCCCATCTCTGCACCACAGCACACAATCCACATGCCCAGGGATTCCCTGGAGTTTCTTGCCTGATCTGGAGTAAGATTGGACTCTCTTTATCCAGATAATTGTCCTGGTGTACAGATTGGGACCATGTTCCACCCGTTTTGGCCCCATGCATCATCTAAACAGGTCAGTGACAGAACAGTGTGGGGATATTTCTTTTAGGCTGTGCAGACAAGCCCTCAATCTTGGTTATGCCAACTGGATCTGTACTGGTGTAGCCTGGTTGCAGTCTTGCAACCAAAGCAGGGTCCTCCCTGTAACCCTAACTTGTGATGAACTGCTGTACTGACCACAATTTTCAGATTAGGGTGCTACCCCTTTGAGATAGCTATTCTTTAAAGATCAAAGTGAGATCACACATTGGCAATAGGCTGGTATGATGTTAGAAGAGACTGCGTGCTTCAGAGCAAATGGTCTGGAACTAAATATAACATCATCAATAGAGGCTCTGATTGATTGATACACATACACATAAACATATACACACCACCACTACTATAAAGACAAGGTGCAGAAATGTAGCCAACTTTTTTTTTAAAAGGAGTCAACTGGCTACAAGCACAAGAAGAGAGGTTTTAAACTACAATATTCAGTGGCCCTGCAGTCTGGGTGTTCTGGGAGCTGTAGTCCAAAACAGACTCTGCCACCACCAATCAACACAGTTCTGCATAAAGTCGATCTATTTGTCTTGTCAATGTGCCCAGTAGTTCTTAGATGCAAGGTGTTCCCACTTCTTGTAGCATCTGCCCACTATGCAAAAGAACCACAAATTGCACATTTCAGAAGCAAGGCTTTTTTAAAAATTTGGAGGCAATATTTTCTAAGATAAACACACATATCACTGTGAATCGATAAAATAGAATATCTAATGTGATGTTCTGTTGGAGGAATCCTGGGATTTGGTAGATTCAGAAGGAAGTGATTCACCCCATATTAGCTTCTCCCCATGCCACTAAATCCAGCTTTGGAGAACATGGAAATTGTCCTGAGTTAGTTATTTGGTGCTGAAAAGAATGCAACAGAAGAGAAGAAGGGAAGGGCTCCACTCTGACTGCCATTGAGCATAGCTCAGTTATATCAGAAAATCTACATCTTCCAGCACTGCAGATTCAGCACAGTAACTCAATAGGAGACCATACTGGAATCTCTGAAGTACTGCTCTGCTAGTGTTCATTTCAAATGCAGTTGCTGTTCTGTGGGCATATGTCTTCAAGTACTAAGAAATGAAAGACAGGAGAATTTCTTTTGAATTCAGAATGCAAGTTACTCAGATGTATTAAGAATCTTAAAAGTTTAATTTATGATGAACTGTTCTTCCACATTTCATTTTTTGAAAGATTGTACATCTGAAAGTGTACTTCTCTGTACATCTGAAATTGATCTATTTCACATCTGTGTGTGTTGTCTGACATTTTTTAAAAAATGGGTATTATATAAACCAGATGATCCCTTGTATATCAGCAAGAATTCTGTATGAGCCTGGGATATGGGAATATATATCAAGTAGGCATTCATAGAAAACTGGCATGGTGGAATCGTTTGAGTGCTGGACTAGGACTTTGGGAGACCAGGGTTTGAATACTCACTTTGGCATGAAAAATAAAGAGTGACCTTCGGCAAGTTACACTCTCTCAGCTGCAGGGGAAGGCAATGGCAAAACCTCTCTGAAAAATATCATTTAAAAAAAACAACACCATGACACATTTGTCTTAGAGTCACCGTAAGTCAGAAATTACTTGAGGGCATGCAATACAAACAAGACATTCATGTTGTGTTTTTCTGAAAATCGTTTATTATTTCACTTAAGAATATGTTAATACTGTTTTCTCATTAAAAAATCCCAAACCATTTTACAATAGAACAAGAAACAATAATTCTTCATAAACATATATGCAAATGTACTTTGTTACATAAACTTTAAAAACTAAGCTCTTAGAGAATTCTTCATTATTCCAGATGAGCTTTCTTTGTCTTTGAAATCTGCCTTTAATCTTGCAGTCAATGAAATTGACCATTTGAAAAATGAAAGTTCAGCTCTTTTGATTTTCTTCAACCTACCTAGAAATCAATTGACCTGAAATACAATCAATGAAATTTCACTCTGATGTCAATGGGACCTTTCTACGCAATTAACTATTCATATGGACTGTGTTCATGTCAACACATGCTGCTAATTGCAATTTGATCGGATGCATTGCAGGAGTCCAGTCATCAAATCTTGAATTAAAGAAAAGTCACTTAACAGCCAAGGAGATTACATATACTGAAGAAGGCTCATGAAGCCTTTGGAATTATATTGCCAAGTCTTTTAGTTCCTGCAACTGTTACAGCAATGTAGCTTATTAGTATTAAGTAATAATTTAATTTCATCTAATTACATGCTAGGTGCTCTCTTTTGGTTATTGATGTATTTGTTGTAGGCAGGCAATAAAACTAAACAAATATTTTTGATAGAATGCAAAATAAATTGGGCTTTCAGTAATTAGAGACAGCAACGTCTGTGTTCCTTACTGCCAAGCCATTACAGTACACCAGTTTTTTTTTTTCTCAGTTATGGTTGGAGGGTAGAATTCCTAGTTGAGAAAATTCCTCCACTTTCAAATGATTTTATGCTAGAAATTACCTGCATGGATACAACAGAGTATTGAATAGGAAATAGTTGCTTGTATTGCTGCTGTTTCATCCAAATTATAGGAACTATGCAGCAGGAGATGGCATAACAAATTTTTCACACAGGATTTTTTTTTTTTTTTTTTTTTTGGTTAAAAGCATGGTTTTTGTTTATAGTAAAAAAAAATCAGTTATGTAAGTCTTTCACCATAATATTTTTCATTGGTTATCATTCAGTCTGTTGAATGCAAGTATACTGGCTGCATTTCTTGATCTTTAATTCAAAAATGTATTCTTTGTAGGGCGGAAAGATACAACAATGTCCTTGGTTTTGGAACATGCAACAGGGTAGAGTAGAAATGAAGGGAGAAAGGGGGGGGGGGCTAATGGTAATTCCGTAATTGGTACCAAGGGAACAAGCTACATTGCCTTGAATAGAAAATTCATAGCAGTTAGTGTGTCCCACCTGAGTCTGAAGGAAACATTGCCCTTCTGCAGCTGCTCTCTACTGTTATTTTAATGTATCATCTGCTGATATTCAATGGTGGCATTGATTTTGGTGAAGAACAGAACACTGATATTGATAGCAGAATATGTGGTCCAGACAAAAATATATAGGAAACATTTGTGAGAGCATGATAAGCTTTTTTCACCATAGAATTGTAAAGTATGAATAACAAAAATGAGGCAAAATCCAGCAGCAAAGGATATCCAAGACTCATTTTAGGCAAATTTTAGCCTAGTGTCTATGGGATGAATTAACACACAGGCTAAAGCAAATGTGCGAGGAAACCATCATGTATTGTGCATTTACTCTTACTGTATATTTGCTTGTAGTGATTGGGGCAATGACCTCCTATCTCAAAAAGCAGGAATGGGAACTGTGTAGCCATCCAGATTATATTGGACTGCAACTCTTGGACCCCTCACAATTGAGTGGTGTGATAGGGAAAGTGGGAGTTTTGTTTTAGCAGTATCTAGAGGGCTGCACAATCCCCTCCATTTCGTAAAGAGTATGCCTTATAAGGAGTTAGATGAAAGAAATGCTGTCAACAACATAATCAACAGTAGCAACCAGTTCAGTCCTAGCTGTTCCTGTGTGGGTTTGATATCTTTCTTGTTCCAGAGGATACAGATATGGAAGCAGCTGGACAGACATTGGGATGCTGTCTTACATGGAGTTAAACTTTTGGTTGATCTAGCATAGTACTGACAACTCTGATTGGCAGTGGCTTTCCAGGATTTCAGGCAAGATTCTTTCTTAGCC